>CP092877.1:71426973-71439254 GCA_030710605.1 Cordylochernes scorpioides | reverse complement strand
GAGATAAGAAACAATTATACATATATGTATTTTCATAGAAGAAATAATTTCACAATTTGAATATAAAAATAAATGTATTTGACCAAATGTAGATTAGAGAGTGAAATTTATTACAATTTTTGGATTATAGCAATAAAGTTCAAGAGGTAACAGATCTAGGAAAGTAATCTCTATATAATGGCATATTTTGGTAACAGCATTATTACTAATACATCTTGCTGTTACTGAAACTTCCAGTATAGTTTTACCTATTTGGTCATGTTACCCTTTGAATAAAGCAATATGCTTAAAAAGAAAGGAAAACAAAACAAAAGAAAGGTCAAAGATATTGTATAAATCTACATAACCAATAATAATCCTAAACATTGAGAAGTGAATACACTACTATATCCTAAACATTTATTTTTTTTAATTGAAGAGGTTAGACACATTTGTATTTTAACACATGTTTTTGTTGTGTTGGAAACACACATTTATTTACATATACTAACAAAAAAAAAGAATTTTTTGGGGAAAAAAAATTACAAAAATGTGATCTCTCAAAAAAAAAAAAAAGGTTAGGAACTTTGAAAAAAAAAAAAACAACTTCACAATAATGGCCCTTCAATTTGAAAAATAAAAATGAAACCAAAAAACCATTTTGCATAACACCAAATAATCTCTTTCAAATGATACACATTTACAAAGCAACTATATACAAAAAAAATCATTGTTTTAAATAGTTTATTTTTTAAAGTAAGGAAAAATCTATGGAAAAAAAAAATTAGAAGAGAAATGGTGGATATTACTTGGGAAGATATATCGCGCAGGCATTCCAAGCTGCTGCGCAGAGGAAGCAACAGTGTCTACAGCGCCACAAATACCACAAAGCTATTTACATATTGGAGAAGAGAATATGTAAATTGGGGAAGTTTGTCCAGAAACTGTTGCAGAGGTTTTGAAATTAGTTCTACCCATTGCCACTAGATGGCAACCTAAATAAGCTTCATTTAGTAGCAGGTATTATTTATTATTTAAGCATTTTGATTCTAGGAAAAAATTTGTACCTTCACAGACACATTAAATATATAAAACACAAAAATGATTTAATTTTGATTTAGGTACACAAGTTTGCTTCCTTTACATTAATGATAACTAGGTCACCCATTAGGATAAGTATCCATTCCTATCTATCAAAAAATGGTAATTTAATAAAAAAGATTCTTCATTACCATTGCTGTCAAATTTGGCACTTTAACTGGGGAACCTATTGATTTGGTAAAATATAAAGTTGTCTCAAAAATGTGGAAAAATATTTAGGTCAAAATATAAACACAATTAATGACTTTTTTATATAAATGGGAAATGTATTGTAGCTCTTAATCCTCAAATATAATATATTTTTTTAAAGAAATATCCAAGGGCAAACTCAAGGTCATATAGACTGTTTTCAAGGTCAAACTCAAGGCCAATCTCTTCCAATATAAATGCTGTTAATACAAAAGCCTTTTAATTTTTTTTTTCCTTTATTAAAACTGACTGCTAGAGGTTTTGAAGAAAAAAATATTTATGTATATAATTTTGTACTAAATGGATACTTTCAAATTTTATTCTATTTAAATTTTTCTAAAAATTGGAGATATATATTAGAAAAAAAGAACTCACTTTAAAAAGTATTTTGATAAAACTCCATTCAAAATCTTCACAATATTTGTATTTTTTAAAAGTACAATAGTTTTTTTTTTGTAATAAGATATGTGAAATATATATAAAAGTTATAGAAAACATATTAAAAAATACATTACAGTATAAAATGTGTTTTTCTACCAATTCCTTATTAGGTGTGTGTGTGTGTGACAAAAAAATTCGTGTAGTTAACAAAACATTCTATTTAAGAGAAAAAAAAATGTCACCTATATATTTAATTCACAGAATATTTTACTCTGTTATGTAAACATTTCTCTAAAAAATTCACATTTTTATTTATTCAGTTAGTTAACCCATCCAAGGTTCTTATGAAAAAAAAAAAAGATACGTAGGAACATCAATCACAACCATCAGGGCATGTCCAAGCCAACACATGGCCAGAATATAATAGGTTACAGATCTAACCTGTCAATATTGTCAAAAGAATGAACAAACCATGTCAACTGCCCAGCATTCCAACTACAGAGATTCCAGACAGCTACACTCCTTGGACTGCCCTTTTTCAACAACATTGCCCTGTTGAAACAACCAAGAAACAAACCGGACTGGAAACACTTGGTGAACTGGTTCACTAAGGCTACCAAGACAGACTTCTAAACCATAGGACAGACCAGGTAGTTGGCAATCTATGGATACATTCCACGGGAGTCTGGGTTGTTACTTAGGGTTCCTAGAACATACAGGAAATTCTCCTTTCTATTCAATTTATTCTATAAAATCAATTAAAACCCTAGCACTGTAAAATATTGCGACATTTACTTTTATTTATGTAAATATTTCCTTCTTTTTTCTCTCTATTTTTTTTTTGTTTTATGCAAAGCAGGCTGTTTTGCATACTTGTTGTTGGTAGTTATCTATTTATTAGATCGTCTCCGCTTAGAGACTCTTTTACTAAGAATAAAACTTTACTTAATTTTAACATCAACTTCTTTATTTTATACGCAGCAATATTTAAAATTTTTAATTATTCTATCTCTATATAAAATCATATAACCTATATATCATATAATATATAATAAAATAAATAATAATAGAAACCCTATCAGTGTAAAATGTTTTAAAATTTTTAATTATTCTAAATGTGTGTGTGAGCCCAGTATAAAAAGGACATATAAGTATAGTGAATCATGTTATGTTTAAAGCTTTCAGAGACACCTTTCTATAATGTGTAAATATGCAAATATAAAGGAATAATAAGAAAAACTGGCAAGATTATAACACACAGAAACCTGCTACCTAAACCTTTCATTTAGATCATATTTGCAAAATATTTTTAAATAATAGAAATGTATTTTTTATTATTAGAATATGGCATAGAGAATGTTCCATTTAAAAAGAAAAAGTTGTACTACTTACTTAAATAAAAAATCACAGATCAACCAAAAGTCAATAAAATTCATTCTACACTACAAAAAGATATTTCTTTGGTTAAAAAAAAAAGGAAAAATAGGAGAAGCTTGGCATAAATGGTAAAAAAAAAAAATAAAAAAGAACATAAAGTAAGAAAAAATGGGAAAATGATGATGATAAATAGGAAAGAATCAATGACAATTTAAAAAATAAAATGACAATTCTATATACATCTAATGATACAATATGTAGAAATTTTATAAATAAAAAAAAAATCCTAAAAAAAAAAACACAAAAAGAAATGAAAGTTAAATTTTTTTTTTCAAATTAAGTTTTAGAAGGGAGTTTGAATTTTTTCAATTCTAGAATAAAATATAAAATTTGACTCTTGAATTATATTAAATAGAGAAGATATGCTAATTAGTGTATAAAAACAATTATTATAAAAAGAGTAATTTATTGTTGGACATAATGACCAGTTTTTATGCAAATTTTAACCACAACCCTCTTATCAGAACATGGTATGTTCAAGCTGACATGGCCAGAATAAGTCCATGATCCAATCAGTCCACAATGTCATGAAAACCATGGTTCATGTCAACTGTCCAACATTCCAACTCCATGGACTTAACAAAGAGCCACCATCATAAGATACAAGAATTCACATCATTTTAGTATGATAAAATTGACTGAATTCCTCTCAAAGAAACAACAAAGTTAGATTTGATATAAGACTGCATTTTAGCCTGTTATCCATATAATGCCTAGAAAAAAAAAAAGAAAATAAGACCTAACCCAAATAATTTATTAGTGTGTGACGTTTCGGCAACAACATTGTCACCATCATCAGACAAAAGAGTAAAAATTAGGTCTTATTTTCTTTTTATTATAATCTATAATCCAAATTGTACTTTATCATGCCTAGAATAAATTTACATATTTGGGACTTGCTGATTAACAACTAAAAAAAAACTCAACTCCCTTCTTAAATCTTAAAAAAAATAATCAAAGATAAAAAAAGAATCTTCTTTTAATAAAAAAAATATTAAAAGGAACTCATTTTATATATTTTAAAATGTTTTTAGTATTGAATCAACTGAAAATCCCAATTTAGAATTCTACAAAAAAAAAAATATATATATATAATATCCTGAGATTGAAAGTTAACCAATATGTAAATAAATATTTCATTGTTGGACCATTTCTCTACAATCCAAGGTTGGGGAAATATGCAACAGTAATTCACACCAACATTTAACTGCATAGAAATGGCCAAACAATATAATACCACTTTGCATATTTACTTTTGTTATCTCAATATGCAAAATTTACACAATATAAAAACTATAATAAATACATATACACAACAAAAAGTTATATATTTAAATAAATAGATGTAGACAGAGAGTTCTAAAACTCTGTTATACACAGAGGAGTTAGAAATTATATTTACATATAGTATATATATAAATAGAAATGCAATTACAAAAGAAATAGTTCTCAAATTTTGATTTTGTTTCTTTAAAAAAAAAGTTTTTTTATAAAAGATGTAAAGATGTGCTGCAGAGGATAAACAAACAAAGCTGGTCCCTGCCGGTGATCACAGGAGCTGGAATTGGCCACGTGGAGGAGGAAGTTTCAAGATTCAAAGCGTTAAGTCCAGAATGGAGAGCTGGGAGCAGATCAACCTGGACCCACACAACAACACTGCATATTCAATGGTCTGGGAGAAAATGAAATTATTTTTAATAATGGACCTATGTTATAACACCTTGATAAAGGTTGACGTTCAGCCAACTGAAATATTGGTAAAATAAATGATATTTTGATCCAATATATGCCTTTTTAATTAATGGACATATATGATAAAGCACAATTTGTGTGGGGGTCGGTGGAAGGATGGTCTAAACCGTTGGTTTTTGACTGCTATGACCCAGGTTCGATTCCGCATTGGGGAACTTTTTCTGATAAACAATAAAAAAAAAGCTTCAATGGCCTCAGATTCTTGCATAAGTCCAACCCCATCAGCAAGTGCAAGTAACCAAACGGGGCTCTAGCACATTTGTAAGTGCAAAGTCGAACTGTTTTTCAAATGTGTAGACATGTGATGCACTTACAGTAAAAGCAGTCATCAATTTCTACCCACCATGATTATCATGGCCTGTACCATGTGTACTAGGGATAAGCAAAAAAACAATTTGTGTTTTCAATAAAATAACCCCATGTAACAATATTATGGTGGAAATATCAATACTCCAGGGATAGGTTTCTTTTTAACATTTTTATTCACAAATCTCTTTAGCTTTTGGACATGGAAGCCTTTCTACAGGAGAAAAACAGGATGTTCTGTGTGTGAACACTGTTTTTATCCTGTAGAAGGGCTTCCATGTCCAGAAGCTAAAGAGATTTGTGAATAAAAATGTTAAAAAGAAACCTATCCCTGGAGACTTGACATTTCCACTTTGATAGTAAATAATTATTTTTCTTTTATCACGACTACACCTTCAATTTTTTATCCTTACAACAACAAACATAACATAAATATAAAACAAAATATCCTGACTGCTCACATGATCATTGTAGTTGGCAGAGCGCCATCTAGTGGAACAAAAATCAACTAAACATTGATTTAACTTGATATTTGGCCAACACATTTTATTGATAAATCAAGAAAAGCCATCCACAAACAGGTTTTCAGGCTGTTGGCCTGTATGGTGCAGGCTGTACCTCAATGACCAAAATATATGCCATATATATATGGAAGTTAATGACAAATATTTCTATCTAATCAATATATATATATATATTTGAAAATAGAGCAATCCATATTTAATTCATTAGATAATAAAAAGGCATATATTGGATTTAATAAAAGATTTATTTTGCCAATATTTCGGCTGGCTGAACGCCAACCTTTATCAAGGCATTACATTTTTGTACAAAAGGCGAGTAGAACAAGGAAAAACAAAAGAATATTTACATAATGTACAAAAGGTTTGAGCCGGCCATCAGGAAACAACAACAATGAGTTTTTATAGGGGAAGCGTGACCTCTGGCGGTTGATTTAACAGTGTATTTGAATCTATGAAATATAATTTTAAATAAAATAATATTTAAATATAACATATATATGCACACAACAACAATAAGAAGAAGATAATACCTTGCATTCATTAAAGCTGTCCTCTGGCCCGCTGTTTCCAACTTTCCTGTGCCCACAGCCTGCACAAAAACATACAGCTAGTGACATACTTCTCAATTTGCATAGCTGCTGAAAGACTGTTGAGTTTGGTTGCTCACTGCTGAGGTTGGATTGCTACAGTTATGCTCAAACAACCCACAGTATTTGAATGCTTAAACATTGGAGACACATAACTTTTTTAATACTTTCTAACATTTTTTGATGATCTACCGCCATCTTCTTCAGTTATTTTCTCCAAAGGTGGAGTAAGCTGAAATGTATTGAGTAAATTATGTAAGAGATAAAGCTTCAAAGATTTTTTTGCTTATCCCTAGTACACGTGGTACAGGCCATGATAATCATGGTGGGTAGAAGTAGGGATCTGCTTTTACTGTAAGTGCACTACATGTCTACACATGTGAAAAGCAGTTTGACTTTGCACTTACAAAGATATAGGAAATGAAGACATTAAAGCATTAATGTTTATTTTACATATAAAACAAACTTCTACTGTCCTTACTGCGATGGGAAAATATTGGGAGGGCTCCTCAGCCATTCCACATTTCCTATATGGCGGTTTTTACTTGGAAGCTATACATGCTGCACCATGAATAAAAAGTTTCATCTAAATCCAAAAATGTGTTTGAAAGATTGCTGATCTTCGAATAATTAGGAGACAGGTTGGAAAACTGGAAGTGAACCTAATTATTCATCAGTCCCAATTATCCAGCAGTCTGTTCCAATCCAGGTGAAGAGCTGAGTTCTACCAGATGGAAGGATCCCCAGACGGCAGCTAGGGTCATCAGCTACAGCGGTGGTTAGTTAAATAATAAGCTGTCCTTAATTTCTGCTAATTTACACTAATGACAAAACTTAATGAAGTGGAAAGCCTTTGATGTTATTGGCTGTCTATTTTTTTTTTGAAGAAGAAGAAGAAGACAGAGGCAATTTTGGTCACACTTAGTTATCTCTTATGTCTTCAATAAAAGTCACTGTAATATCTTTCAGTTATTGTTTGAATCCTGATACATGCTAAAAGGTACAACTTCCTTAAGTTTTGTCCATGAGTGTATAATCCAAATTGTACTTTATCCCAGTGGAACTTTGTAATATAACAGCACACAACGTGGTAATAACATCATAATTCTAAGATCCCAAGTGATGTTGTTATAACAAGGTTTGACTGTTATGTCCAGAAGGTACGACATTGAGCTGCCCAAAATGTAGCTTGGCACCTGCAGCCCTAGAACACATTATGGCTTGCATTAAATGTACTAAACAGGACCTTTGGGAGAGGCCGCTGTTTATCATATAATAGCTCGAGGAGCATGGACTCATGGAATTGGTGTAATCTTTGGGGATAAGAAACAACAACAGAGCTCTATGACTATAGAAAAGAACCAAGGCTGACAGGATTCTAACCTGAAATCTTTAATTCTGTAATAAAAAAAAGTTATTGTGTGTGTCTCACAGCAACTATATGTAAATTATTAAATTCAGCATAGATATAAACTGGAAGAATAGCTGCTAGGTAGAAGTTTACAAGAAACATATAACTATACAAGTAGATGATAGGAAGACAAGAAGCATATACAAGAAGTAGAAGCCAAGAAGCATATAGATAAGAAAGTATTCAGGAATTATAAAGAAAAAACAATTTGAATTATAGATTTGAAACAATATAACCAGACCAAATCTAAATGAATAAATAGTTTTTGACATTTCAATAAGAACTCTGTTACCAAAACATCACACTAATTATTTATTTATATTTGGTCTTGTTACCTTTTCTTTTTGCCTATCCCAAGTACACATGGTACAGGCCATGATAATCATGGTGGGTAGAAGTAGGCGACTGCTTTTACTGTAAGTACACCACATGTCTACACATGTGAAAAGCAGTTCGACTTTGCACTTATAAAGCCCTGTTCTTGTTACCTTAGTTACCTCGTGTTTCATACAGGAATTAGACAAGGAAAAGATAATGTAAAGCACATGCATGTATCCTGTTATATACTTTCAAACATAGTATGTAAATAGAAGTATAGAACATAGGGGATCTTCACTTCCTGTCATGGGGGCAGAGAGTAAGGAATGAAAATTGGTACAGTTGCATAGTTGCCAGAGGGAAGCTCACCATGGAGGATGCTCCCAACAATCCAAGGACTGGTGGACTCAACATTGAACCTTCAACTTCCTCTCCAACTCTGGACTGGGCCTGGACACCACACAAAACTTAGTGCCATCTATTGACCGTCACTGCAAACTAGCGGCCTCGGGTCGGTGACAAAGCTACAACACCAGCTTTGGCAAACTGAGAAGTGTCCACCTAGAAACCATGGTTTCGGGCTAATGGCCCTCATCAGTCCAGAGTGGACTTTATTCCATAAGATCCACAAGGGATCCAATGAAATATTTACAAACTGCCAAAGAGGTGTTTAGCTGGTAGAGTGGCATCAAATCTATAAGCCAAAATATAGATGAAACATTTTGCTGGAAGGAAATTAATCAGTGAAAATAAGGTCACCTCTCCTGTTAAAACAAACAATATAACTAAGTGGTATCTATAGTGATATTTCCTACAGGCAAAATTTCCATCTATATAAGACTGTATGTTTTAATAAAGGCTCTTTTTTTTTGTTCATTCCTAGTACACGTGGTATTACAGGCCATGATAATCATGGTGGGTAGAAGTAGGTGACTGCTTTTACTGTAAGTACACCACATGTCTACACATGTGAAAAGCAGTTTGACAATAAAGGCTTTTGTGTGTGTATGTTTTGGTTTAAAAACCCTTCTTTTTTTTTTTTTAGCAATAACTGACATCTACTTCTATCCATGGCTGATAAATGGTAGTTTTCTGATATTATAGGCATGCTATATAGGTACAATTTGGATTATAGATTATAAACACAAGGTAATAAGACAAATCCAAATGAACAAAGTGTGCAACGTTTTATAGTAACAACGCTGTTACTAAAATGTCACACACTATTTATTTATTTGGATTTGGTCTTATTACTTTGGTACTGTTTTCTGTAAGTGTTGACACTTCACTCGGGCATTCTGGTCAGTATATTCCTCATCAATGTACATAATATTGTTTAAAAATAAAGAAGGCATCTCCTGACCACGAGCACATGTGCTTTTTAGATGGCAGAGCACCATCTATAATATTGTTTATATTGGAGGAATTTCTTATTTGTTTATAGGGAAATGATAAGGCACAATTTGGATTATAGATCATAAACACAAGGTAATAAGACCACAAATATAAATAATGTGTGACGTTTCAGTAACAGTGTTGTTACCATCTTCAGACAAAAGTAGTGAAACTAACACGTTCATGTTACCAAAACGGCACACACAATTTATTTATTTGTATTTGGTCTTATTACCTTGTGTTTATAGGGAAGGGGTATTTAAAACCAATGATGGAATAAGAAAGAATAAAACGTGTAGAAAGAATTTACATACTGACTATCTTCCCCAATAGTGCTGAAGCATTTTTGTTGTGGCATCTAGGTCTGATGTAGCTTTGGCAACACCTGCACACCACAGCTTGGGCTCAACACATCTACCACAATTTAAGACAAAAAAGTTGGTCTTATATGAAAATAAGGTTCAATCTCTTTAACTTGCTGAGAAAAAGCAAAAAATCTTATTTGTACGGTAGAATCAGCCTCCCATGAGAAGCCATTCCAAAACAACATGGATACTCCTATGAAGACATACGAGATAACCAAGTCTGAACAACCTATGTCTCCTTAAAAAATAGAGAACTGGTGGACATCAAAGACCTTCAAAGTTTTGTCCATGAGTGTAGATTATTGTTATAGTAGAATCACATATTAGAAAAGACTACTTAAAAAAATGGATTTTCCTGAAGATGGTCTCTCATTATGTCAGATTAAATATTTGTTATATTAAAATATTATTTTATTTAAAATTATATTTCATAGATTAAATACTTTGCTAAATCGACCGCCAGAGGTCATGCTTCCCCTATAAAAACTCATTGTTGTTGTTTCCCGATGGTGACATTTTTTATGTAAATAATCTTTTGTTTTCCTTGTTCAACTCGCCTTAAGCCAGGCAGTACTTTTATTAAATTATGTTTTTATATCTCTCTCTCTCTCTCTCCCATAAGCTCAATTAAAGCTATTTCTAATCTTCATTATTTTAACTATTTTTATTTTCAAGATTTTAACCACGACTGCATTACCATAGCATAATCCACAAGATAATAAAAAAAAAAAAAAACAGAAATCTCTTTTTTCTATTTATATAATATACTAGACGGGTGACCCGGGCTTCGCCCCGGGATTGACCCGTGTGCATATCTACCCGAGTGATATATATTTAGATAAGATTTTTTTTATAATTGTTTGTTATTAGCATTATCTATTTGTTTGCATCAGCATAATTTAATCTAATCTTTGATAGAGGGCGCTGTTCGTGAGCTAAGTAGAATAATTTGAATATATAGTTTTAATAATTGATTTATATATTTTTTAAAATAGCCTATCGTCTTCCCCGTATTTTTTTACCTATGTATGGAAATTTTGGTTTGAATTAGTGAACTACTGCGAATTTGTATACCGGACATACAGACAGACAAACAGACAAACATACAAACATTCATTTTTATATATATAGAGATATATATTTAAATTTTACAAAAGTGGTCATTCATGGCAATTCATCAGATGACCCATCATCCATGGGAGTTTTGACCATCCTATCTGACTCTCTGTAAGTGAGAAACCAAATGAGATGGGTAGATACTCACCTGCATCTTCTGCTACCTGAGGTTTCCCTGAGGGCCTGGGACCATCGGAGAATCTATCATCTCGCCCTGTGCAGGACCACACAAACATAAGCAACATTGGAGATGACCATCAACAAAAGGTCTTTTTTAAATATAAAATGTAAACTGGAAATAAAAGAATCCTCATTGTGTTTATTGAAGAATTGATTCCTTCTTATTGATTCCCAGCCACTCTGTTCATAGAATACATCCTGGTTCCTCTTTTTTATTTGCATTTAAGTCTCAGAAAAATAAAATAAAATGAAGGTACCAAAAATGATAAAGGTAAAATTTAGTTTATAGATTAGGAAAACAAGGTAACAAGACCAAATTTAATTGAGAAGAGCTTCAGATCCTGAACTTTTTAAAATGCACTCATGGACAAAACTTAAGGAAGTTGTACATTTTAGCATGTATATCGGGATTCAGACAATAACTCGGATAGATATTTGATACACAGTGACCTTTATTGAAGACACACAAGATAACCAAGTGTGAACAAAATTGCCTCTGTCTTCTTAAAAAATAATAAAAAAATAGACGATCGGCAACATTTAAGACTTTCCACTTCCATAAGTTTTGTCCATGAGTGTAGAATCCTCAAGTGATGGCTTAGTAATGGATTTGTTGGTCTTTGTAGAAAGTACCAAGTTTGAGAATAAGTAAAATGGGTGTGATGTATTTAAAGGAGCAGTAATACCTTGGTATTATCTGCTGATTGGAAGCTGGTACATCTATTCAACATAGATTATATCCTCTATAATGGCGGCCACATGGGAAATTCTATCCTATTTGTGGTAGAAATTTTGCCGAGATAAGAAATTGACTTCGAAATATATAGGAAAAAACTACCTCGCTAGATCAAAATAGGTGTAAAATCTATGCACCATCTTATGTCCATCTCTCCAATTCATATAAAGAGAATTTGGACTACGGCTCACTGCAGTTAAAAAAAAAAAGGAGTGAGGGAACTATCCCATTAAAAATACTTAGGTACAATTTGGATTATAGATTAGAAACACAAGGTAATAACACCAAATAAATAAATAAATAGTGGGTAATGTTTCAGCAAAAACATTGTTACCAAAATATCACACACTATTTATTTTGATTTGGTCTTGTAACCTTATATATCCCCATCAGAAATTCAAATAGAAGAGGTCCTTCTAACTTTTGATGTACAGTTAAACCTGTCTATAGCGCCCCCTCTTGGGACTCACCAAAATAGGGTGCTATAGAGAGGGGTTGCTATAG
>CP092877.1:71373869-71426873 GCA_030710605.1 Cordylochernes scorpioides | reverse complement strand
TACGGTTAACTTGCTGAGAAAGAGCAAAAAATCTTATTTGTACAGTTAGAATCAGCCTCCCATGAGAAGCCATTCCAAAACAACATGGATACTTCTATGAAGACATACAAGATAACCAAGTCTGAACAACCTATGTCTCCTTAAAAAATAGAGAACTGGTGGACATCAAAGACCTTCAAAGTTTTGTCCATGAGTGTAGATTATTGTTATTGTAGAATCACATATTAGAAAAGACTACTTAAAAAATGGATTTTCCTGAAGATGGTCCCTCATTATGTCAGATTAAATATATGTTATATTAAAATATTATTTTATTAAAAATTATATTTCATAGATTCAAATACTCTGCTAAATCGACCGCCAGAGGTCATGCTTCCCCTATAAAAACTCATTGTTGTTGTTTCCCGATGGTGACATTTTTTATGTAAATAATCTTTTGTTTTCCTTGTTCAACTCGCCTTAAGCCAGGCAGTACTTTTATTAAATTATGTTTTTATATATCTCTCTCCCATAAGCTCAATTAAAGCTATTTCTAATCTTCATTATTTTAACTATTTTTATTTTCAAGATTTTAACCACGACTGCATTACCATAGCATAATCCACAAGATAATCAAAAATAAACAGAAATCTCTTTTTTTTCTATTTATAATATATATATATTTAAATTTTACAAAAGTGGTCATTCATGGCAATTCATCAGATGACCCATCATCCATGGGAGTTTTGACCATCCTATCTGACTCTCTGTAAGTAAGAAATTCAATGAGATAGGTAGATACTCACCTGCATCTTCTGCTACCTGAGGTTTCCCTGAGGGCCTGGGACCATCGGAGAATCTATCATCTCGCCCTGCGCAGGACAAACATAAGCAACACTGGCGATGACCAGCAACAAAAGGCCTTTTTTTAATGTAAAATGGAAGTTGTAAATAAAGAATCTCCATTGTGTTTCATTGAAGAATTGATTCCTTCTTATTGATTCCCAGCCATTCTGTTCACAGGATACAATCTGGTCATTCTTTGTTTGCATTCAAGTCCCATGAATGTACCAAAAATGATAAGGGGTACAATTGAGGTTATAGATTAGGAACACAAGGTAATAAGACCAAATTCAATAGAGAAGAGATTCAGATCCTGAAACTCTTTAAAATTCACTCATGAACAAAACTAACCTAAGTTGTACCTTTCAGCATGTATATCGGGATTCAGACAATAACTCTGAAAGATATTAGAGTAACCTTTATTGAAGACACGAGATAACCAAGGGTGAACAAATTTGCCTCTGTTTTCTTAAAAAAAAATATATATATAGACAACCGGCAACATTTAAGACTTTCCACTTCCATAAGTTTTGTCCATGAGTGTAGAATCCTCAAGTGATGGCTTAGTAATGGATTTGTTGGTCTTAATACTTTGTAGAAAGTACCAAGTTTGAGAATAAGTGGGTGTGATTTAAAGCAGCAGTAATACCTTGGTATTATCTGCTGATTGGAAGCTGGTACATCTATTCAACATAGATTATATCCGCTGTTATGATGGCTACATGAGAAATTCTGTCTTATTTGTGATAGAAATTATGCCAAGATAAGAAATTGACTTCGAAATATATGGGAAAAACTACCTCGCTAGATCAAAATAGGTGTAAAAACTATGTGGCATCTTGTTTCCATCTCTCCAATTCACACAAAGAGAATTTGGACTACGGCTCACTGCAGTAAAAAAAAAAAAATGGGAGGGAGGGAACTATCCCATTAAAATGGTTAGGCACAATTTGGGTTATAGATTAGAAACACAAGATAATAACACCAAATAAATAAATAGTGGGTAATGTTTCAGCAACAATGTTGTTACCGAAATATCACACACTATTTATTTTGATTTGGTCTTGTAACCTTATAGATCCCCATCAGAAATTCAAATAGGAGAGGTCCTTCTAACTTTTGATGTACAGTTAAACCTGTCTATAGCGCCCCCTCTTGGGACTCACCAAAATAGGGTGCTATAGAGAGGGGTTGCTATAGACAGGTCACTTTTAATGTAAAATGTTTACATTTTAATGTTTAAAATCAGGCGCTATAGAGAGGAAGGCGCTATTTAGAGGGGGTAGTATAGACAGGTCACTTTTAATGTAAAATGTTTACATTTTAATGTTTAAAATCAGGCGCTATAGAGAGGAAGGCGCTATTTAGAGGGGGCGGTATAGACAGGTCACTTTTAATGTAAAATGTTTACATTTTAATGTTTAAAATCAGGCGCTATAGAGAGGAAGGCGCTATTTAGAGGGGGGCGGTATAGACAGGTCACTTTTAATGTAAAATGTTTACATTTTAATGTTTAAAATCAGGCGCTATAGAGAGGAAGGCACTATTTAGAGGGGGTGCTATAGACAGGTTTAACTGTATATTGTCTACAAGGCTCAGAATCTAGCGACCTTCAACGGATCTTGGTGAGAAAACAGGTTCCTCTACATACTCCTGCCTGAGGTTTGCTGTAACTGAAACATCCCATATAGAATACCTATTTGGTTCTGGTCAATTTGCATCTAGCAATTTTATCTCTATTCCTACATTATGATACCTATGTTGAAATGTCTATAAAAAATGAAATTTGCCTCTCCTGTCAAAATAGACGTCAAAACAAGATGCCATCTATTGAAGAGAGTGATCAGGACGGGCTTCATTCCATTTGAACCCTTGTGGATCTCATGGAATAAAGTCCGGCCTGGACTGATGAGGGCCATTAGTCCGAAACCACGGCCTCAAGGTGGATGCTTCTCAGTTTACCAAAGCTGGTGTTGTGGATTTGTCACCAACCTGGGACCGCTAGTTTGCGGCGACGGTCAATAGATGGCATCTAGTTTTTATGTCTATTTTGATGGGAGAGGCGATTTTTATTATTTTATAGATTAACATCCTACCAGCAAAATTTCCATCTATATGTGGAAATATCCACCTCACAATCTCCTATATAACAAAGCAAACATACATTTGAAATGAAGAATAAAATTCAGGTAAAGAGTTTCTTTTGATTTTGGCTTGACAAACTTTCAAGCAAAATTTCTGCTCTTCAACGGGCAAATACATCTATGTACAATATCAAGATGATCTTTATACATATTTTGTGCATAGAAATATTTGCCCATTGAAGAACAGAAAATTTGCTTGAAATCTTTCAAAAAACCAACTCAAAAGAAACTATTTATCAGAATTTTATTCTTCTTTTTCAAATAGGTTCTAGGTAACTATTGCTCATATAAAAAGCCATACCTTTATATCCTGATGTGAGTATACATACATGGAACATACAGTTTTAGACCCAAGTGGGATATAAATGTGGAAATATATATTTTATAGACTGAGAGGTTCAAAGCCTTGATCAAACTGATGGAAAAAAAAATTATCTTCTGATAAACTTTTTTTTTGTTTCTCTCTTCCTTTTTCTATAAACAGCTCAGCTATAAATGGCTCAGTTTGCAATGAGAATCACAAGAATGAAACCTAGTTGCATATTCTTACTGGAGAATTGCTTTATAGTAATAGGGTTATTTTTAGATATGAAAACTATCCTTTGTAGAGAGGTGTCCTGTAGTGGGAGTATCCTCTCATGGAGGTCTTACTGTATTTTTCCCCCAAAATTTATCAATTTGAAAGGTTGCTAAATAGGTATGGAATTAATATAAGATTACATTGCTCCAGTTCCATTGTTGTAGGTAACAATGTAATCTATTAAAGTGAAACAATGTGAACTCGTGTTAAACAATGAAATTATCTCCAAATATGAAATTGATTCACAAAAATCATTACAACTAGCAAAGGGAAGATTCCATCTCAGTTTCAATAGGTTCTGTGAAGACTTTATTCCCCCATCCTTAAGAATAAAAAGACCTAAAGGAATTATTTCATTGGAAAGTAATCTATATGTGATGTTTACTTTGTTTCTTGTTGATTGCCTCAAAATCTCAGACACCTTAAAATACAAGCCTTTATTTAGACAATACAACCAAACTTCAATGCATACCTTATATACATATATCCTTTTTTATATTTACATAATCTTTCTTTTCTTTAATGCAAAATATATATATGCAAAATTCCGTAAATATGTATAATTTGCATTAGAGACACATATTTAGACATATTAGAGATACATATTTATGGAATTTTTCTTCTTAAAAAAAAAAAAAAAGAGAGAACAAAACATAGAATATGAAAAAGGCATCTCCTTATCGTGCAACTGAAAAGTTGCTGATGGCTTGCGCCATCTATCGGAATAAATATCAACTATTCTCGTTGATTTTTAATTATTCCAGAATTGGCCAAATACCCATTCTTGATTAATCAAGAAAAGCTAACCACAGACGTGTTTCGGGCTGTTGGCCCTCATCAGCATGGTGCAAGCTGTACCTCAACGACCAAAAAACTGGTCATTCAGGCATCCTGAAAAATCACGAAAGAGGTAGTAGTTAAGGCCAGAATTGCGTGAGACCGCGACACAATGTGAAAAGATAGTACAAATGTGATATTGTACTGGGATAAAACATATAGAATCGCTACATTGGTAATACACGGCTTTTTATTTTAATTTAGTAATTCTTATTTATAATGAGAGAGATTTAGTTGAGTGAGAAGTTCACATTCCTGATAAGGTAGAAGAAAACAATGGACCCACATATACATATGACAGATTTAATATTGTCATGAAATCTGTTTAGAGTGAATGGGCACAATTTGGATTATAGATTATAAAAACAAGGTAATAAGACCAAATTTAAATAAATAGTTCATTCAGTACTTATGTCTGAAGATGGTAACAACACTGTTACCCGAAACCTCACACACTATTTTAATTTGGTCTTATTACCTTGTTTTTGTTTAGAGTGAATTCAGAGCAATTGTTTATCATTAAATATGTAAATACTTTAATAGTTATATATGTAAAAAAAAAAAAATTTTCTAACAGAAGATATTTCTTGATGAGCACAATTTGGATTATAGATTATAAAAACAAGGTAATAAGACTAAATCTTAATAAATAAATAGTTCATTCAGTACTTTTGTCTGAAGATGGTAACAACACTGTTACCTGAAACGTCACACACTATTTATTTGAATTTGGTCTTATTACCTTATTTTTGTTTAGAGTGAATACAAAGCAATTGTTTGTCAGAAAATATGTAAATACTTTAATAGTTATATATGTAAAAAAAAAAAATAATAAAAAATTTTCTAACAGAAGATATTTCTTGATAAAGCACAATTTGGATTATAGCTACAAGAGAATAAGACCTAATTTAAATAACTTAATAGTGTGTGACGTTTTGTTGATGACGTTGATTTTTATTCTTTTACCTGATGGTAAGAATGCTGTTACCGAAAGGTCACACACTATTAATTTATTTCGATTAGGTCTTATTTTCTTGTAGGATATTTCTTCTTTAAATTGTTGTGGGGAAGACATCTCACTGACTTAGTGTCTTAATTTAATAATAAAACTTGCTAAGATAGCTTTGTGCACCTCTATTTGTGACTAAATGCAGACTGTGCACTTTTGCATATATTGACAATATGTAAATAAAATTACAGTTAAACCTGTCTATAGAGCCCCCTCTAAATAGCACCTCCCTCTCTATAGCGTCCAATTTTAAATACATAGTACGATACAATTTACAATAAAAGTGACCTGTCTATAGCACCCCCCTCTCTATAGCACCCTATTTTGGTGGGTTCCCAAGAGGGGGTGCTATAGACAGGTTTAACTGTATTTTATTTGTCAATTTGTGACATTTACTTACTTCCCATGATGATGATGTCCTTGTGTTCACATCGATGGCCTCTGTAGCCCTCCGCACATCTGAGGACACATAGCACATGTCACATTCTACTCCCATTGTAGCATGACTTAGTTACATATACCAGTTTAATAATTGGATGGGACACACATTGGGAGATAAAATGACATTCCAACTAGCAGTAGTTCTCATTTTTAATAATTTGTAGCTTTTTGAGAATACAGTAAAACCCCGCTAAGACGAACCATGGCTATAACGAACCTTCCCTTATAACGAACCCATCGAAAATCCGCATTCCATTCCATTAAAATTACCATCGCTATAACGAACTTTTCACTTTCAAACTAGCGAACTATCGCTATAACGAACCTATATTCGGTCCCAAAATGATAAAATCTATCAAAAATACTATGCTTATAACGAACTTAGAATTGTAATTTAAAAAAAAATTAAAACAACCAAATTTTGAGCTCGCGAATCGCGATTTCAAAACAATAAATTTAGCGGCATTGTTTGTTTTGAATTTTGCACTTTATTTTTGCTGTATGTTGTATAAATTTTAACACATTATACTTTTTATTAAATAGAATATATTTGTATCCATTAAATTTGAAATATAAAAATAGCAAATGGCTTCCAAAATGAAGAAAACAAAGGCATTTTAAAAACAAAAGCGTTATTTCTTAAAAAAAAAAAAAAAGAGGCCATTTTCAGAACTTTTCAAAGTGAAACAACACAGGAAAAATGTTAAGAACATATTAAAATAAGAGAATATAACTTTTCTATTATAAAAGATAAAATATAAAGCTATTAAAAATGGTTACAAAGAGGAATCAACCTCAACTTTTGCCGCGATCGCGATCGTACGTTTTAGGGCTAAAAAAAAAAAAAATCCAAATTAATGGTCCCGTGATGAAACAAAAACTATTTTTATGCCATAAACTATAGTGATTTTAAAGTCAGCAATGTTTTGCATGACAGGTTAAAAAAAAAAAAACGAAATCTAGACCTAGAAGAATATGTGGGAAAATGAAATGGAAGAAAAACACTAACTTTATTTGAATGGTGCAATGCTTGAAGAATGCTTTGAAGCAACAAGGTGTTAGAGCCATTTTTCCTAGTAAACAATGTATTATATAATGTGATAATGATGTTTCAAAATCATTTTATATCTTTGAATATATATTTAATAAAACTTTGCCTAGGATTTGTCTTGATTTTTAAATTAGACATAGAGGTACATGCATGTTAATGATAAGAAGAACCTATCATCTAATGATTTCTATTATTATTCAGTATTAATGTAAGAAAATTGGTCAATTAAGGGAATTAAAACAAAGTGACCACTATTAAGAGGAAGCCTCTTCCAGTGTGTATGGCTGTCCTTTAATTATACGGTCTAAAAATTTTGAAAAGTAAAAAAAAATAGCCAAACCGTGGCTATAGTGAACCGTGGCTATAGTGAACCAAAAGCTCTGTCCCATTGGGGTTCACTATAGAGGGGTTTTACTGTATATATATATACACTCATGGACAAAACTTTCAAAAGTGGAAAATCTCTGATGTCACCTGTCATCTATATATATTTTTTTTGATGGAGACAGAGGCAATTTTTATTATCACAGGTTTACGGAGTTTGACAAATTACAAAAAAGATTTTGCAATTCTTTTTATTTAATAAATAAAAATATTTGCAGCATCTTTGCCTTTTTTGTAAAAGGCCATTTTGTTCACACTTGGTTATCTGGTGTGTCTTCAATAAAGGTTACTGTGTATCAAATATCTTTCAGAGTTATTGTCTGAATTCCGAAATACATGCTAAAAGGTACAACTTCCTTAAGTTTTATCTCCATGAATAAATATGGGGTACAATTAAGATAAGAAACAAAAGCATGAATGGTCTAAACTGTTGGTTTTCAACCGCTATGACCAGGGTTCGATTCCCGCATTGGACACTTTTTTCTAAAAAAAAAAAAAATGCTCCAATGGCCTCTGATTCTTGCAAAAGTCCAACCCCACCAGCGAGTGCAAGTAACCAAACAAGGCTCTGGAACATTTGTAAGTGCAAAGTCGAACTGCTTTTCACATGTCTAAACATGTGGTGCACTTACAGTAAAAGCAGTCATCAATAATACCAACCATGATTATCATGGCCTATACCATGTGTACACACACTAAGGATAATAAAAAGGTTAAAACAATTGGACCATTATAATATTATAAACAAGTGTGTTGCTAAAAGACTCTTATAATAAGGTTCATATAAATATGGGGTATAATTAAGATAAGAAACAAAAGGATTCCTGTGAAGAAGGTCACATGGAATAACTGAAACACCGAGATGTAAATAAATGAAGAGCATTTGAAGTAGCTACAGCGTTTCTTACCTCTCAACCAGCCAATGATTTTTTAAACAGAGAGCAACCCAAGGTCACCAAATAAGTATTCTAAAGACCAAACAGCAGTCTCAATACCAACTTGGCAGAAAAATATTCTCAGCAAATACTCCCAACCCCCTGTATCCTTGTTGCTAAAATGTTATGTGCACCCAAAGCCTTCATCAAGACAGTCTTATACAGATTGGCCTTGTAGTCCAAAAAGCAAAGAGGAAAAGTACATTTGAAAATGATAAGGCACATTTTGGATTATAGATTATAAACATAAGGTAATAAGACCAAATCCAAATAAATAGTGTGTGATGTTTCAGTAATAGCATTGTAACCATTATCAGATAAAATACTGAATGTCTGAAGATTCAGTATTTTTGTCTGGTGATGGTAACAATGCTGTTACTGAAGCATCACATACTATTTATTCATTTGGATTTTGTCTTATTACCTTTTATATATTTGAAAATATTAATGCAGATGTTATCTTCACAAATAAAGCCTTTATCACAACATTTATTCTCCTATGTTGTTGTTGTTTCTTATTCCCTTGTGTAAAGATTACACAAATTCCATTGAGTCCATGCTCCTTGAGCTTTATTATGATAAGCAGCTGCCTCTCCTATCAACATATGATCTCATGGAATGGGGTGCAGCTTTCGTTGATAATGGCACCATTATATTATTATTCTCCTATTGTATCATAAGGTAACAAGATCAAATACAAATAAATAAATAGTGGGTGACATTTCGGTAACAGCGTTGTTACCATCATCAGACAACATCACACACTATTTATTTATATTTGTGGTCTTTCAGAACTTTTGTCTGATGATTGTAACAATGCTGTTACTTTAATGTCACACACTATTTATTGAGATTTGGTCTTGTTATATGTGCGTGTGTTTATAATCCAAAATAATAAGTCGGTGGACGGGGTAGATAACACCCTCGATTCCCGACAGTCATGAACCGGGGATTGAATCCCGCGTTAAAATTTTGTTTCAATATATGAATAACCTTCACATATTATTCATTGTTGTAGATATCATAAACTAGGTTGCTCTTGTTGAGCGGTACCTAATAAAGCGATTTTGAACCGGCTATAATCCAAATTGTGCCTTATCATGTGTCTAGAGAGGGAACTCTCTCAGGATATAAGTGGCCGGAACTCACAAAGAATGAATTGACAGGTGACTTCACACGGTGATAATAAGTCTGTGATATTGTGACAATGTTATCATCTAGAGTATGTATTCTGAGAATGACAACAAGATATCGAAGCATCAGTGATAAATACTTACAGTGCTAACTAACTCTTTAGTTTGGACTTTTTAAACTTTTTTTTTTGTTCTCATTCCTCATCTATGTAAATAAGATTGTTTATATTAGAGGAATTTCTTATTTGTTTATAGGGACATTGATGAGAGAAGCGAGTACGCGGGCGCCGCTTGGAGGCACTGCATGAAAATGAACTGACCAATGGGAATGGCCCACCTCAATTGTCAGTCTTCTTCCTTGTTTATACCTTTGTTTTACTGCTGTGTGCGGTTGTCAATCCTTATATCCAATATCCTATTGTTATATAATCGCTTATTTGGCTGTTCTTTTTGTAACATCTACCCACAACAGAAATAATAAGGCACAATTTGGATTATAGATTATAAACACAAGATAATAAGACCACAAATCTAAATAAATAAATAGTGTGTGAGACATTTCGGTAACAGTGTCGTTACCACTAATTATTTATTTGGATTTGATCTTATTACATTGTGGTCTTAATAATTGTTTATTATTTTTGAATTTTGACCAATACACTAGCATAAAAAAACAACCAAGGAAAAAAATTGCACTAATGAAATTTAGGCAAAGCATTTATCTAGGTAGTTTTATTATTTGATGTGTGTTTGATTCAAGGGGTCACAAGTTATGCACAAGAAATGCCATTTCAAATGTGAAACAGTGTTATATTAGTAACTATTATTTTGAAAATAGAGCAATCCATATATTTAATTCATTAGATAATAAAAAGGCATATATTGGATTTAATAAAATATTTATTTTGCCAATTATCAGCTGGCTGAACGCCAACCTTTATCAAGGCATTACATTTTTGTATACACAAACTCAGCCCCGCATAGTGTTATCACAGTTGAAATCAATTAAATTTTCATGCACAAATTTCCCCCATCTACTTTGTATTTTAATTGATTTCAACTGTGATATTATAACACTATGCGGTGCTGAGTTTGTGTATACAAAAATGTAATGCCTTGATAAAGGTTGGCGTTCAGCCAGTCGAAATATTGGCAAAATAAATCTTTTATTAAATCCAATATATGCCTTTTTATTATCTAATTAGTAACTATATTAAAAACAAAATAGGCATATCCTGACCAGGCTCACATGAGCATTTCTAGATGGCAGAGCGCCATCTAGTGGAACAAAAATAAACTAAATGTTTATTTAACTTGTTCTGTGATATTTAGCCAACCCAATTTCTTGATAAATCAAGAAAAGTCAACCATGAACGCGTTTCGCACTGTTGGCCTTCGTCAGCGTGGTACAGATTTGTACCTCTACGACCAAAATTTGGTTCCAGAGGCTTCCTGAGAAATCAAGAAATGGGTATTTAAGGCCAATTTTACGTAAATATATTTTTATATTTTTAATTGTTTTTTTCACATTAGTAACTATGGAAGCTATGGTCGCCTCTCCCGTCAAAATTAAGGTCAGAATCTGACGCCATCTATTGACCGTCGCCGCAACTAGCGGCATCGGGTCGGTGACAAAGCCACAACACCAACTTTGGCAAACTGATAAGCATCCACCTAGAGACCGTGGTTTCGGGCTAATGGCCCTCGTCAGTCTAGGGCGGACTTTATTCCATGAGATCCACACGGGATCTAATGGAATCCTCACAATCTACCAAAGAGGTGTTTTGCTGGCAATGTGGCTGGGCCAAATCTTCCATGGATCAATTTCCTCCCGGCAAATTTTCCATCTATTAGTAACTATATATAAAGATAAATTCTTACACTCTATATAAGGTACATAAGACCAAAACTATCAATAATGTGTGATGTTTCAGAAACTGATTGAATTCAGTACTTTTGTCTTATAATGGTAACAATGCTGATTTGGATTATAGATTAAATTTCATAATAGATAAGATTTCATTCACAGTACTTTTGTCGGAAGATGGTAACAACGCTGTTACTGAAATATCGCACACTATTTATTTATTTGGATTTGGTCTTATTACCTTGTCTTTTTGGGGGTCAGTAGAAGGGTGGTCTAAACTGTTGGTTTTTGACCACTACAACCCGGGATTGAATCCCGCACATTGGGTTCTTTTTCTAATTAAAAAAAAAAAAAAAGCTCCAATGGCCTTCAATTCTTGAAAAAGTCCAACCCCACCAGCAAGTGCAAGTAACCAAACGGGGCTCTGGCACATTTGTAAGTGCAAAGTCTAACTGCTTTTCACATGTGTAGACATGTGATGCACTTACAGTAAAAGCAGTCGCCAACTTCTACCCACCATGATTATCATGGTCTGCTGTGTACTAGGGATTAAAAAATGGGCATATATTGGATCAAAATATAAATTATTTATCAATATTTCAGTTGGCTGAATGCCAACCTTTTTCAAGGTATTAAAACATATTTTTTATAAATCCAATACTTGTAAAATGTTTTTTTGTCAATAAAAAAGTGTAAGAAGCACTTACTGGCAGACGTACTCGCCCACGGTGGGGTAGAAGGAGCAGCTTCCTCCGTTGAGACAATAATCCTTGCCTCGGGGACATGCCAGGGCTGGGGGCCACATTGTTGACGCTGTTAGACCAGCGCAGCCTTGAGCAACAGTACCAGATGCAACCACAATGTAAAAAAAAAAAAAAATCATTTTTTAAAACTATATTTTGACTAAACTTATTCTAGTTGATTTGCCATCATTTGTTGCTTAGAGTTGAATATCTTTTTCTTAAAGGCATTCTCAATTTATTAGTTTTTTAAATCATATTTTAAAAATATCGTTTGAAGTTGCTTATTAATCAATATTCAAAATAGTAATGATTTACAACACAGCTACTTCTCATTGTGAATGATATGAATGCCACGGTAGAGTCTTGACAAAGAAGTCTTTTGGCTTTTATTATATTATTTTTGGATCTTTAAATTTTTTTTCTAACAATAATGTAAGACAATGATTGTTATTTTGGTCTTTATTAATAGACATTCTAATTATATGAGTGATGTTGTAATGCAATGAATGTATATTAATTTTTAATGCTATTAAAAAAACTTCACGCAGCAACAATTTATTTATTTCGCTTTATACAAACTCTACACACCAAATAAAATTTCCCGCGGGGTATTAAAAAATTGTTTATAAACAAAAGCATCTGAGTGCCCAGATATATTTGAACTATTAGTTTTCTTTGAAAAGCGAAATCCTATTTATTATTTATAAAATAATTTAAAATTGCGGTATCGTTTTTATTAAATTATATTAAAATGAAAAATACGATATCTAAAATATATAGTAAATAAAAATAAAAACTTTGCGGATCACATGAATATGTAAAAGCATATAAATGTGTATCAGTTAAAAATATATCTAAAACATACTTAACCAATTTTCACCTTGATATCGATAGGTTCTTACAGGCAAAAAAAAAAAAATCACTTAAAAAAAAAAAAAGGTACTAACTGGCATGTTTAGGCCTAATGTTGACCCAAGCCTGAGAAGAAGCTAATTTAATGGGATTGGATGCGCGGCACTCGAACCATCCTCTGTCATTGCGTTTCACAGGGCGAATGACGAGTCGAGAGAACTTGCTGCAAAATCACACGGTAAGAAACCCGACACGTGGTCATAAAATAATTCTTACCGTCGATGCTTGATGGTCACTCTCTTGTTAGGTTTTAGGAGCTTCCCATTTCTGTACCATCTTACAAGAGGAGGTGGGCTCCCAGACATTCTGCATTGAAGTCGTAAGCGTCCTCCGAGTTCCATTGTCACGTTCTGCAGACCGCGGACCCGCGCGGGCCTGGCTACACACCCACTATCTGTGTACCTAAGGAAAATTATGACAACTAACAGAATCAAATAGTATCATAAACTTAACTCCATATAGCTCTGAAAATTATAAATATGTTTTAACACTATTTTTTTAACAATATATATAATTAAAAGCTCTTTCTGCAGACCTTATACTAGCATGGATCATCAGTGGTGAATCCTCCCAACGGTTACGCTAGTTTAATCCCCGGGCAGTTCTGCTATTGTATTAGATTGTTTTCTTATATATTATCCCTTTGTTATAGAATGTAGTAAACAGTTGTTTAAGAAAACTATGGACATATGCTGAACCACTGGGGCTTCACTATTGATAAGCCCCAAGCCCAAACTAATTCAAATTTCATTCATCAGAGTATAAAGTTTGTTTAAACGACAGTTTAAGATATATAAAACACACAACACACACAATACTAAAAATTCCTCAATATATTTTATCATACTAATTATTAATATAATTTTCATCATAATTTTAAAAGATGAATTAAAGTTTTCTGAATATTTCTTAGTTTCATTCATACATATATGCCAAGTATAATAAAAAAAAATGTATAGCTTTTATATAGAAGATTATACTGAATTGAAAATGCTTATAGATATATCTTATTGTGAATATGTATCAATATTCTCCTTTTTCTTTTTTGGTGTAGAAAACTTTTATTACACAAACAAAAGTATCTCTAATGGATCTACCTTGTTGATTTTTTAAAGAAAATAATTCCATATTATTCCGATCGCTTAGATTTTTTTACATTTGAATGTTACTTTATTTGTAAAGGCATTTTTATTAGTAGTATTGATGGTCTGAATTCAATAATTTAATACTTTCATAATTTTCCGATCCCAAAATATATAAAATTAGCTCGTTTTCAGGCTAATTTGCATATTCAAGGGTATAACCATGACTCATTCCAGACTAAATTCTATATCCTGTCAAAGTTTCAGTATGAGTCATATTATTGAAGCGCATGTAGAACAACCATGCCTACATTTTAAAAATTATATCAATTAAATATAAAGGAATTTCCCCAAGTGACAGCCATGAAAAATTTGTCACATCTCAAGGTAACGAGGAAGAAAAAGTAAAACTAAACTGACTTTATAAAAATTAAGAAATGAACGAATTAATCTCTCAAGAAACTAAACACAAAATTCCTCACAATATAACGCGTTGGCAACATTTAATGCAAACAATTCATTTGAACTTCTCCAACGGTTTTAAATGGATTACAACAGATTGACAAAAGTATAAACATTTTATGCAACTAGATGATTAGATATAGTGGATAAGGTTATTTGGCGTGGTAATATGACGTTTGTTTTTGTTGTCTCCCAGGAGATTCCTCTTCACAGAGTCCATTGTTGTCTAGTTTTCGCTTTCTTCTCTGCAAGCTCTTGAGAGGAAAGAAGCTGAAGAAAAAAAAACCTTCTCTGCCAGCCTTTTAAAGATGTACATCTCTGATGCTGATTGAATATGCCCAACCGCTATCTTATCAATAACGATAAAGTTCCCCGTGAGGAGGATTGGTAGGCTAAAAAGTTTTGTAACTTCAACCTGATATTCAACGATGGTCTGAAATTATCAATTTCAAGCATTAAATAGCTAGAGAGAGATCCCAAGAATCTTCAGAATTTCAATACATTCAACAACTTCTCTCAAGTTGGATCTTAGCATATGTGCTGTAATCGGATCTCTTTATAACAAAAGATATATATATATTGCGTATGATATTGTTTTTTACAGCACAATACAACAATGTTGGCAAGTTTCTCTAGAGTGGAATGTCGAGGTGACGAGTAACAAAGATAAGACATGCGGATGTGACTGCTACAGCGTATGTAGCTTCAGGAACGTCTTATCAATATTTTTAAGCAATGAATTCAATACGTAATGTATTTATAAAAGAAAATCCGGAATTTTCATATACTATCAGGATTAATAAGTTTATTGATTTTCTAAAACATTTTAATTTATTTTTTTAAAAGATGTAAAATGGAGAAAATAGGGAAGCTATTATCTGAACAATGCATTTGTAAACTCTGGACTCAAGCTTCATATTTGAAAAAGCTAATGGGTAGAAGTTAGAGGTGAAGCATTATAGACGGCTTAATTAGTCCGTTGATTAAGATCTGAGGATGAATACATGCCTGTCTCTCTGTATTTCCTGTAGGACTGATGAACGAGGTGAGTGTAATAATAACAGCGTCTCAAAAAGACATTTTTTTTAGACCACGAGCTGTACCATACAACTAATGTGATCTAAAGAACGCAACCAAAACCTAGCTATCTATCTTGCCCCAGTTAATAGGATTCTTCTATCCATCACGTTTATCTTACACTCACAAAGACAAAACTTAAGGGAGATGCACTTTTTAGCATGTATATCGGGATTCAGACAATAACTCTGTAAGATATTTGATACACAGTGACCTTTATTGAAGAAAAACGAGATAACCAAGTGTGAACCAAATTGTCTATGCCTCCTTAATTAAAAAAAAAAAAAAAATAGATGACCGGCTGCATAATAGACTTTCCACTTTCTTAGGTTTTGTCCATGAGTGTAAATCTTGCACCATAAAGAACCATGTAACATATAAAACTTTGTATCATAGAAGTTTGTAGATAGTTTGAGTAAGGCGAGTGGTAAGGTGTAGAGTTGTCATAAAGAGTGAATGGCGCCCGAAATAGAAAAAAAAATTGACATCTGAAGCTATACAATATCGTGTTTTATAAGTAAAGTGAAGAGAGATTTGAATGAGACGAGTGACGAATTAATTACCGCAGCAGTTCTTCAGTTTCTAAGTGCTCTGCAATGTCACCTACATTCACTACACCCACTCACAACCTTGAGGCTTCCTCTGACGTAAACATTCCTTATTCTTTCTCCTTCCGATTTGCACAACTTCCTGCGCTATCTTTAGGATAAAGCTTCTCTCCTTTTTGTTACATAAATATATATATACTATAGAATATATTGCAAAATTAGTTTAAGCGCACATATGACCCTTTTATTAAATAAAAGAATCAAACACACCAATATAAACAGCATCCGAAAATGAAGCAGCTACCCGGGGATCCATCCTTCACTACAGAAGGCAAACGAGGTATATCACGGCGGAATACAAGAGAGAGACAAGGTGCATCACGGCGGAATACAAGAGAGAAACAAGGTGCATCACGGCGGAATACAAGAGAGAAACAAGGTACATCAAGAGAGACAAGGTGCATCACGGCGGAATACAAGAGAGAAACAAGGTGCATCACGGCGGAATACAAGAGAGAAACAAGGTACATCAAGAGAGACAAGGTGCATCACGGCGGAATACAAGAGAGAAACAAGGTGCATCACGGCGGAATACAAGAGAGAAACAAGGTACATCAAGAGAGACAAGGTGCATCACGGCGGAATACAAGAGAGAAACAAGGTGCATCACGGCGGAATACAAGAGAGAAACAAGGTACATCAAGAGAGACAAGGTGCATCACGGCGGAATACAAGAGAGAAACAAGGTACATCAAGAGAAACAAGGTGCATCACGGCGGAATACAAGAGAGAGACAAGGTGCATCACGGCGGAATACAAGAGAGAAACAAGGTGCATCACGGCGGAATACAAGAGAGAAACAAGGTACATCAAGAGAAACAAGGTGCATCACGGCGGAATACAAGAGAGAAACAAGGTACATCAAGAGAAACAAGGTGCATCACGGCGGAATACAAGAGAGAGACAAGGTGCATCACGGCGGAATATAAGAGAGAAACAAGGTACATCTAGAGAAACAAGGTGCATCACGGCGGAATACAAGAGAGAGACAAGGTGCATCACGGCGGAATACAAGAGAGAAACAAGGTACATCCAGAGAGACAAGGTGCACGGCCGGCCGAAGTCTCCGACAAGTTACACCGTCACGCAGTATCGGGGCTAGGCGCCAACTTCAATCACCCTCCAGATAAATCCGTCATCACCTCGGTGCAGATAACGCTCCCGACTTCTGGACAAAGTAACCACTCGCTGGACGCACGGTGTTACATAAACGGCCTTTCCACACGCGACCGGCCGTTTCTCTCAGCTATCTCGGCGATCATTTTCAACATCGAGTCAAAAAAGGCAGAGATAGCTTACAAAACAGTTTGATAGAAAAACAATGATCTTAAAATACAGTGAAACCTCCAATGTTCTACCTATCTGTCAGTGAGATCTTCCCTGCACCAACAATGAAAAGTCAAAAAGGACTTGACCAAAGGAAACAAACTCAGTCCTCTCCAGTATAGTCCAGATCTATCCACAATTTATATAGATGATCTGTCATGACAGGTATATCCCCATTCGAAAGTCAATTTCCGCGGTAAAAAATATACCTACTTTATAAACCAATTGAGTTTACTAGGAATGATATAGGGGGACACAAAAAATTAGGAAAAAATCGTATAGCTTAAAAAGAAATGAAAGCATTTAATCACTAATGTTTCTTTTACTCATAAATGTAATTCTACTGTCCTAAAAACATATGTCCATAGTTTTCTTAAATACCATTTCTATGATTCCATCCTTCAGTGTAGCATATATAAGCAGAATCGTCCAATACAGTATTAGAGCTCTAAGAAGTGGTCTGGTAGATTAATTTGGCGAAACCGCTGAGAGGGTTCAACACTGATGAGCCAAGCTCTCCCAATATTGTTTCATCGCAGTAAGGACAGTAGAAGTTTGTTTTATGTTTAAAATAAACATTTATGCTTTAATGCTTCAATTTCTTATATATATATGGCGTGTTATTGCTTTATAGATAAAAAAAAATCTAGCTACAAAGAGAAAAGGTTATTCCAGGGCAACTTTTCATTTAAACTTAATACAAGAAGTTTTCGTACATGGCATTTATCAGTCAAATTCAAGAACATAATGAAGCTATAAAGGAGGGTGTTGAAATACGATCTCGAGACGAAGATAATCCCATATATAAACATATTGATACGAATTTACATAACTCTAAATAAGGGAGAGATTGAAACAACTTATTATATCGTTCACATGTAAATATATAGGGTTTTTTGTACGTGTGGTATAGGCCATGATAATCATGGTGGGTAGTTAGCGACCGCTTTTACTGTAAGTGCACCACATGTCTACACATGTGAAAAACAGTTCGACTTTGCACTTACAAATGTGCCAGAGCCCCGTTTGGTTACTTGTTACTTTGGTTACTTTTGGTTTATAACATGGTTTAATGGCCTCTTCATTTAATATGGAAGCTAATTACGTATTACGAACTTTTGGGACAACCTTGTATGATGCATTAGCGCACCACATCTGTTATAAGAATTTGAAATTATTTTAGATGCGTTTGATTCTTTTTAAAATTAGACAATTTTCTACTTCCCCTATGTTAGGGGAGGGGAATCTAGTGTGATGGCAACTGTGCACTACTCCGATTGATGATTCAGGATTCTTTGGTTTCTCGAGGATCATTCATTCTGGCGTTGTTGTGGAGACTCGGCTCAAGTCTGGGCTGCTGGTTCACATTGATGTGGTTTATACTAATTACAGGAATTAGGGGTCTGGCCGGTAAACTTTCTCTGGAGTTGTTGGACTCCGGTGGAGAGGTTTCAACATTGGAGACACTGTTGCAGTTTTGGCAGCAGGGTAGTTTAAGGATTGTATTTTTTATCTGTTTTCTATGATGAGGTTATTTTTAGTACAGTAGAACCCTCATGAAGCGACACTCGCCCTAGAGGAAACCTCTCTACAAAGGACAGTTTTCATTTGCAAAATTACCATTTTTATTATTTAGCAACTCTTCGGTAAGAGGACACCCCTCCGTGTAGGACAGACACTTTGGCTCTGCAATTAGGTGTCCTTTACAGAAAGGTACTACTGTAGTATTTTTTTTGGTAATTATTGAAATAAGCACTTTTACACGACTATGAATGAACTCCCCATGTTATAGGTAGAGGATGTGGCAGAGCTTTTACATCGTTTCTCTCTCAAACACAACATCCAACGAGAGACTGGGGTGAAACATGGCTGGAGATGGTCTATTGACAAGATGTCAATACAATTATGTTAACTGTCAATTGTTATGTCGGATCGTTTTCACAAAGGCTCATCACTGTATTTTGATGGTTCATCCTAAAAAAGGGCCGATGATGGTTTTACTTGTAGGTGTAAACGTGAGAGATATGAGAGAAACTAGCATCAAACAAACAAACAAACAAAACCTTGAACAGTAATCCGATACCATATGTCAATAGTGCTAGCTACGCCGTGGGCCGTATGATGGACACGGAGATGTCCCGGGTACGAGGTACCGCGCCGTCTAGGTCGGGTGATGGACACGGAGATGTCCCTGGTGCGAGGTACCGCGCGTCTGGGCCGGGTGATGGACACGGAGATGTCCCTGGTGCGAGGTACCGCGCCGTCTGGGCCGGGTGATGGACACGGAGATGTCCCTGGTGCGAGGTACCGCGCCGTCTGGGCCGGGTGATGGACACGGAGATGTCCCTGGTGCGAGGTACCGCGCCGTCTGGGCCGGGTGATGGACACGGAGATGTCCCGGGTGCGAGGTACCGCGCCGTATGGGCCGGGTGATGGACACGGAGATGTCCCTGGTGCGAGGTACCGCGCCGTCTGGGCCGGGTGATGGACACGGAGATGTCCCGGGTGCGAGGTACCGCGCCGTATGGGCCGGGTGATCGACACGGAGATGTCCCGGGTGCGAAGTACCGCGCCGTCTGGGCCTGGTGATGGACACGGAGATGTCCCGGGTGGGAGGTACCCCGCCGTCTGGGCCGGGGTGATGGACACGGAGATGTCCTGGGGGCGAGGTACCGCGCCGTCTGGGCCGGGTGATGGACACGGAGATGTCCCGGGTGCGAGGGCCAACTGCGTCACACCAGCGTCAGCCCAGACATGATCCGAGACGGGACGACGCAGCTATTTCTGGAGACCTCCTTCACCAGACTGCTCGGCGCGACCGACAGCTTGGGGTTCATCGGAGACGTCTTTCATAATGACGTCGTTCTCATCGGGCGTCGCTCATCCATCGTGATGATGTTGTCGTCCACTGTGTTCTCACCCGTCCTGCTGATAGCGTCAGTGTCGCTGTGTTCTCAGCCATCCTTCTGACGTTTCTGTTCATTGTGTTGCCCGCTGTGTTTTCATCTATCCTGCTGATGTTGCTGTTTTTTATGTTGTCCGCTGTATTCGTTGTATGTATGTTAATGTAGTTCGCTCTGTTCTCATCTGCCGTGTTGATGTCGCTGTTGTTCGCTGTGTTCTCATCTGCCGTGTTGATGTCGCTGTTGTACGCTGTGTTCTCATCTGCCGTGTTGATGTCGCTGTTGTCCGCTGTGTTCTCATCTGCCGTGTTGATGTCGCTGTTGTCCGCTGTGTTCTCATCTGCCGTGTTGATGTCGCTGTTGTCCGCTGTGTTCTCATCTGCCGTGTTGATGTCGCTGTTGTCCGCTGTGTTCTCATCTGCCGTGTTGATGTCGCTGTTGTCCGCTGTGTTCTCATCTGCCGTGTTGATGTCGCTGTTGTACGCTGTGTTCTCATCTGCCGTGTTGATGTCGCTGTTGTCCGCTCTGTTCCCCTCTGCCGTGTTGATGTCGCTGTTGTCCGCTCTGTTCTCCTCTGCCGTGTTGATTCCTTCCATTACAACCGCTGTTATAATTGTTGCTTGTGTTCTCACCCATCATGAATATGTGGTTGCCCGCTGCGTTATCATATTCCACGAAGGTGTGGCTGCTCGTCATCCTGAATATGACATTCCTGAGAGTGTGTGGAGGTATTCTGAACACTCTATCTCGATGCTATCTTTACGAAACGCTGGGATTTCTTTGCTATGGGAGACTGCCAGGGAGGCTAAACAGCCTCAAAGAGGCTACAACAGCCAGAGAGGCTACAAGAGAAGCCAGAGAGGCTACAAGAGCAGCCAGAGAGGCTACAAGAGCAGCCAGGGAGGCTATAAGAGCATCCAGGGTGACTACAAAAGCAGTCAGGGAGGCTAAAACAGCCAGAGAGGCTACAAGAGCATCCAGAGAGGCTACAAAAGCCAGAGAGGCTACAAGAGCATCCAGGGAGGCTACAACAGTCAGGGAGGCTACCAGAGGAGCGGCGACAGACGTAACGAGGGTGACGGACGGCCCAGCTGACACACGGGAGTTAAAATTATCGGAACGGCGTCGCTTTGTGACGTCCGACATGTCACAGAACCGCCGCTCCCAGCTCCACAACATGGCACAGGAGAGACGTTCCTAGCTCCACAACATGGCACAGAAGAGACGTTCCTAGCTCCACAACATGGCACAGAAGAGACGTTCCTAGCTCCACAACATGGCACAGAAGAGACGTTCCTAGCTCCACAACATGGCACAGGAGATACGTTCCTAGCTCCACAACATGGCGCAGGAGATACGTTCCCAGCTACATAACATGGCACAGAAGAGACGTTCCTAGCTCCACAACATGGCACAGAAGAGACGTTCCTAGCTACACAACATGGCACAGAAGAGACGTTCCTAGCTCCACAACATGGCACAGAAGAGACGTTCCTAGCTCCACAACATGGCACAGAAGAGACGTTCCTAGCTCCACAACATGGCACAGGAGATACGTTCCTAGCTCCACAACATGGCGCAGGAAATACGTTCCCAGCTACATAACATGGCACAGAAGAGACGTTCCTAGCTCCACAACATGGCACAGAAGAGACGTTCCTAGCTCCACAACATGGCACAGAAGAGACGTTCCTAGCTCCACAACATGGCACAGGAGATACGTTCCTAGCTCCACAACATGGCGCAGGAGATACGTTCCCAGCTACATAACATGGAACAGAAGAGACGTTCCTAGCTCCACAACATGGCACAGAAGAGACGTTCTTAGCTCCACAACATGGCGCAGGAGATACGTTCCCAGCTACATAACATGGCACAGGAGATACGTTCCCAGCTACATAACATGGCACAGGAGATACGTTCCCAGCTACATAACATGGCACAGGAGAGCCACTCCTAGCTCCACAACATGGCACAAGAGATACGTTCCTAGCTCTACAACATGACACTGGAGAGCCACTCCCAGCTCCACAATATGGCACAGGAGAGCCGCTCCCAGCTTCACAACATGGCACAGGAGAGCCACTCCCAGCTCCACAATATAGCACAGGAGAGCCGCTCCCAGCTCCACAACATGGCACAGAAGAGACGTTCCTAGCTCCACAACATGGCACAGGAGAGCCGCTCCCAGCTCCACAATATGGCACAGGAGAGCCGCTCCCAGCTCCACAACATGGCACAGGAGAGCCGCTCCCAGCTCCACAACATGGCACAGGAGAGCCACTCCCAGCTCCACAATATGGCACAGGAGAGCCGCTCCCAGCTCCACAACATGGCACAGAAGAGACGTTCCTAGCTCCACAACATGGCACAGGAGAGCCACTCCCAGCTCCACAACATGGCACAGAACCGCCGCTCTCAGCTCCACAACATGGCACAGAATAGACGTTCCTAGCTCCACAACATGGCACAGGAGATACGTTCCCAGCTCTACAACATGACACAGGAGAGCCACTCCCAGCTCCACAATATGGCACAGGAGAGCCGCTCCCAGCTCTACAACATGACACAGGAGAGCCACTCCCAGCTCCACAATATGGCACAGAAGAGACGTTCCTAGCTCCACAACATGACACAGGAGAGCCACTCTCAGCTCCACAATATGGCACAGGAGAGCCACTCCCAGCTCCACAACATGGCACAGGAGATCCGCTCCCAGCTCTACAACATGACACAGGAGAGCCACTCCCAGCTCCACAATATGGCACAGAAGAGACGTTCCTAGCTCCACAACATGACACAGGAGAGCCACTCCCAGCTCCACAATATGACACAGGAGAGCCGCTCCCAGCTCCACAACATGACACAGGAGAGACGCTCCTAGCTCCACAACATGGCACAAGAGATACGTTCCTAGCTCCACAACATGGCACAGGAGAGCCACTCCCAGCTCCACAACATGGCCCAGGAGAGACGCTCCTAGCTCCACAACATGGCACAAGAGATACGTTCCTAGCTCCACAACATGGCACAGGAGAGCCACTCCCAGCTCTACAACATGGCACAGGAGAGCCACTTCCAGCTCCACAATATGACACAGGAGAGCCGTTCCTAGCTCCATAACATGTGGCACAGGAGATTCGTTCCTAGCTCCACAACATGGCACAGGAGAGCCACTCCCAGCTCCACAACATGGCCCAGGAGAGCCACTCCCAGCTCCACAACATGGCACAGAAGATACGTTCCTAGCTCCACAATATGACACAGGAGAGCCGTTTCTAGCTCCACAACATTGCACAGGAGAGACGTTCCCAGCTCCACAACATGGCACAGAACTGCCGCTCCCAGCTCCACAACATGGCACAGGACCCACATACCAAGCTTCACATGTCAAAGGACGTCTTAATACTATTTTGGTTTCATTGTGGGAAAAAAAGATTTTTTCATAAAAATGATATTCCTAGATTTTAATCATCTAGCTGAATTTACCCATTAGGTATGTAATTGAAGGATAAAAGTTACATAGAACAGGTGACATTCAGGAAGATCAACCAGTACTATAGAGAGCCAGCTGGTTCAGAAGCTGAAGGTCGGTTACACTGAACAGAACGATGTTTGATAGCCAGTGTATGGACACCAGCAATTCCATTCTAACCAACTGTCTTGATAAAAGACATGTTCCACAATAATTAATTTCCAAGTTTACCACCAGTTTTCAGAGTTTCAATGATTCCACATTCTCCCAGCCAAACTTCGTCAAAATTTATTTTGTTTGAGATGGAGAGTTGAAGGACGTTTAGACTCACATTCTTAGATAAAATATATCCAATGGGGAGATCGCCTTTTAACTCAAAATGACAATCTGTGTTCTGATTCATTTTAAACTACTCTGAGCCACAATATAATATAAACAATTATTAATTAAATAAAACAACAGGTTACTGGAGATGAGTTTGTTTTCATTTTTATTAACGCAATCTCAAGCTTTCGGAAATTTCTGTTCTTCTACAGGAGTATATAAAAACGGATAAATACCGTTAAGATGCCAATTAATAGTTAGCAGCATTAATTGGCATTTTAACGACGTTTATTCGTTTTTATCTACTGCTGTAGAAGGGCAGAGATACTCGAAAGCTTGAGATTGCGTTAATAAAAATGAAAACAAACTCATCTCCAGTAATCTGTTGTTCTATTTAATTAATATCCAGGATATTTAAAATCAATTGAAACAATCATTTATATAAATCGTAACATATTTTAATATTTAGATTTTTTTTAAGGTAAATTTTAAGAAGGCTTAAGATTGGCTGTCGTTCCAAATCGTTGAACGAACCATTCGGCTAGTGTCGTATAGAGGATAAAGCTTTCTGTATAACTCCTACACGAGGCAGGCTGCTGTATTTTCGTCACACGTTACCATAGCAACCTTTATAGAGATCAATGAGAGGAATAAATATGTAAATACGAACTGAGTCAAATACACGGCAATAGGTGAGACACATCAAGTTAAAACACGAAGTTTGATTTCCATTATTTCCGTTCAAACTTTGATGGTTTTCCCGCCTTCATCGATGAAGATATGGAAAGGTCAATGACCTTCCATTATATATGTCCTTGTGTGTTATTTTATTGACTCACAAATTACTATTTTTGTCTGTTATCTCACATTCATAGTTTAAAAAACCATCGTTATTAGGTCGTGTGGGAACACCCAACCCACAATAGCTACTCACTACTCGAACCTGAACATCTACCATGACGACAACAAATAATTTACTAAAAAACCACAATCATATACAGCTATAATAACAACAAACTATGTATACACGATATACATCACTTACGTTTAAAGCCAATCAAGATTCAAGCACACACAAAACCTTTATTAAGACATATAGTCTTATTTACTACGGGGTCTGCAAATGAAAAGAATAAAAAATAAATAAAAGCTAATCATATCTAATAGTAATAATGAAATTTATATACAGGAAAATTGAATTACAACAATAAAGCTGATAAATAGATTAATCTGGGTAAATTGGAGAAAAAGAAATTTCCTATACACGGATTTCTACAGAGTTTGCAAATATGTAAAAAGTAAAAAGTAAGATAGACAAAGGAGATTGATAAAAGTTCCATCCTGGTATTCCCGTTTCTATCCAATATATATCGCAAATTGAAGCATAGCTCGTGAGTGCAGGTCAACCACTTTGGTTCAATTTTGCCTCAACATGTTTCCTCGATGTACACAACAATTCTTGGATGGAATTTAAACATTATCATGTCATCTATATATAAAAAATGCAACTATATTGTACGTTTTTCTTTTCATTTTTCAATAAAACAATTTCTATAGTCCTTACTGCAATTACCTCCCAATATTTTTCATTACAATAAGGATAGTAAAAGGTGTTTGATAAATAAAGACCACGCGCCTAATTGTTTCATTTCTTGTAATAATGAAAGAGCCCAGGGTAAAAAGTCTTTTTCGTCAATATAAAGAATAGAGAACATAGCACTTTCTGAGAATCAAATCGCTGCCACAGAAAACGAATGAAAGGTAAACACAGGGCGGAGGTTCGTGACCCGATACCATTTTTTTTTTCCAACCGTGACCAGTGAACTGGGGCGAGCGGTAGAATCTTACCAAATATTTTATCAGACGGATAGATAGCTGAAGTTGCGTCAAGTACTGGCCACTAACTGTGTCCACGCAGGCTTCCGGACAACTCCGTTTCTTACCGACCATGAAAAACTGAAAATTCACTCGCGGAATATTACACATAATTTAATCGCCTTTGCTATCGTTATATACAGACTACCGATGATCTAATAGAATGGTCTGGAATTGGTATATATGTGAATAGGTAAAAATATTCTCAGAACAGAGTGAAACGGTGTTTCATATGGCTGGTATCGGAGATGGAATCATCACATAATTTATTGTCTGAAATATGGTACAGTCTATATATATACATTCATGGACAAAACTTAAGGAAGTTGTACCTTTTAGCATGTATATCAGGATTAAGACAATAACTATGAAAGATATTACAGTTAACTTTATTGAAGATATACGAGATAACCAAGTGTGAACAACCTCCGTCTCCTTAAAAAAAGATGACCGGCGACATCAAAATATGAAACTTTTTTAAAGTTTTGTCCATAAGTGTATATGTGTAGTAAGTTATTTTTGGTGTCCATAGCATCTCAACTCTTTCGGTAAGCTATGGTTCGGTATGGCTACGCTATATATGATGATGGAACATCCCAGCATGGATGCTCTTGGAATTGGTCCCTCATTGGAGGTTGTGTTAGCTCCGTTGTAGTTATTTTTTTTACAAAGGACATGATCACTCATCAATCTGTCGTCTATCAAATGGGTTGTTCATTGGAGGTTTCACTGTAACAGAATATTTATCTAAATAGGATGTATAAGTGCGCCATCTGCATTTAGAAATTTAAACTATTTAGAGGGCGACTGTTGCTTTTTGAAAATAAATCAAATAAGACAATTTTCTACTACAATGACAAAATGGCTCTTTAAATATTTCATAATTTTTTATGGACAGTAAAAATGGTTTTATTTGTTTCATTTTAAATATAAATGGAAATGGGGAAGGGGTTTAAATATCAGAAAATGTACTAACAGAATTGTAAATAGTTGTAAAACGAAGAGAAATTTTTTTTTTATTAAAATGCATTTTAATAAAAAAAAAATTTCTCTTCGTTTTATAACTATTTACAATTCTATAAGAGAAATTTTCATGATTCATGTACTAACAGAATATTGATCCACTCGTATCATCATCATTCATTAACTCTATTGGTTTTAAAATATGTAAATAAGGGTTTAGTGACAATTTAATACGCTTTGCAATGCAGTCCTTTGCATTCTCTCATTCAAACGTTATTTAATTGTTTTGATCCTTTCTACTTTTCTTCAACAATTTTGAAAATATTCATAAAGTTGAATTATATATCACCAGGTATCTCTAGTGCGCGCTTTAACTCGGGTTTCTACCCCATATATGCAAGATAGGGGATATATCCCTATGCAACAATGATTTTAAATCAGTGTGTTTTGATTCCTGTCTATATTTTTTTATAAATTAATTTGGTAATATATATTTAAAAAAAAACATTTTTTTGTAAGTATAGGAACAAATATAAATTCTTCATGTGCTATGCAAATTAAATATCTCGAACACAAGAACTGCGCCTTATCTTGGGCTTTACGATCATCAAATGGACTGGGTCCTTCCAAGTTCTGGTCACACCACCTCCAGTGAATTTGTGCACTTCCTATATCTTCCTTCTTCAGTATTGGCGGGACCTAGCGAGGTGGTGGCCAAAACTAATGCTGTTGGTTGTTTTAAAAGAAATGATTCTGGAAGCTTTTATGAAAGAAGGAACAAAACAGAAGTGATGAACAGAAGTAGATGTACGTCTGTAGGAGGGACGCATTTGTAGGAGCTACATCTACAGGTCTATAAGAGCTACGTCTACAGGTCTGTAGGAGCTACAAGTACGGGTTTATAGGAGCTATGTTTACAGGTCTATAGGAGCTACATTCAAAGTTTTATAGGACCTACATCCACAGGTCTGTAAGAGCTACATTCACCCATTTTTAGGAGCTACATCTACAGGTCTATAAGAGCTACATCTACAGGTCTATAAGAGCTACATCTACAGGTCTGTAGGAGCTACATCTACAGGTCTGTAGGAGCTACATCTACAGGTCTATAAGAGATTAATCTACAGGTCTATAAGAGATACATCTACAGGTCTGTAGGAGCTACATCTACAGGTCTATAAGAGATACATCTACAGGTCTGTAGGAGCTACATCTACAGGTCTATAGGAGCTACATCTACAGGTCTGTAGGAGCTACATCTACAGGTCTGTAGGAGCTACATCTACAGGTCTATAAGAGATTAATCTACAGGTCTGTAGAAGCTACATCTACAGGTCTATAGGAGCTACATCTACAGGTCTATAAGAGATTAATCTACAGGTCTGTAGAAGCTACATCTACAGGTCTGTAGGAGATACATCTACAGGTCTATAAGAGATTAATCTACAGGTCTGTAGAAGCTACATCTACAGGTCTGTAGGAGCTACATCTACAGGTCTATAAGAGATTAATCTACAGGTCTGTAGAAGCTACATCTACAGGTCTGTAGGAGCTACATCTACAGGTCTATAAGAGATTAATCTACAGGTCTGTAGAAGCTACATCTACAGGTCTATAAGAGATACATCTACAGGTCTGTAGGAGCTACATCTACAGGTCTATAGGAGCTACATCTACAGGTCTGTAGGAGCTACATCTACAGGTCTGTAGGAGCTACATCTACAGGTCTATAAGAGATTAATCTACAGGTCTGTAGGAGCTACATCTACAGGTCTGTAGGAGCTAGATCTACAGGTCTATAAGAGATTAATCTACAGGTCTGTAGAAGCTACATCTACAGGTCTGTAGGAGCTACATCTACAGGTCTATAAGAGATTAATCTACAGGTCTGTAGAAGCTACATCTACAGGTCTGTAGGAGCTACATCTACAGGTCTATAAGAGATTAATCTACAGGTCTGTAGGAGCTACATCCAACGGTCTGTAGGAGCTACATTCACACAGAGAGAGAGAGAGAGAAGGTCTGTAGGAGCTACATCCACAGGTCTGTAGAAGCTACATCCAACGGTCTGTGGGAGTTACATCCACCCGTCTGTAGGAGTGAGAGGAATGTTTGGAGGCCTTGACGCCACTATCTGCCGGCCGATAAACACTCCCTGACAGAACACAGCCGCGTTATTTGCGGGCCAATTAGGAAGCGGTTTGGTCTGGCGCTCCGTCTTCCCATTGTACTTGGACTGACTGGACTCTGAACCTGAGGACTGGCTGGAATCTTGGGACTGGATGAAATCTGATCCTGGACCTGGCTGGGCTCTGATCCTGGGACTGGCTGGGATCTGATTCTGGGATTGGATGAACCATCATCCTCGGACTTGCAGGATTACTGAGGTCACTTACCGGCTAATGGTCGAAAGATACTAAGTCAGTTCAATTGATACGATTTTTTTTTAAAAATGGTTCAAACAAAAAATCCGTTGGCTTTAAAGGAAATTGCATAATGGACTGAGGGTCAATGGCCCAAATATTAATTATATATTAATTTCGTTGACGATCTGCAATAGTATAAAAAAATGATCAAATATTCTGAAGTATTGCCTTTTATATTCTGAGAAATAATGGGGCAAATGAGAAATTATTTACGGAATTTTCACAGTTAATAAATCCTAAAATTTCCCGACATTTTCTAAATTGATTTTCGAGTATCACTTCTGAAACAAAAGAAGCCTGAGAATTTTTTCTTATTCTAGTAACAACTGTCAAAAAGGTTTTTTTTTTTTTCAATGAGGCTAAATTGTTTCAAATAAAAGTCAAAATGATGGGAGCCAAACATTGACATCATTCATTATCCACGATATCGGTTGGATCACCTTTCGCTTCAAGTTGACTATTGTTCCACCAGAGCTATCGTTAGTTAAGAACACGAGTAAATCAAACGGCCGTTTAGGAAAATGTGTAACGATGCTACAGGTAGGCTGCTTCCGGCACGTGCATCGTCATGCATTACGAAATTTGCACAAATCCATGGGTGGCCCAGGAGCACAGTTCCTGGCGTGGCCTCACCCCACAGCATAGCTTCAGACAGCATGAGACGCGTGGCTCCGTCCAAGATGGCAGAAAACGCTGTAGATCTCGAGGTTTTGAGATCCTGAAATGTATTTTGCGATACTCGAATATTTGTGTAGCCTTGATTTTTCAGAGTCCCAGGTGTGCGCTTCAATAATTTCACAGTCTGGCGTTTGTAGGACCCGATGTTTTCAGATTCTGAAAATTTCAGAGCCTGGAGTTTTCAGAGCCTGAAGTTTGCAAAGCCTGGCGTTTGCATAGATATGCAGAGCTTGGAGTTTGCATAGATATGCAGAGCTTGGAGTTTGCAGAGCCTGGAGTTTGTAGAGCCCTGAGTTTGCAGAGATATGCAGAGCTTGGAGTTTGCAGAGCCTGGAGTTTGCAAAGCCTGGAGTTTGTAGAGCCTGGAGTTTTCAGAGATATACAGAGCTTGAAGTTTGCAGAGCCCTGGAGTTTTAGAGCCTGGAGTTTGCATAGATATGCAGATCCTGAGTTTTTAGAACCCGATGTTTACAGAACCTGAAGCTTTCAGACCCTGGAGTTTGCAAAGATATGCAGAGCTTGTCGTTTGTAAGACCCGATGTTTACAGAGCCTGTGAAGCTTTCAGAGTCTGGAGTTTGCAGATCCTGAAGTTTGTAGAGTTTACAGAGATATGCAGAGCCTGGCGTTTATATGACCTGATATCTACAGAGCTTGAAGTTTGCAGAGATATGCAGAGCCTGAAGTTTATAGAACCCGATGTTTACAGAGCCTGAAGCTTTCAGACCCTAGAGTTTTCAGAGCCTTGAGTTTGCAGAGATATGCAGAGCTTGGCGTTTGTAGGGCCCGATGTTTACAAAGCCTGGAGTTTGTAGAACCCGATGTCTACACAGAGCCTGAAGTTTGCAGAGATATGCAGAGCTTAAACTTTGCAGAGCCGAAGAAACAGCAGACACGGCGCCTGTGTGTGTGTACACAGCGGAGGTTTTAAATAGAATCCCCGGGCTTGATTTGCCGAAGAACTTGTTTATTCAAGACGTCTTACTTGTCTCGCAGTAACCCGAACATCTTACTTGTTCAGACGTAACAAGTAGTGGGCGTTAAGTGCAGCCCTCGCTTCCTCGCCACCACGTGCAATAGTCCCTCTTGTATGCAAGGGTGCTATGACAAGGGTGCAGACCGAAGAAAAATATCCCAAAAAAAGTTCAATTTGATTTGCATAACCCCAGGCAATAATTTCAGCGGCAGTTGAGCACTTGAGAGTCGCCTCCTTTTCACTTTCTAGGTTACTCTCATTTGTTCCCACTTATAAAACATGACCTAAACAGATATGGCGCTATGTGTAGGTCATATATTGCTATAATGGGTTCTCTTCAAAAGTGCATTAAGTCCACACAAATGTGCTTTTGTTACTACAGACACTGGATATCTCAATGGGTACAAGCAACATAGAAAATGGGATGGAATGCACAGAGACGGGACAGAGAACCACAACGACGGGACAGAGAACCACAACGACGGGACAGAGAGCCACAACGACGGAAAAGAGAGCCACAACGACGGGACAGAGAGCCACAACGACGGGACCACAGCGACGGGACAGAGAACCACAACGACGGGACAGAGAGCCACAACGACGGGACAGAGAGTCACAACGACGGGACAGAGAACCACAACGACGGGACAGAGAGCCACAACGACGGGATAGAGAACCTCAACGACGGGACAGAGAACTTCAACGACGGAACAGAGAGCCACAACGACGGGACAGAGAGCCACAACGACGGAACAGAGAGCCACAACGACGGGACAGAGAGCCACAACGACGGGACAGAGAGCCACAACGACGGAACAGAGAGCCACAACGACGGGACAGAGAGCCACAACGACGGGACAGAGAGTCACAACGACGGGACAGAGAACCTCAACGACGGGACCACAGCGACGGGACAGAGAACCACAACGACGGAACAGAGAGCCACAACGACGGGACAGAGAGCCACAACGACGGGACAGAGAGTCACAACGACGGGACAGAGAGTCACAACGACGGGACAGAGAACCTCAACGACGGGACCACAGCGACGGGACAGAGAATCACAATGACGGAACAGAGAGCCACAACGACGGGACAGAGAGTCACAACGACGGGACAGAGAGCCACAACGACGGGACAAAGAACCTCAACGACGGGACCACAGCGACGGGACAGAGAATCACAATGACGGAACAGAGAGCCACAACGACGGGACAGAGAGTCACAACGACGGGACAGAGAGCCACAACGACGGGACAAAGAACCTCAACGACGGGACCACAGCGACGGGACAGAGAGCCACAACGACGGAACAGAGAGCCACAACGACGGGACAGAGAGTCACAACGACGGGACAGAGAGCCACAACGACGGGACATAGAACCACAACGACGGGGACAGAGAACCACAACGACGGGACAGCGAACCACAACGACGGGACAGAGAGCCACAACGACGGGACAGAGAACCACAGTCAACGAGGAACTAAAGATCAAGTGACCGTATTGGTGTATTCTGGGAGGTTGGCTCGTGTCCAGCCCCCGCCACTGCACCGCTGTACTGCACCCGGCGTTACTGCACTTGGCACTGACCCCTGCTATTCTCGTAGGCGACCTTGCCCTCTCTACGACACACTGACGTCACCTGTCTCCGACATCTCCCCCGCTCTTGGCGCGTACATCGCCTCGTGCAGGCGACACTTTCAAATATCAAAACCTATTTTTATCTCTTCATATGTTTGTCATATCGTGGTTCCTGGGAATTTAGAACTAAAAGCACTTACAAGACTTGTATTCATCTGACTCGGGGGACTTGGAAAATCTAAAAAAACAGAAAAGATACAATTTGATTTTTATAATTGAAAGATAATGAAAATGCAGAGATTTATCAATTAAAATATATCATGTCTCGCACGGGCCCGAGTTGTATTTATCTGAATACTATTGAGGCTTCCACCCAACTCATTTATTATTCGAAAGATTCGGACGATACGTGGGTTAATTTCCCGAGAGATAAAATAAAGAGCTTTTTTTATTTAAAAAAAAAATCGCAATAATGATAAGAACAATTTACTCAACAAACTTTTATGCAGACTGGTAGATTTCGATGAATTCTGAGTTTAATTCTTTCGATTTCAATCACGAACACGCTTGAGTTTACAGAAATTGTATATGAGTGTCCGGACCCCTTTCTCAGAACTTAGAAAAGGAATAGTCGGTGGATGAGAGGGTAATACGCTCGATTCCCGACAGTCATGAACCGGGATTGAATCCCGCGTTAAAAATTGTTTAATATGTGAATAACCTTCACATATTATTCATTGTTTCAATTATCATGAACTAGGGTGCTCTTGCTGAGCGGTACCTATTAATGTGATTTAAACCAGATCAGAACTTAGTGAACTCGAGTAAATTTGATTTATTCTCATTTAGCCAGGAGAGGCTGTAGACTGCTGCAGGGTTTTGACGCCATATCTATGAGAACCAACGGTGTGATCTGAAGTCAAGATATTGTTGCACCAGGCTGCGGCTTGGCAGACTCTTCAGCCTTGATTCTCTCCTGTGCTGGGTCTTGCATCTTGCCAGAGCGTGTTTCAACCATCCTACAAATATATATAAGGGAATAATGAGATAAGTCTACTTTAAGTAGCCTCCAGAATACTTTATTTATTTTCTCACATCAAAGAGAGCAGTGAAGTCACAGTGTACCTAAATACAAATGATGATAATCTGTTTTAAATAAATATCATAGAATATAAAAATAAATAAATATATAATTTAAATTTCAAATATATTAAAAATAATATAATAAATACGCCATTAATCATGATGTAACACTTCCCCCTCTCCAGAGGTCGTCACGTCCTCGTGAGTTACCTCATCAATTCTCTCAAAATAGGGTTTGAGTCTTGAGACATGGACAATCAATGGGTCTTGGCCAGGATTATCTTTTGGCTCAATTAAGTAATTTACGTTAGACAGCTTCTTTAATATTCTATATGGGCCAAAATATTTTCTCAGTAGTTTCTCACACTTTCCTATTTTCCTAATTGGTGTCCAAACTGCTACTAATTCTCCTGGTTCGTAGCTTCTTTCCATGTGTTTCTTGTCATAGTTCTTTTTCATTCTTTTTTGAGTCTTTATTGTGTTGTCAATAACTAATTTTCTTGTTCTGTTTATTTTGTCTAAGTGATGTTTTATGTATTCATCATAATCATCTTTGTCAATGTCCACCGAGATATTCCTGTCGTCCAAAAGAGACGTGGGTTCTCTTCCAAACATCAGGAAAAAGGGAGAATATCCTGTGGTTTCCTGAATTGTAGTATTGTAAGCGTGAGTGATGAATGGGAGTATCTCGTCCCAATTTTTCTGATCAGTGTTCACATACATACTGAGCATATTGATCAATGTTCTATTTAACCGCTCTGTCAATCCATTAGTCTGGGGATGATAGCTCGTTGTGAAGCAATGTTTAATCTTGCACGTTTTCATCACCTCTTTCATTAAATTACTGGTAAATTGAGAGCCTCTGTCACTAATAAGATATTGTGGGGCTCCGTGCCGAAGAAAAATATCCTCTACTAGAAATTTAGAAACTTCTTTCACTGTTGCTTCCGAGACTGCTCTTGTTTCTGCATATCTAGTGTAGTAGTCCGTCAGCACGATTATCCATTTTTTCCTGTTTTTTCGTAGATGGTAGTGGACCAACAAAGTCAATTCCAATTCTTTCTAAAGGAAAGTTGGCTGGGGGGATGGGCTGTAGTAGTCCAGAAGGTAATTGGTTTGAGCCTTTCCTACTTTGGCAAAGGTGACACGTCTTAACGAATTCTGAGACATCCTTTAGCATGGATGGCCAAAAGTATTTACTCTTTATTCGGTACATGGTTCTGGCGACGCCCAGATGGCCATTCGACATATGATTGTGATATTCTTTCATAATTTCTCTCTTTTTATTCTCTGGAACCACAAGCAACCACGCCCTGCCTTCAGGGTTCGGGTTTTTCTTAAAGAGGCATCCATCTTCTTCTTTAAAGTTTTGCGCAATTGATCGCCTGCTTCCATTAAGGTTTTTCTTAACACTTTCGATAAATTTATCCTCTTCGTCTGTTATTTGATTTAAAAATAGCCTTTCAAAATCCTCATCCCAATCAGTTTCTGGTAAGGGCCCCCTAGATAAGCCATCGGCGTCCAGATGCTTCTTTCCCGATTTATGTATTATATCGAAGTCATATTCTTGAATTTTCAATGCCCATCTTGCCAATCGACCTGTTGGATCCTTCAAGTTTTTGAGCCAGCATAAGGCGTGATGGTCTGTTACTATTTTAAAGTGTCTTCCATAAAGGTAGGGTCGTAATTTTGACATTGACCAGACAACGGCAAGACATTCTTTTTCAGTGGTTGAATAATTTTGCTCCGCTTTACTTAGGGTACGACTCAAATATGAGATCACCTTCTCTTCACCACCGATGTCTTGGACAAGTGTTGCACCTATGCCGATGTTGGACGCATCAGTATGAACATAAGTAGGTGCATTTGGATTGAAGTGACCTAAAATTGGTGGACTTAATAGTGCTGTTTTTAGGGTTTGAAACGCTTCCTCTTGTCTTTCTGTCCAGGTAAATGATACACTTTTTTTATAAGGTTGGTCAAAGGGTCGGCAATTTTTGAAAAGTCTTTGATAAATTTTCTATAATATGAACACATTCCCAAAAAGGATTGTACTTCTTTGACCTTTTTGGGCCGAGGAAAATTTCTGACAGCTTTGATGTTATGTTCCGCGGGTTTTATACCATGTTTGCTCGTTATATAGCCGAGAATCTCCAATTCTTCAAAAGCAAATCGGCATTTTTTGTCGTTTAACCTTAAATTAGATTCACGAAAACATCTAAAAACAGCTTCAAGTCTTTTGAGGTGCGTTGGAAAATCCGGGCTATATATGATAACATCATCCAGATAACACAAACAAATTTGCCATCTCAGATTTCCAAGCATATTCTCCATATTTCTCTCAAAGGTAGCAGGCGCGTTACAAAGTCCAAAAGGCATCACGTTGAATTCATATAATCCATGCGCTGTAGTGAAAGCTGTTTTCTCTTTGTCTCTTTCTTCGACTTCAACTTGCCAATATCCAGATCTGAGGTCTATTGCTGAGAAGTGTGTAGATCCTTGGAGAGTATCCATAACTTCGTCTATTCTAGGGATCGGATAGACATCTTTTACTGTGACATTATTCAGTTTTCTGTAGTCCACACAAAATCTGTATTTACCATCTCGCTTCTTGACCAATATTACTGGAAAAGACCAGGGGCTAGAAGATGGCCTAATTATGCCTTCTGTAAGCATCTCGTCAATTTGCTCTTTTATAATATCTCGTTCTTTAGCACTTACCCGGTAAGGCTTGTGTTTAATTGGCTTCGCGTCTTCTGTGTCTATCCGATGTTTTGCCAAATTGGTTCTCCCTAATCTCGATGAAAAAAGATCTCCATACCTTTCTAAAACTTGTTTTAACTCCTTCTGTTCCTTTGGTGAAAGATTTTCGTTTATTTGGAATCTAGGTTCTTCGTTCTTTTCTACCTCTCTTTTTCGACTCACATTTATTTTCGCTGGACTACTTCCAAAAGCCAATGTTTGGTTTTTTCATTATTTTTAACGGTCGAGGATACGGATTAGTTATCCAGATGTGTGTTTCCCTATTTATAACATTGATCAAGCTTCTTGCTAGACGAAGTCCATTTGTTTGAAACATTTTGCTGCTCTCTTCGATAATATATTCTCCATCCTCTGTTTCTACCAATGCCTTGATCAATTTCATGGAACATTCCGGTACAATGGAATCCTTGGCACTCTTTATTTTCAACCTTTCAAAATTGATTTCGTCATGATTATTCGTCAAATCATATTTTATAGTTTCTTGCTTACAATCTATTTTTGCGTTCATTTTCTTAAGGAAATCTCTCCCAAGAATTAATGTCCGTAAATGCGTTTTTCAATATCACAAAGTTGTGTGATAATGTTTCGTCATCAATTTTTATATTTAAAAATATACTTCCTACCATGTCCAATTTTTTTCCATCGGGTCCTGCACAAATCTTTGCGAGTTTACTTATACCATGGCCTGTATCGAGGGCCGTTCTGAGGTCGACCACTGAGAGGTCAGCACCTGTATCAACCAAAGCTTCAAAAGTCCCTATCTTGTCCACATTAATTTTTAATTTGTATTTAGGGTCCAACTTCTTGATTCCGTTTATGGTCGACTTGCTTTGATTGACAGATTCAGGCGCGACGCTTAGTTTAAATCTTCCAACACGGAATATCTATTCCGGGTAGGAATATTTGTCTGTGTGCTATGACATACATCAGCATAAAGCCGAGGTCCTGATTTCTCTGATATTTCATTCATTTGGCATTTTTCTTCGACCTTCTCTTGGGTATCTGCTGGATCCTCTTCTAGGATTCTTATAAACTTGACCCTACAATAACGGGCCACGTGCCCTGGCTTGTTACATTTAAAGCAGATTGGTCTTCCATCTTCCGTCCTATTTTTGCTCACTTCTTGGCTTTTATTGTAAGTGTTTCTCTGAAGGTTTGGTTTCGGCACAAAGTTAGGATTATAAGGACGTCTAGGGGTAGAGGGCTGGGGAAAGTTGTTTCGATACTGTCTGGGGGTAGGAGGGGAGTCGTTCTTGTAATTATTGGAAACAGGGGCTTGGGGCCTGGAAGTGGTCTGGTAGTTTCGTGCGGCAGTCGGCGGCACGTACCTCGATTGTTGTTGGGGTCTAGAATAGCGTGGACCGTTATATAGGTTTCTGGATTTCTCCACACGTTCCCGATACTTCTTTTCAAAAGAATCCATTTTCTTGCACACGACAAGAAGGTCATCGGTCGTTTTAGGAGGGTTCAGGTAGAGCGCGAATGAGTACTCTTTTTTCAGTCCTCCAATAACATGTTCAATTTTTGTTTCTTCTTCCATTGCGGGGTCAACCTTGTTGCACAACACTAGAATGTCTTCCGCGAACCTGATTGCTGGTTCATTCCAGTGTTTGCATTCTGTTGAGCTTCATTCTAAGTTCTTCTTTATTCGCGTCCAAAGAAAAATCCTGAATGAGGCGGATTTTAATATTTTCCCAGCTCGTGAAACTAGCTTTGTGTAAATTCAACCAGGTTTTAGCGCTTCCCGTCATGTTCATGGCGGCATAACGAGAGATAATGTAGTCTGCCCAATGGTACAAGAAGCCAATTTCTTCAAGAGATTCAATCCATGGGCGAGGGTCTTCCGTTCCATCATACTTGGGGATGTCGATGTTGGGATTCAGGACAACTGGGTCGAAACTAGCATCTCCACCAATTGTTGCACCAGGCTGCGGCTTGGCAGACTCTTCAGCCTTGATTCTCTCCTGTGCTGGGTCTTGCATCTTGCCAGAGCGTGTTTCAACCATCCTACAAATATATATAAGGGAATAATGAGATAAGTCTACTTTAAGTAGCCTCCAGAATACTTTATTTATTTTCTCACATCAAAGAGAGCAGTGAAGTCACAGTGTACCTAAATACAAATGATGATAATCTGTTTTAAATAAATATCATAGAATATAAAAATAAATAAATATATAATTTAAATTTCAAATATATTAAAAATAATATAATAAATACGCCATTAATCATGATGTAACAATATTACATATGTGAATAAATAAATATTTAAAAAATAATATTATCGTGATGTTATAAATAAGAAAATATAAATAGACCATCTGATAATACTTTTTTTAGAGAAAAAAAAATCCACACACAACCTTTTAAAAAAATAAAAAATTCCAATAATTATTTTATTAGCACATATTTAATCGAGATTGTCAACACTTTCGCCAAAGTTTTTTTTTTTTTTTACTAATTTTTCGTAAAAGACGAGATGACAATCCATGGCGATGAATATTTTTCTTCTGACAGACAGATGTGCCAAAGACATTACACTCATGGAAGTTTCATACTTTGATGTCGCTGGTCGTCTGTATATTTTTTTTGAAGGAGACAGAGGTTGTTCTCACTTGTTTTTCTCGTATATCTTCAATAAAGGTCACTATAATATCTTTCAGAGTTATTGTCTGAATCCCGATATACATGCTAAAAGGTACAACTTCCTTATGTTTTGTCCATGTGTGTATATTTCACTTATAGTTAAAGCTGGCCTAAACACCCACTATGATTATCATGCCCTGTACCACTTGGGAAAGTAAAAGACATCCTTTAAATCACTGGCTATATAAACAGAACAGGCCAATACAATAGTAGAGCGGTCTGATAGATAAACTGGGGATACCGCTAGAAGGGTTCACCACTGATGACCCAGGCCTTCCCAAAATATATTTTCTTATGAGAGTAAAAACTGTAGGAATGTGATTTTAAAATGACTAAAAGTTCTAAATCACCATAATTCTATAAAACAATAGCTTTCAGAATTCATATATACACATAATGTGCTTGTAACAATACAAGCAGCGGGGAACTTGCCTTGATGTAAAGAACATAAAAGTAAACAGATAAATAAAAAAGTAATCCAGACAGTATTGATTATTTTTTGTGCCCTCAGTGGCGCCGCCTGGACCCGGGCAATTTTTACTGTTCTTGGCTTTGATATATTTACAGACGATGTGTGTTTCTGGTCAAATTTAAATATTTAGAATTTTATTTTTTTTCACAGAAAAATATAGTAATATATATTTCCAGTTAATATATAAAAACATCATAAATACTATTTTAGGGATATTTTGGATATCGCTCAAACTTTATAAAATAATTAAAGAATTGTTTTATGTAATTGGATGTTGTCCTACATAAGTATACTGGAGGGGAGGTGTGAAAATGTTTTATTATAAGTTCCTCTCTCTTAGAAAGGGCAAATATTTGACTCCACGTAGCGGACAATGTCCTAGAGCAGCCAAGTCAGGAGGGAATGGAACTGAGACGTTGAAAAGTCTCCAATTCCATTCTGATATGGAGAAAGTCATTCACTCGACCTGAACAAACTTGGTGGCGGGCAGTACCCTGGTACTTTGCTACAGTGCATTGCGGTTTGTCTGCTTGCTACATTTGGGCTAAAAAAAACCATACACTTTGATTATTTATGATACATTAGCGCGCCATCTGTTATGAAAATTCGAAACTATTATAGACGCGTATGATTCTTTTTAAAATAAATCAATTTCTACTGCCCTTACTTACAATGGAAAAATTAATGGGAGGGCCTGGCTCAACAGTGGTGAACCTTCCCAGTGGTAGATTAAACTGGCGAAACCGCTGGGGAGGGTTCACCACTGATGAGCCAGGCCCTCCCATTAATTTTTCCATTGCACTAAGGGCAGTAGAAATTGTTTTATTTTAAAAAGAATCTTACGCGTCTATAATAGTTCGAATTTTGGGTAGTAACCCGTAAAACTACATTCTCTCACTTCACCTTGAGGTTGAAAACAGATTCTGAAAATGAATAAACTTTCTATTATGTGAGGGATTGTCAACCAGAAGTATTCGAATAAGAGAAACTAGCTTTGTGGGTAAATAGCTTCTTTATTATGTGGTGTTGCAAGCTTTCGTGTAAATTTTGCTCTTCAACATGCAAATCCAAAACCAAATGAAGAGATATGTTATCAGGGCATGGGACAGACTATATTACGGTTAAGTATAAATATTTATATTAAACTGTAATATAGTCCGTGATCCGATGTCTTTTCATTTGGTTTCGGATTTACATGTTGAAGATCAAAATTTGCTCGAAAGCTCGCAACACTTCATAATAAAAAAACATAATAAAGACACGCATCAATATGTTTTAATACCTTGATAAAAGTTGGCGTTCGGCCAACTGAAAATTTGGTAAATTAAATGATATTTTGATCCAATATATGACTTTCTAATTAAATAAAGAAAATATTTACTCACAAATCTAGTTTCTTTTATTCAAAATAACTTATTAGGTACCGCTCAACAAGAGCAACCTAGTTTATGATAATTGAAAGAGTGAATAATATGTGAAGGTTATTCACATATTAAACAAAATGTTAACGCGGGATTTAATCCTGGTTCATGGCTGTCGGGAATCGAGGGTGTTACCCACTGGTCCACCAACCTTTATGCGTTATGTTTCTATTATTCGAAACTTACTATTATGTATTCGGTATATTGAAGCAGAAAACACCAAACTAACTGTATGTACTCCACGTACAGAATAACCTAGAGCAAAGTTGTCACCCTCCCAAGTACTAACCAGGCCTGTGACAAGGAGAAACCACTGTATTATTTTCCCCACGAAAATACTCAGTGAATGGACCAATTGGACAGTGTTATCTCCCTACCAGAAGTTTAATGATAAATTATGAAAGCAACTTTCAGTATATTTATCATTATATAATCTTATTTATTCATATTTATATTTATTCTGTATTTAATCTTATATAATCTTATATGGACTTTGAAATAAATCAGTTTCAATCTCTCAGATGCACGATAAGAAGATGCCTTTTTCATAATTTATGCACCTTATCCCAGTATAATATCACATTTGTACTATTTTTTCACATTAATGATAAATATTTGTGTGGTGTTTAGTGTTATGGATGTATAAAACATAACGTTGCAGGAGTGGATAATATTCATTGTACCAAAAGAAGTACCTCTCCCTTTAATTATGCTTCAGAACGATATCACTTTGTATCACCCTAGTTAAATAAATTACTAGTTTTGATAAGTAATGAGCTACAACACCCGTTTTGGCAAATTCAGACAAAAAGCCAACAACCTATATACCGCGGTTTCGGGATTTAGCCTTCATCAGTACAGGAGCGGCTTGTGGATATATCAAGTTTTTGTTTACAAGAAGATAAACATAATACATTATGTTAATGTATAATTAAAGGAAGAGGTACTCCTTTTTTTTGGAACACGATTGCATATATGAAGAAAAAAAAAGCATCTCCTGAACGTGCAACTTAAAGTTGCTGATGGTTTGCGCCACACACACGCACATCTGTCAGATTAAATATTCATTAATCGTTCATTTTTTAAAAATAAACCCAGAGTATTGGACAAATAGGATGAATCAAGAAAAGCCAATAATGTTTCAGGCTGAAAAAAAAAACCCCGATTAGTTGATATTTATTCCAACAGATGGAGCAAGCCATCAGCAACGCTCAGTTTCACGATCAGGAGATGCTTTTAATTTACCAGCCTGACCAAAGTAAAATTTGTACTATTTAAAATTTGCATAAGTACGTAAGTCTCTGAGGGGAGTTAGAATGCCCTCCTTCAATCCGAACGGCAAATACACGTTTCGATGATGTCACCTTAACGTAACGGTAAAGACAAACCAAAAGAGAACAGTGTGAAATTTAAAAGGTGCCGCATACATTATGGAAATTGGGTTTTTAAAGTTTCTATTGCCCTCTTATTTCAACATTTTATTTGCACACACACTGACTGGAACACATGTGCTAAGCGTCATGTGTATATGTGTCCGAGCACATTTGGGCGTAACAATAGCCATGTGTGTTCTAGGAACATTTGTGGGTCAAAATATAGGTTTGATTTTGTCTGAATACACGTGTGTTTATGTCTGGAGACACATTTTTGAATGTGCGGAGTCACGTGTATCTATAGAAACGTGTCTTCATGTCTGAAGATACGCGTGTGATTGTGCGGAGTCATGTGTGACTGGAGACACGTGTGTTCATGTCTGAAGACACGTGTGTTTATCTTGGAGACAATTCGTGTGGAGTCAGATATGTGAATGTCTGAAGGCACGTGTGTTTATGTCTGGAGACGCTCGTGTGGAGTCAGGTGTGTGAATGTCTGGAGGCACGTTTGTGGAGACAAGTGTGTGGAGATACGTGTGTGAATGTCTGGAGGCACGTTTTGTGGAGACAAGTGTGTGGAGATACGTGTGTGAATGTCTGGAGTCCGGTGTGTGTGGAGATACGTGTGTGAATGTCTGGAGTCCGGTGTGTGTGGAGATACGTGTGTGAATGTCTGGAGTCCGGTGTGTGTGGAGTGACGTATGTGAATGTATGGAGTCCGGTGTGTGTGGAGACACGTGTGTGAATGTCTGGAGTCACGTGCGTGTGGAGACACGTGTGTGAATGTCTGGAGTCCGGTGTGTGTGGAGACACGTGTGTGAATGTCTGGAGTCACGTGCGTGTGGAGACACGTGTGTATATAGGAGACCCTGGGCAGACACGAAGCAATCAAAAAGACATCCGCCAAAATCGATGCTGGATGGACTCGAGGAGCATTGTCCCTCTCCCGCCGGATCTATACGGTGGCCCGCGCGCCAAGTCTGGCTCCCGTACCTACACTACACTCCCGTACCCTACACTACATTCCCGTACCCTACACTACACTCCCGCGCCCTACACTACATTCCCGCGGCCTACATTACACTCCTGTACCCTACACTACACTCCCGTACCCTACACTACACTCCCGTACCTACACTACACTCCGTACCCTACACTACACTCCCGCGGCCTAAACTTACACTCCGTACCCTACACTACACTCCCGTACCCTACACTCCACTCCCGTACCTACACTCCACTCCCGTACCCTACACTAATACTCCCGTACCCTACACTCCACTCCCGTACCCTACACTCCACTCCCGTACCCTACACTACACTCCCGTACCCTACACTCCACTCCCGTACCCTACACTACACTCCCGTAACCTACACTACACTCCCGTACCCTACACTACACTCCCGTACCCTACACTACACTCCCGTACCTACACTACACTCCCGTACCCTACACTACACTCCCGTACCCTACACTACACTCCCGTACCCTACACTACACTCCTGCGTGTGAAGAACAAAATGAAGAAATTCTACATTGCTAAAGCCTATACCTGAAATATTATTTTTGTATTAAATCACTCGAATCACACACCAGATGGCGGTAAGAAGGCAATCTGCTGGATGTATTTGCATAACTACCGACAGAGTTCGTTGAAGACTTCCACATGTAAAACCTTGCTTTTTTTTACCTGCATGTGTTTTTTACATAGGGAGCCAGAGGTTGGTGGTCGTCTGCAACTTTTTGTGTGCCACCGGAACTCGGCTGCGCTTTGTCTGACTGGACTTCCGCCCACGTCTGCCCGCAAAAAAAAAAGTTTAGTAATGGCGGCTGATTCCGCGGTTTTTTCAGAGGATTGCTCTTCGAATTAGAATATTTTTATATAAAATTTAAAGCAAATTTCAACATTATCCCATTAGAATTTGTTAGAAATACCACCTTATGTGCATATTTACTTTTTATATGTATATAGAACATATATATCAACAGTTATCGGTGTTTCCCCGATAGACTGTAACCAATCGCCAATAGCCTCGGAGGTATTGATGACAAAATAAAATATTTGTCTCACAGCTATGCAACACCTCAGAGTTACATTAATAGACGAGATACTTTGGTTATGTATTTTTCAAATATAATCCAGACGATGAAAATCTGATTCTGGAAGCACCCAATCGCAACAAAAAATTCCAACAATGGGCTTATTTCAATGGACTATCTTTTAACCCATGGAGATAGCATTTAACGCTGGATGTCATATCTAGAACCCTAAATCAATAAAACATCCCAAACACACACCACAGTCTTATACAAAAAAAAAAAGAAAAAAAAAAGACCTTCAGTCATTCTATATTCACACATTACAAATCTCATAGTCCTTTTTTTTTTACCACAAAATAACAATATTCAGAACCCTAACGAAGAGAGTTCCAGTGTTTTAATTTTTTTACAGCAATTTTTAAAGTGGGGGGTAAAAAAAGCTTCATCGTAATCTCAGAGAGGTGAGATTCCCTCCCTCAGTTTATAATTAGACATACAGAGAATTTGTCTCGCCCTGAAACTGACACGACCCACGGGTCCAAACGGTTTCCTTCATTCCTCAGTTGTTGACACCAGAACTGAAGCGGTTTATAGAGAATGAAACAGTTCTTTCATAAACTTCAAACCTTGGAGCCAGATCGGGCTAAGACCCAGTTCAATAAATCAGGAACCTGACTCCAAACAGAACAGTAATGTCAGATACAATGGCACGATGGTAATGCCATCTGAACAGGAGAAACCAGCTGATCTCCATACATACACACTCCAGAAACATTAAAGCCAATAACTCACTATAATCTACCAATATACACTCATAAACAAAACTTAAGCAAGTAGAAAATCTTTGATATCGCCATTCGTCTATATATATGTTATATTAAAATATTATTTTATTTAAAATTATATTTCATAGATTCAAATATTCTGTTAAATAGACCGCCAGAGGTCACGCTTTCCCCTATAAAAACTCATTGCTGTTGTTTCCCGATGGCCGGCTCAAATATTTTGTACATTATGTAAATAATCTTTTGTTTTTATTTGTTCTATACTCGCCTTAAGCCAGGCTGTACTTTAATCAAATTATGTTTTTTTTATATATTCCAAAAGTTCAATTAAATTACTGATCAAAATTATTTTTATTATTATACTGTCAAGATTCTTAACCACGACTCCGTTAACATAGTATAATCCTCAAGATGATCAAAAACAACAGAAATTTCTTTATATTCTATATACAGTTTACGAGCGTCATCAATTCTTTTTCATCTCTGTCACCGTTTGCTTTTTTTTTTTTTTGGAATGGCGCTCTCCTATTGGTTGGCTACGATCACGCCACCTTTGCCCCCCCCCCCCCCCACTCGCTTTGTTGTTTTTGTAACTATTGTGTTGGAGCGGGTCGCTCCTTAAATAAATGCATATATTAGTTAATAACTAAATGGAATCCTCTATTTCTTTTTACCCAGTAAGAGACGCCTACGGAAGCCAACACTACATAGACAGATAAAGCACATAGGTTATAGTTTATTAACTAACATATGCATTTATTTAAGGCGCCAATTTATAATTGTAACAAATAGTATTTGAATAAAAACATTCAATCGGGTAAAACACGGGCGTTGCCCGGGTCATTCGGCTAGTATATATAATATATATATTTATTGAAGGAGTCAGAGAGGCAATTTTTTTCACACTTTTATATCAGCATTTCATTTAGGAATTAATGAAAAAAAAAAAAAATTACTATAGATATTTTAATTCAAGAAACATAGAGGAAGGTCACTAGTTGATCTACGAGTCTCTAACAGAACAAATTGTAGAATATTTGTCACCATAATGTCACCACTTGAAGGATGCTAACAACAAAACAGAATTTAGACAATATGTGTCATAGAGGATAACAATGCGTAACTTTGGTTAAATATCTAAAAATGTGCAAACTGTCGAAAGATTATCATTTTTAGATTTTTAATAAAGCTTCGCATTACTTTTGTCTATGACGTAGTATTGTCTATTTATGAATCAATTGACGATTTGGCTTTTAAAATTCTTTATATTATAAATATCTGACAAAATGTATTGATATATTTATTCTGTACAATGTTAAATTTTAGCGGCATGAGAATGGTTTGATTTGTATTCTATCGAGATAAATTTTAAGGTTTAATTATTCTTTAAATATCTACCGTCGCGCATATGTGAAAGGCTCTAGTTTAACACTACATTTGAATTAAACTTGTGCAGGAAAAAAAAAAAAAAACTTTTTTTAATCGCGAGAAAGCCAGCGAGGAAGTCTCCAGGAGCGGCTAAAGCCACCGGCGGCAAGACTGGGCAAATAAACAGCCTCAGGTTGCTCTATAAACGGCGCCTAAATTATTGGATTCCGCCGGGAAGTGTGCAAATTGGGGGCGCTATGCAACCTTTTCAAACATTTGGTGTGATACACGTGTGTTCACAACTGGGATTTAAATTTGGAAATCTCTTCATCACACCCACCCACAATTAGGTAAACAATACATGTAACGCACTTTGTCTAGTGAGGGTGGAATTATTGAATGTAATTTCTTTTATGATCCTGTAGATGGACTTTCTACAATTACTGAACAGACGTGGAAAAATATATTTGGGAAGTGAAATATTTATATATAGGAGGCTTTTATTTACATCAAAAATAGAGAATTCGATTTTCCCAGACACATTTAGGTCAAATCGTGGTGTTTAGGGGAGTGAGGGAAGGTATATGCAATTTTTACTTAAAAAAAAAAATGTTTGCGAAGGAATTCCCCAAGTGTCGTTTAACTCTGCGAACAAGACAAGGACCGCAATGTCAGATCATGTCGTTTAATATGGCATAGCTCTGCAACGACAGGAAAAAAAGGGATTCATGAAAACGATTTTTTTTTCTGAGTGGTGAAAAATAATGGATTTGTTCTCTGACCAAAACGAAACAAATCAAACCAATGGGAACGTCAGAATAAATTGGTATGCAACTTTTATTCTCTATTTCCATATTGATAGCTCACGCCCCCTGCTGCTAACGATATTTAAAAGAAAGACTCCCCCTAAATCTGCCTGGTTGGGGATGCGCAGCCGGGGAAACGCTGGCCGTTGAAACTATGCAAATTGGGGACAGGGCAGAAGATAAATACTTCTTATGACAATTATCGCAGTGAAGCATTTGCTTGGCTGACATGTAGAGTGAATGTTGCTTTCGGAGATGGAACGACTTCACAATGCTTGTTATGCAAATCAAAATTTCGCCTATATCGACAAATTTTAAAGCTAGGAGATAATAATAATAATCATGACTCCGCTGTAAATAGACAGTTCTGTGTACAATTCTGGGCCAGTATACACGGATCCCGTGTACTCCTATGGTTTAGTGTAAACGAACAGTCCTGTGTACGCTTATGGCCAAATTGTAAACCCCGAGTGTCCAGTGCACACCGCTGGAAACCGTGCGTTACTCGAGGCTGCGCAACCGATAGAGATGCGCTATCGGACGATAACTCCATCAAAACATCCACAATTTGGCATCTCCTCTCTAATTGCACGATGAGAAATATGCTGATCGAAAGCTTCCCCATAGAATTTACACAGATTAATTCCTTCAATCTCAACAATACAACCCCCGTTTATAGCGATATAGCAAATAAATACCAACGCTTAGTTCTCGAAGCCCTTGTCTCCAATACTACACCCAGCCTCAACAGAAAGATTGACCTCCCGCCCCAATATTCTGCTTTTTATTCTATACCAACAGATACATCTCTTCGTAACTTTTAACTTTATCTTTATTCCGCTGTTTTTTATATTCTCGTTTATATTCTTATTTTTATTTTTATTCTTGCTTTTGTCTTCGCCTCTAGTTTTCCGCCTTTTTCCCTTCATCCTAGGTATGCAGATTTTCTTAAATCTATATATTGTACACTTTTAAATATTTTTATTTACTGGCATGCAAATCTCAAATATTTTTAATCTTTTATTTCTTGTTTAATATTTTTTATGCTAAACTGTCGCTTATAAATATAGCATCCCCTTTCTCATTCATGTCAATACCTGATGAAGGACGGCTGACGTCCGAAAGCTCGTATACTGCTTAATAAAGAAACTTACCACGTTCCTCTTAATCTCTTTTTTATATTCCAAACGTGGCTTATCATGTCAGATTAATGTTTTTATTTATACTAAGATATCACACTCTAGCACAGGCCATTGGGTCATGATGGTTTATACTGTAGGTAAACCACATAACTACGTCTTTAGAAACAGCTTGCAAGAGGTGGCAGAGCCTTATTTGGTTACGTGCAGGCGGTGGGGTTGGACATGTATAAGAGTCCATTGAAACAAAAATATCTCTATGCAGTTTCGAACTCGGATCTCTAAGTATCGAGCTACTGGGTGAGCTAATCAAAGAAAGAAGTCTTAACTATGTCGTATATACAAATAAGATAAAAATGACAATGATCATTATTGATTTCTTAGTATGAAGTAAATCTATATTGACAGTTGAAGTTTTGAACTGCATCACCCCTCGCAAGTGTATATGTACTTATTTACATAGATAGAAATACATCTCCAGCTCTACAAGTTTGATACCCTGATATGATTGAGTGGAGATAAGAAATAAGAAGAGAGATAGAACTACACCTGCTACATCAACAATAAAACATCGATAGATACAAGTACTTATTTACATATACTGTACTCTTATGCGAGAAGCCATGACGTACACACTTCAATATCACTTCTTTAAATTTTTTTTCTTGACCAGTTATTTTTTTTTTTAATTCCTCCCGTCAATACATTGTTGTCGCTGTATAGGGCGTTGTTTGTTTTTAGCCTAAATATATATTATACTAGACGTATGACCCGGCTTCGCCCAAGAATACCCCCGATTGCAATTTCCTTCATACTGAAAATACATCAATAATAAATATTAGAAGTGCCATAGAATAGCATACAGAAGTAACACATAAACTACAGGAAAAAGTGTGTGTGATGGCAAAAATTGTATTATATTAGTGTTTAGGTATTTGATTTAATTAATATAGTTGATATAATAATATATATTTATATTATATATGATATAAATGAGTTTTAAAAATTGTAAAAAAAATGCATCGGCCGGGAATCGAACCCGGGCCGCCCGCGTGGCAGGCGAGCATTCTACCACTGAACCACCGATACTTATAAAAAATGGCCATATTTGGGTATTCATTCCATTCCGGATTACTCCGCGTAAAAAAAAGTTCTTCAAATGAAAAAAAAGAAATAGCCAAAAATACTAATCAAAATGTAGCCGAAAATTTTCCTCAGGTTTATAAAAAGCGACATGCAAAATTTGGTACCAATTGGTTCAGTAGTTTTTGAGTTTATCGCGAAAACAGACAGACAGACATTGACTTATATATATATAGAGATAGAAAAGTTAAATCCTTTCACAATATAAGTTTCTCTTATTAACTTATATATATACTGTATTTTTATTGCTTTTACTCATCCTTAATTTTTAATACATTAAGTTTTGGTGTCTGATTTGTGGGTGAATTAAGTTTTTGTTTCAGATTTGAATTAAGTTTTAGTTTCGATTTGAATTAAGTTAGGCTTCCTATCTATGAACATATTTTATTCAACTGAATCACGTGTGTTTCGATAGTAACAGGTGGATATTGACCGTGGACTACAAGCTTGGTAAAGATATCAGAACACCATCTAGCGGCGATATTTGATCCAGAATGAAGAGCCGAGCCCTCTACACAACGGAACGAGGTATTGTAGCGCGGCATCTAGGAAGTCCAGAGTCCGCGTCTTCCTTTACGGCCGCACACCTGTTTACATCCTTCCGACGTTATGTATTTAACCACGGCGCCACGTCGCAGCTACTGTTCTTACAGGTGGTCGCGGAAAGGCGGCCATTGGAACACGTTTTGTTTATGTTTTTAATTCATAAGAGACAACACCAAATCCAAAAAGGTAAACTACGCGTTTAATTTTCTATTTGGTGTAGTTACCTAGTAATTCTGATCTATAACCTTCTATATTAATCTATATTTTGGCCATATCGCTTCTCGGCCTTTTGGCTAAGATCAAAGTGTATTTTGGCCATAGATTTGTCCTAGCCACTTTGCCAGCTAAACACCTCTTTGGCGGATTGTGAAGATTTCATTAGATCCTTTGTGGATCTCATTTAATAAAGTCCGCCCTAGAACGACAAAGGCCATTAGCCCGAAACTATGGTTTCTAGGTGGACGCTTCTCAGTTGCCAAAGCTGGTGTTGTGGCTTTGTCACCGACCCGAAGCCGCTAAATTTACGGAGACGGTCAATAGATGGCGTCTAGCTTTGACGTTTATTTTGACGGGAGATGTGACCTTTATCCTCCCGGAAAAAATTCCATCTATATAACCTACTAATTGTATATTTTGTTGTTCAAATTATAAAATGATTTACACAATGTGCCCCGGTTCTTGCACATGTCCAGCCCCATCAGTAACTGCAAGTAACAAAACCGAGTCACCTTGTAAATGCAAAGGTAGAGCTGCTTCTACAGGTATAGACTTGTGGTGAACTTACAGTGCAAGTAGTCACCAACCCCTCTATACACCATCATGGTTACCATGATCTGTACCTATGTGTACTTGGGATAGACTTAAGTGTAGACTAAAGAGATCCACATAGAACTCACTTTAAAAGAATAATTCAGATCTCTAACTTTCGGGCTTGAAAGCCTCTCTACAGGAGACAATAGGATACAATGTATTGAACTATTATTGAAATGTGAACTCAAGTTAAATATTTTCTCCTCTATAAGTACTTACCTGCCCAAGATTTGTGAATACAATTTTAAATAAGAAACTTATCCACTTTCACTTTAATACACAAGATATTTTATTGAAGTGAGAGCTCATTTAATCCAATTTAAAAAGTTTTGATTTTCGGCTTTTTATTGCGAGTTTAGGAAAAATAGTTTGAAGTTGTTTTTCAACAAATGTTTATTTGGAAGAATTTTCAGGATTCCTGTTCGTGTTCAGAGAAGTCAACAGCGAATAAAAACTTCGTATGTACTCAGGCTTTTCATCGTACCGCATATTTCTGGTAATAATTTATAATCATCCTACGCATATGGAGAGACAATATACACTCATGGACAAAATTTGATGAAGTTGTACTACACAGTGATCTTTATTGAAGACACACTGGATAACCAAGTGTGAACAACCTCTGTCTCCTTAAAAAAATATTAGACAACCGGCGACATCAAAATATACAAACTTCTTTAAGTTTTGTCCATGAGTGTAATAATTATGTCATATATAGATTTAAACAGAAACCTGCGCTATACTCGGATGCTTCTCGTGTTAACAATACCACTTAAGCTACGGATTGAAAAAAAAAATCAAATTTTGAATACAAAACCAAATTGTCTATAGACCATTTATACCCATCAACACGATATTCATAGAGTTGAAACACTCGATGGATCTTTGCTACTTTTCTCTCCACCAAAACTACTGAATCGTCATTACGAAATTCTATATGTAGGTAGGTTATTCAAATTCTATGCAAATTAGCTCAATAACAAACTAATTTGCATATTATTTCATCAGAGATATTTATAATTTATTAAAATAAATTCATGACATAAATACTATTAATATAATATGAAAGTAATAATATTATAATTATAATATAAATTAATTAGTTAAAACAATATTCTCTCTCTCTCACAGAGAGGGCAAACATTTACTCTGACATAACCTGGGTCATTCATTCGCATGGAGTATTTACATATTTTCCTAAAAATTTCCAAACGATCAAAAATGTTCGATTTTGTAGAAAACTCGAATATTCCACCAAAAATAGGAATATTTCGATAGGAAACACAAAGTCAATGATAGCTATAATCTTAATCAACAATACATAAATATGTTTCAATGATATTTGATCCAGTCAGTTGACCGAATTTCGTGCTGAATAACGGGAGAGTGATAGGTCATTCACGTGACGGACCTCAGGAGTCTTCGCCAGGATGTGTTTTTTTTTTGTGGCGCTTCTTGTTAGGTCGTTTTTTTTATAGGTGCGGTGTGTCTTCACTTTGTTATTGGCATACTACCTCCGCCATGGCTCTATCTCACCGGTGTCCTCTTGTTGGTACAGAACTGATTCCATACATGGGGTTACATTATAGGCAGTTATAAATCCCTATCCACACCATGGTTATCATGACATGTATCATTTATACAATGATAAAATATATGTCTCAAAAATCCTTAATATCTCATTCTAATATAGCAAAATAAAACTTCCCACAAGATACGCCTCTTCAATCTCCGTTTTAATTTTGCTATTTTAACTAGAAGAGTTAAATCTTAGTCATTGCAATATATTTTACTTTTTTGGTTTTCCCAATACAGTAGAACCTCTCGGTAAAGGAGGTCTAGCTGTAGATCCAAAATGTCGGGAAGAGAATACAGATTTGGCCGTTTATAACATGGGACACAGTACTGATGTAGTGTTCTCTGGACTCATGTTTACGTTCTGAATATACAATTTTTAATGAAAATTAGAAACTATTTTAGACGCGTGTTTTTGA
>CP092877.1:71319163-71373769 GCA_030710605.1 Cordylochernes scorpioides | reverse complement strand
ACAGGTCACTTTTAATGTAAAATGTTTACATTTTAATGTTTAAAATCAAGCACTATAGAGAGGTAGGCGCTATTTAGAGGGGGCGCTATAGACAGGTTTAACTGTATATTGTCTGCAAGACTCAGAATCTAGCGACCTTCAACGGATCTTGGTGAGAAAACAGGTTCCTGTACATACTTCTGCCTGAGGTTTGCTGTAACTGAAACATCCCATATAGAATACCTTTCTGGTCATTTTGCATCCATAAATTTTATCTCTATTCCTACATTATGATACCTATGTAGAAATGTCTATAAAAAAATGAAATTTGCCTCTCCTGTCAAAATAGACGTCAAAACAAAATGCCATCTATTGAAAAGAGTGATCAGGACGGGCTTCATTCCATTTGATTCCTTGTGGATCTCATGGAATAAAGTCCGGCCTGGACTGATGAGGGCCATTAGTCCAAAACCACGGTCTCCAGGTGGAGGCTTCTCAGTTTGCCAAAGCTGGTGTTGTGGCTTTGTCACCGACCTGAGGTGGCTAGTTTGCCGCAATGGTCAATAGTCAGCATCTAGTTTTGATGTCTATTTTGATGGGAGAGGCGATTTTTATTATTTTATAGATTAACATCCTACCAGCAAAATTTCCATCTATATGTGGAAATATCCACCTCACAATCTCCTATATAACAAAGCAAACATACATTTGAAATGAAGAATAAAATTCAGGTAAAGAGTTTCTTTTGATTTTGGCTTGACAAACTTTCAACTTCTGCTCTTCAACGGGCAAATACATCTATGTACAATATCAAGATGATCTTTATACATATTTTGTGCATAGAAATATTTGCCCATTGAAGAACAGAAAATTTTCTTGAAATCTTTCAAAAACCAACTCAAAAGCAACTATTTATCAGAATTTTATTCTTCTTTTTCAAATAGGTTCTAGGTAACTATTGCTCACATAAAAAGCCATACCTTTATATCCTGATGTGAGTATACATACATGTAACATACAGTTTTAAACCCAAGTGGGATATAAATGTGGAAATATATATTTTATAGACTGAGAGGTTCAAAGCCTTGATCAAACTGCTGGAAAAAAAAAAACTTATCTTCTGATAAACTTTTTTTTTGGTTTCTCTCTTCCTTTTTCTATAAACAGCTCAGCTATAAATGGCTCAGTTTGCAATGAGAATCACAAGAATGAAACCTAGTTGCATATTCTTACTGGAGAATTGCTTTATAGTAATAGGGTTAATTTGGCTATGAAAACTGTCCTTTGTAGAGAGGTGTCCTGTAGTGGGAGTATCCTCTCATGGAGGTCTTACTGTATTTTTCCCCTAAAATTTATCAATTTAAAAGGTTGCTAAATAGGTATGGAATTAATATAAGATTACATTGCTCAGTTCCATTGTTGTAGGTAACAATGTAATCTATTAAAGTGAAACAATGTAAACTCGTGTTAAACAATGAATTTATCACCAAATGTGAAATTGATTCACAAAAATCATTACAACTAGTGAAGTGGAGATGCCATCTCAGTTTCAATAGGTTCTGTGAAGAGATACACTTTATTGCTCCATCCTTAAGAAAAAAAGACCTAAAGGAATTATTTTATTGGAAATAAATCTATATGTGATGTTTACTTTGTAGTGCTTCTTATTGTGATTGCCTCAAAATCTCAGTAACCTCAAAATATAAGCTTTTATTTAGACCAGCCCTAGCCAACCTAAATTACGCCACGGGGCGCACAGAATCGTAAACAAGGTCTAAAAACTTTATCAAAATTTTAACTTTAAAATGTATTTTAAAAAATACTTAATACTTGCTTGATGCTTGCTTGTTTTTATTTATTATTTTTTGGCTGCTTTTTTAAAATAAAAATAATTTTTTTCTTCCTTTTTATGGAATCAAATATGTATTTTAAAAATTGTGGGACATATTTTATATAAAAAAATTATTATAATTATTTCAATATATTTTCTGTTTTTGAATATACAGATGAGAAATGAAAGTTACAAAAGAAATATAAAGTTAATTGGCGAGCCGCAAAATTTTTTTACAGCGGGCCACGGGTTGGCCAGGCCTGGTTTAGACAATACAACCAAACTTCAGTGCATACCTTATATATCCTTTTTTATATTTACATAATCTTTCTTTTCTTTAATGCAAAATATACATATGCAAAATTCCGTAAATATGTATATATGTATAATTTGCATTAGAGACACATATTTAGACACATATTAGAGATACATATTTATGGAATTTTTTTTTCTTTAAAAAAATACACAAGGTAATAAGACCAAATCCTAGACCAAAATAGGAATTGGTCTTATTACCTTGTGTATATAATCAATAATCCAAATTGTGCCTTATCCTCTAAAAAAAAAAGAGAGAACAAATCAGCATATAGAATCATTGGTAATTCACAGATTTTTATTTTGTAATTCTTATTTATAATGAGAGGGATTTAATTGAGTGAGAGGATCACATTCCTGATACAGAAGAAGAAAACAATGGACACATATGACACATTTAATATTGTCATGAAAGTTGTTTAGAGTGATAAGGCACAATTTGGATTATAAAAACAAGGTGAAAGGACTAAATAAATAAATAGTTCATTCAGTACTTTTGTCTGAAGATGGTAACAACGCTGTTACCCGAAACGTCACACACTATTTATTTGAATTTGGTCTTATTACCTTGTTTTTGTTTAGAGTGAATTCTAAGCAATTGTTTATCTCAGAAAATATGTAAATACTTTAATATATAGTTATATAAGATATGTAAATTTTCTAACAGAAGATATTTCTTGATAAAGCACAATTTGGATTATAGCTACAAGAGAATAAGACCTAATTTAAATAACTTAATAGTGTGTGACGTTTTGTTGATGACGTTGATTTTTATTTTTTTGTCTGATGATGGTAACAATGCTGTTACCGAAACGTCACACACAATTTATTTGGATTAGGTCTTATTTTCTTGTAGGATATTTTTTCTTTAAATTGTTGTGAGGAAGACATCTCACTGACTTAGTGTCTTAAATCAATAATAAAACCTGCTAAGATAGCTTTGTGTACCTCTATTTGCGACTAAGTGCAGACTGTGCACTTTTACATATATAACGACAATATGTAAATAAAATTACAGTTAAACCTGTCTATAGCGCCCCCTCTAAATAGCGCCTCCCTCTTTATAGCGCCCGATTTTAAATACCTAGTATGATGCAATTTACATTAAAAGTGACCTGTCTATATCACCCCCTCTCTATAGCACCCTTTTTTGGGGGGTCCCAAGAGGGGGTGCTATAGACAGGTTTAACTGTATTTTATTTGTCAATTTGCGACATTTACTTACTTCCCATGATGATGATGTCCTTGTGTTCACATCGATGGCCTCTGTAGCCTTCCGCACATCTGGAGGACACATAGCACATGTCACATTCTACTCCCATTGTAGCATGACTTAGTTACATAACCAGTTTAATAATTGGATGGGACACACATTAGGAGATAAAATGACATTCCAACTAGCAGTAGTTCTCATTTTTAATGATGAGTGTATACTCATGGACAAAACTTACGAAAGTGGAAAATCTCTGATGTCACCTGTCATCTATATATATATTTTTTGATGGAGACAGAGGCAATTTTTATTATCACAGTTTTGCGGTGTTTGACAAATTACAAAAAAAGATTCTGCAATTCTTTTTATTTAATAAATAAAAATATTTGCAGCATCTTTGCCTTTTTTTGTAAAAGGCAATTTTGTTCATACTTGGTTATCTTGTGTGTGTTCAATAAAGGTTACTGTGTATCAAATATCTTTCAGAGTTATTGTCTGAATTCCGAAATACATGCTAAAAGGTAAAATTTCCTTAAGTTTTGTCCAAGACTAAATATGGGGTACAATTAAGATAAGAAACAAAAGTATGGACGGTCTAAACCGTTGGTTTTCAACCGCTATGACCAGGGTTTGATTCTCGCATTGGGCACTTTTTTCTGAAAAAAAAAAAAAAAAATGCTCCAATGGCCTCGGATTCTTGCAAAAGTCTAACCCCACCAGCGAGTGCAAGTAACCAAACAAGGCTCTGGAACATTTGTAAGTGCAAAGTCGAACTGCTTTTCACATGTGTAGACATGTGGTGCGACTTACAGTAAAAGCAGTCATCAATACTACCCACCATGATTATCATGGCCTATACCATGTGTACACACACTAAGAATAATAAAAAAGGTTAAAACAATTGGACCATTATGATATTATAAACAAGTGTGTTGCTAAAAGACTCTTATAATAAGGTTCATATAAATATGGGGTACAATTAAGATAAGAAACAAAAGGATTCCTGTGAAGAGGGTCACATGGAATAACTGAAACACCGAGATGTAAATAAATGAAGAGCATTTGAAGTAGCTACAGAGTTTCTTACCTCTCAACCAGCCAATGATTTTTAAACAGAGAGGAACCCAAGGTCACCAAATATAAGTATTCTAAAGACCAAACAGCAGTCTCAATACCAACTTGGCAGTTTTCTCACCAAATACTCCCAATTCCCTGTCACTAAAATGTTATATGCACCCAAAGTCTCTATCAAGACAGTCTTATACACATTGGCCTTGTAGTCCAAAAAGCAAAGAGAAAAAGTACATTTGAAAATGATAAGTCACATTTTGGATTATAGATTATAAGCAAAAGGTAATAAGACCAGATCCAAATAAATAGTATGTGATGTTTCAGTAACAACATTGATACCATCATCAGACAAAAGTACTTAATGTCTGAAGATTCAGTACTTTTATCTGGTGATGGTAACAATGCTGTTACTGAAATGTCACACACTATTCATTTGGATTTGGTAATATTTGAAAATATTAATGCAGATGTTATTTACACACATAAAGCCTTTATCACAACATTTATTCTCCTATGTTGTTGTTGTTGTTGTTTCTTATCCCCTTGTGTAAAGATTACACAAATTCCATGAGTCCATGCTCCTCGAGCTGTTTTATAATAAGCAGCGGCCTCTCCTATCAACATATGATCTCATGGAATGGGGTGCAGCTTTCATTGATCATGGCACCATTATATTATTATTCTCCTATTGAATCATAAGGTAAGAAGATCAAATACAAATAAATAAATAGTGGGTGACATTTCGGTATCAGCATTGTTACCATCATCAGACAACATCACACACTATTTATTTATATTTGTGGTCTTGTTACCTCATTCAGAACTTTTGTCTGATGATTGTAACAATGCTGTTACTTTAATGTCACACACTATTTATTGAGATTTGGTCTTGTTATGTGCGTGTGTTTATAATCTATAATCCAAAATAATAAGTCGGTGGACGAGTGGGTAACACCCTCGATTCCCGACAGTCATGAACCGGGATTTAATCCCGCGTTAACAATTTGTTTAATATGTGAATTACCTTCACATATTATTCACTGTTTAAATTATCATAAACTAGGTTGCTCTTGTTGAGCGGTACCTAATAAAGTGATTTTGAACCGGCTATAATCCAAATTGTGCCTTATCATGTGTCTAGAGAGGGAACTCAGGATATAAGTGGCCGGAACTCACAAAGAATGAATTGACAGCTGACTTCACACGGTGATAATAAGTCTGTGATATAGTGACAATGTTATCATCTAGAGTATGTATTCTGAGAATGACAACAAGATATCGAAGCATCAGTGATAAATACTTACAGCGTTAACTAACTCTTTAGTTTAAACTTTTGGACTTTTTTTTTCCTCATTCCTCATCTACAAGGTGTGTCCAATAAATAATGAGACTGGTCAAAAATAAAGAAAAAATAGAATGATTAAAAAAAAAATTATTAATATTTTTCAAAATAGTCCCCTCCCGCATCTATAGATAATTTCCATCTCTTCTCCCATGATTTAAAACATTTAGAAAAGGCATCTTTCGGGATGTTCTTCAAGACCTTTTTCGAATCCGCTATGATGGACTCTCTAGTGTCAAATCTCCTTCCTTTTAGAGCCATTTTGAGTTTTGGAAAGAGAAAAAAATCATTTGGAGCTAGGTCTGGGGAATAGGGAGTTTTTTTTTAAGTATTTGGATGCCGTGTTTAGCCAAATAAGTCAGTACAGATGTAGCGGTGTGTGGTGGTGCATTATCATGATGGATAATCCAATTTTTGGAACTCCACATTTCACTTCTTTTCAGAAGAATTGATGTAAATAAGATTGTTTATATGGGAGGAATTCTTTATTTGTTTATAGGGAAATGATAAGACACAATTTGGATTATAGATCATAAACACAAAGTAATAAGACCAAATCCAAATAAATAATGTGTGACCTTTCGGTAACAGTGTTGTTACCATCTTCAGATAAAAGTGGTGAAACTAACATGTTTGTGTTACCAAAGCGTCACACATTATTAAATGTGTATTATATTAAATTTGTATTGGGTCTTATTACCTTGTATCTTTAGTTTGGATTTATGGGGAGAGATACATAAACAAAAATATCTACAAAATTATATTGTAACCAAGTATTTATTATTTGATGATATTATTGAAAAGAAACACATTGTCTGTAAATTTATTTGTAACATATTTTATTGATAGATGGCAATTAAATTTAGAAATTTATTATTTTATTAACAGAATTTTGATGTTTTATATATTTTATTTCTCTGTGTAAACTTTCCTCATTGATTCTCTTGTATTTATAAATTTTAGTTTATGCCTTAAATAAATTGCTATTTCATCATGAAGTTTGTCTTTCCTAATTTTTTTACATTACAATATTATTAAAATGATTATTTTTTAATGATAAGGCAAAATTTGGATTATTTATTTATTTAGATTTGGTTATATTACCTTATGTTGATTATTTTTAAATTTTGACCAATACACTAGCAGATAAACAACCAAGGAAAAAAATTGTATTAATGAAATTTAGGCAAAGCATTTATTTAGGTAGTTTTATTATTTGATGTGCGTGTGTGTGATTCAAAGGGTCACAAGTTAAATAATGCACAAGAAAAGCTATTTCAAATGTGAAACAGTGTTATATTAGTAACTATTGTTTTGAAAATAGAGCAATCCATATTTAATTCAAAAAAGGCATATATTGGATTTAATAAAAGATTTATTTTGCCAATATTTCGACTGGCAAAACGCCAACCTTTATCAAGGCATTACATTTTTGTATACACAAACTCAGCCCCGCATAGTGTTATCACAGTTGAAATCAATTAAATTTTCATGCACAAATTTCCCCCATCTACTTTGTATTTTAATTGATTTCAACTGTGATAGTATAACACTATGCGGCACTGAGTTTGTGTATACAAAAATGTAATGCCTTGATAAAGGTTGGCATTCAGCCAGCCAAAATATTGGCAAAATAAATATTTTATTAAATCCAATATATGCCTTTTTATTATCTAATTAGTTTTTTTTTTTTTTGCTTATCCCTAGTACACGTGGTACAGGCCATGATAATCATGGTGGGTAGTTAGCGACTGCTTTTTACTGTAAGCGCACCACATGTCTACACATGTGAAAGCAGTTCGACTTTGCACTTACAAATGTGCCAGAGCCCCGTTTGGTTACTTGCACTCGCTGGTGGGGTTGGACTTTTGCAAGAATCGGGGGGCCATTTGGAGCATTTTTTTTTTTTAACAGAAAAAAAGTGTCCAATGCGGGGTTCGAACCCGGGTCGTAGTGGTCGAAAACCAAACTAAACAAAAAAGGCATATCCTGACCAGGCTCACATGAGCATTTCTAGATGGCAGAGCGCCATCTGGTGGAATAAAAATAAACTAAATGTTTATTTAGCTTGTTCTGTGATATTTAGCCAACCCAATTTCTTGATAAATCAAGAAAAGTCAACCACGAACGCGTTTCGCACTGTTGGCCCTCGCCAGCGTGGTACAGATTTGTACCTCTACAACCAAAATTTGGTCCCAGAGGCTTCCTGAGAAATCAAGAAATGGGTATTTAAGGCCAAGTTTGCGTAAATATATTTTTATATTTTTTATTGTTTTTCACATTATTATGGGGCAACTTTGTCCTTCATGTCCGGCACTAATTAATGAAATATCAAAGAATAGGTATATAGCGATGGCGATATTTGGATTCCACAAGACTCTATCCCGGAAAAAGACCACACAGTGTTCTCCCCATCTCTTGTGAACTGGCGAATCCTGTATAGGGCGAGAGGCCCTAAATAAAGGCTTTGTTGTTGTTGTTGTTTTTCACATTAGTAACTTTATATAAATCCTTACACTCTATATAAGGTACATAAGACTAAAACTATCAATAATGTGTGATGTTTCAGAAACTGATTGAATTCAGTACTTTTGTCTTATAATGGTAACAATGCTGATAAGGCACAATTTGGATTATAGATAAAATTTCATAATAGATAAGATTTCATTCACAGTACTTTTGTCTGAAGATGGTAACAACGCTGTTACTGAAATATCGCACACTATTTATTTATTTGGATTTGGTCTTATTACCTTGTGTTTTTGGGGGTCAGTAGAAGGGTGGTCTAAACTGTTGGTTTTTGACCACTACAACCCGGGATTGAATCCCGCACATTGGGTTCTTTTTCTAATTTAAAAAAAAAAAAAAAAGCTCCAATGGCCTTCAATTCTTGAAAAAGTCCAACCCCACCAGCAAGTGCAAGTAACCAAATGGGGCTCTGGCACATTTGTAAGTTTAAAGCCGAACTGCTTTTCACATATGTAGACATGTGGTGCACTTACAGTAAAAGCAGTCGCCAACTTCTACCTACCATGATTATCATGGTCTGCTGTGTACTAGGGATTAAAAAAAGGGCATATATTGGATCAAAATATAAATTATTTATCAATATTTCAGTTGGCTGAATGCCAACCTTTTTCAAGGTATTAAAACATATTTTTTATAAATCCAATACTTGTAAAATGTTTTTTTGTCAATAAAAAAGTGTAAGAAGCACTTACTGGCAGACGTACTCGCCCACGGTGGGGGTAGAAGGAGCAGCTTCCTCCGTTGAGACAATAATCCTTGCCTCGGGGACATGCCAGGGCTGGGGGCCACATTGTTGACGCTGTTAGACCAGCGCAGCCTTGAGCAACAGTACCAGATGCAACCACAATGTAAAAAAAAAAAAAAATCATTTTTTAAAACTATATTTTGACTAAACTTATTCTAGTTGATTTGCCATCATTTGTTGCTTAGAGTTGAATATCTTTTTCTTAAAGGCATTCTCAATTTATTAGTTTTTTAAATCATATTTTAAAAATATCGTTTGAAGTTGCTTATTAAAAAATATTCAAAATAGTAATGATTTACAACACAGCTACTTCTCATTGTGAATGATATGAATGCCATGGTAGAGTCTTGACAAAGAAGTCTTTTGGCTTTTATTATATTATTTTTGGATCTTTAATTTTTTTTTCTAACAATAATGTAAGACAATGATTGTTATTTTGGTCTTTATTAATAGACATTCTAATTATATGAGTGATGTAATGCAATGAATGTATATTAATTTTTAATGCTATTAAAAAAACTTCACGCAGCAACAATTTATTATTTCGCTTTATACAAACTCTACACACCAAATAAAATTTCCGCGAGGTATTAAAAAATTGTCTATAAACAAAAGCATCTGAGTGCCCAGATATATTTGAACTATTAGTTTTCTTTGAAAAGCGAAATCCTATTTATTATTTATAAAATAATTTAAAATTGCGGTATCGTTTTTATTAAATTATATTAAAATGAAAATACGATATCTAAAATATATAGTAATAAAAATAAAAACTTTGCGGATCACATGAATATGTAAAAGCATATAAATGTGTATCAGTTAAAAATATATCTAAAACATACTTAACCAATTTTCACCTTGATATCGATAGGTTCGTACAGGCAAAAAAAAAAAAAATCACTTAAAAAAAAAAAAGGTACTAACTGGCATGTTTAGGCCTAATGTTGACCCAAGCCTGAGAAGAAGCTAATTTAATGGGATTGGATGCGCGGCACTCGAACCATCCTCTGTCATTGCGTTTCACAGGGCGAATGACGAGTCGAGAGAACTTGCTGCAAAATCACACAGTAAGAAACCCGAAACGTGGTCATAAAATAATTCTTACCGTCGATGCTTGATGGTCACTCTCTTGTTAGGTTTTAGGAGCTTCCCATTTCTGTACCATCTTACAAGAGGAGGTGGGCTCCCAGACATTCTGCATTGAAGTCGTAATCGTCCTCCGAGCTCCGTTGTCACGTTCTGCAGACCGCGGACCCGCGCGGGCCTGGCTACACACCCACTATCTGTGTACCTAAGGAAAATTATGACAACTAACAGAATCAAATAGTATCATAAACTCAACTCCATCTAGCTATGAAAATTATAAATATGTTTAACACAAATTTTCTACAATATATATAATTAAAAGCTCTTTCTGCAGACCTTTTACTAGCATGGATCATCAGTGGTGAATCCTCTCAACAGTTACGTCAGTTTAATCCCCAGGAATTTCTGCTATTGTATTAGATTGTTTTCTTATATATTATTCCTTTGTTATAGAATGTGGTAAACAGTTGTTTAAGAAAACTATGGACATATATGCTGAACCACTGGGACGTTCACTATTGACAAGCCCAAACTGTTGACTTTGCTTAGAATTTTTTTAATGAAACTGATTCCAATAATTATTAATTAAACATTATATTTATTTATTTAGAAGAGAGAGATCAAAATATAAAGGGAAATAATATTGAACAAAGGAACTTTTTTTTTCTTTCGGTTAGCGCCTATTTACCTGTGAGCTTACATACACTCTGTGGTAACAATTAATTATTTATTTATGCTTATGAGGTGATACAGCAACATCTTTACAATTAGAGAGGAGACAAAATGAACCAAATCTAGAAAAAAGAAGTGAGGACATATCGGTCATTAAAGTCTGAGAGGCAAGGCCTTCAGCCAGTTCAGGGCTTCCGGGGTGACAGAGTGGAGATTGGAGATTCCTCCATTGAATTTGTACAGCGGGCAGTCGTCTAGTATATGGGACATTGATTGTGGGACGTTGCAGGCACAATTTGGATCTTTGGTGTAGCCCCATAACTTCATCAGCTCTGCACACCTTCCCTGTCCTGTCCTAAAGCGGTTTAGAAGCACCCATTCTCGTCGAGGGAGGGAAAAACCTGGGATCTTGACACTTGGGCTTGTGATGAGGTTCTTGTTTGGGATATCGGAGCTGATCCAGGAATTTGTCCATGCTTCTGAGATATTAAAATTTTGGGAGAGAAGTTGGTTTCCTCTGGACCATATCGGCTTCCTTGATTTTAGTCGATGGTAACAACTGTGGTAACAATTAATTAATATATATACAACACAAACTAATTCAAATTTCATTTATTAGAGTATAAAGTTTGTTTAAACGACAGTTTAAGATATATAAAACACACAACACACACAATACTAAAAATTCCTCAATATATTTTATCATACTAATTATTAATATAATTTTCATCATAATTTTAAAAGATGAATTAAAGTTTTCTGAATATTTCTTAGTTTCATTCATACATATATGCCAAGTATAATTAAAAAATTTATAGCTTTTATATAGAAGATTATACTGAATTGAAAATGCTTATAAATATATCTTATTGTGAATATGTAACAATATTCTCCTTTTTATTTTTTTGGTGTAGAAAACTTTTATTACACAAACAAAAGTATCTCTAATGGATCTACCTTGTTGATTTTTTAAGAAAATAATTCCATATTATTCCGATCGCTTAGATTTTTTTACATTTGAATGTTACTTTATTTGTAAAGGCGTTTTTATTAGTAGTATTGATGGTCTGAATTCAATAATTTAATACTTTCATAATTTTCCGATCCCAAAATATATAAAATTAGCTCGTTTCAGGCTAATTTGCATATTCAAGGGTATAACCATGACTCATTCCAGACTAAATTCTATATCCTGTCAAAGTTTCAGTATGAGTCATATTATTGAAGCGCATGTAGAACAACCATGCCTACATTTTAAAAATTATATCAATTAAATATAAAGGAATTTCCCCAAGTGACAGCCATGAAAAATTTGTCACATCTCAAGGTAACGAGGAAGAAAAAGTAAAACTAAACTGACTTTATAAAAATCAAGAAATGAACGAATTAATCTCTCAAGAAACTAAACACAAAATTCCTCACAATATAACGCGTTGGCAACATTTAATGCAAACAATTCATTTGAACTTCTCCAACGGTTTTAAATGGATTACAACAGATTGACAAAAGTATAAACATTTTATGCAACTAGATGATTAGATATAGTGGATAAGGTTATTTGGCGTGGTAATATGACGTTTGTTTTTGTTGTCTCCCAGGAGATTCCTCTTCACAGAGTCCATTGTTGTCTAGTTTTCGCTTTCTTCTCTGCAAGCTCTTGAGAGGAAAGAAGCTGAAGAAAAAAAAACCTTCTCTGCCAGCCTTTTAAAGATGTACATCTCTGATGCTGATTGAATATGCCCAACCGCTATCTTATCAATAACGATAAAGTTCCCCGTGAGGAGGATTGGTAGGCTAAAAAGTTTTGTAACTTCAACCTGATATTCAACGATGGTCTGAAATTATCAATTTCAAGCATTAAATAGCTAGAGAGATCCCAAGAATCTTCAGAATTTCAATACATTCAACAACTTCTCTCAAGTTGGATCTTAGCATATGTGCTGTAATCGGATCTCTTTATAACAAAAGATAAGACATGCGGATGTGACTGCTACAGCGTATGTAGCTTCAGGAACGTCTTATCAATATTTTTAAGCAATGAATTCAATACGTAATGTATTTATAAAAGAAAATCCGGAATTTTCATATACTATCAGGATTAATAAGTTTATTGATTTTCTAAAACATTTTAATTTATTTTTTAAAAGATGTAAAATGGAGAAAATAGGGAAGCTATTATCTGAACAATGCATTTGTAAACTCTGGACTCAAGCTTCATATTTGAAAAAGCTAATGGGTAGAAGTTAGAGGTGAAGCATTATAGACGGCTTAATTAGTCCGTTGATTAAGATCTGAGGATGAATACATGCCTGTCTCTCTGTATTTCCTGTAGGACTGATGAACGAGGTGAGTGTAATAATAACAGGGTCTCAAAAAGACATTTTTTTAGACCACGAGCTGTACCATACAACTAATGTGATCTAAAGAACGCAACCAAAACCTAGCTATCTATCTTTGCCCCTGTTAATAGGATTCTTCTATCCATCACGTTTATCTTACACTCACAAAGACAAAACTTAAGGGAGATGCACTTTTTAGCATGTATATCGGGATTCAGACAATAACTCTGAAAGATATTTGATACACAATGACCTTTATGGAAGACAAACGAGATAACAAAGTGTGAACAAAATTGTCTATGCCTCCTTAATAAAAAAAATAGATGACCGGCGGCATAATATACTTTCCACTTCCTTAGGTTTTGTCCATGAGTGTAAATTTTGCACCATAAAGAACCATGTAACATATAAAACTTTGTATCATAGAAGTTTGTAGATAGTTTGAGTAAGGCGAGTGGTAAGGTGTAGAGTTGTCATAAAGAATGAATGACGCCCGAAATAGAAAAAAAAATTGACATCTATGAAGCTATATAATATCGTGTTTTATAAGTAGAGTGAAGAGAGATTTGAATGAGACGAGTGACGAATTAATTACCGCAGCAGTTCTTCAGTTTCTAAGTGCTCTGCAATGTCACCTACATTCACTACACCCACTCACAACCTTGAGGCTTCCTCTGACGTAAACATTCCTTATTCTTTCTCCTTCCGATTTGCACAACTTCCTGCGCTATCTTTAGGATAAAGCTTCTCTCCTTTTTGTTACATAAATTTATATATACTATAGAATATATTGCAAAATTAGTTTAAGCGCACATATGACCTTTTTATTAAATAAAATAATCAAACACACCATATAAACAGCATCCGAAAATGAAGCAGCTACCCGGGGATCCATCCTTCACTACAGAAGGCAAACGAGGTACATCACGGCGGAATACAAGAGAGAGACAAGGTGCATCACGGCGGAATGCAAGAGAGAAACAAGGTGCATCACGGCGGAATACAAGAGAGAGACAAGGTACATCAAGAGAAACAAGGTGCATCACGGCGGAATACAATAGAGAAACAAGGTGCATCACGGCGGAATACAATAGAGAAACAAGGTGCATCACGGCGGAATACAAGAGAGAGACAAGGTGCATCACGGCGGAATACAAGAGAGAGACAAGGTGCATCACGGCGGAATACAAGAGAGAGACAAGGTGCATCACGGCGGAATACAAGAGAGAGACAAGGTGCATCACGGCGGAATACAAGAGAGAGACAAGGTACATCAAGAGAAACAAGGTGCATCACGGCGGAATACAATAGAGAAACAAGGTGCATCACGGCGGAATACAAGAGAGAGACAAGGTGCATCACGGCGGAATACAAGAGAGAGACAAGGTACATCAAGAGAAACAAGGTGCATCACGGCGGAATACAATAGAGAAACAAGGTGCATCACGGCGGAATACAAGAGAGAGACAAGGTGCATCACGGCGGAATACAAGAGAGAGACAAGGTGCATCACGGCGGAATACAAGAGAGAGACAAGGTGCATCACGGCGGAATACAAGAGAGAGACAAGGTGCATCACGGCGGAATACAAGAGAGAGACAAGGTGCATCACGGCGGAATACAAGAGAGAGACAAGGTGCATCACGGCGGAATGCAAGAGAGAAACAAGGTACATCAAGAGAAACAAGGTGCATCACGGCGGAATACAAGAGAGAAACAAGGTGCATCACGGCGGAATACAAGAGAGAAACAAGGTACATCCAGAGAGACAAGGTGCACGGCCGGCCGAAGTCTCCGACAAGTTACACCGTCACGCAGTATCGGGGCTAGGCGCCAACTTCAATCACCCTCCAGATAAATCCGTCATCACCTCGGTGCAGATAACGCCTCCCGACTTCTGGACAAAGTAACCACTCGCTGGACGCACGGTGTTACATAAACGGCCTTTCCACACGCGACCGGCCGTTTCTCTCAGCTATCTCGGCGATCATTTTCCAACATCGAGTCAAAAAAGGCAGAGATAGCTTACAAGACAGTTTGATAGTAAAACAATGATCTATAAATACAGTAAAACCTCCAATGTTCTACCCATCTGTCAGTGAGATTTTCTCTGCACCAACAATGGAAAGTCAAAAAGGACTTGACCAAAGGGATCCAACTCAGTCCTCTCCAGTATAGTCCAGATCTATGCACAATTTATATAGATGATCTGTCATGACAGTTATATCCCCATTCGAAAGTCAATTTTCGCGTTGAAAATATACCTACTTTATATATAAAATAGAAGGATTTAAAAGCGCGAATGTTTCTTTTATACATAAAACGAACTTCTACTGTCCTTACTGCGATGAAAAATATATTGGGAGGGCTTGGCTCATCAGTGGTGAACCCTCCCAGCGGTTTCGCCAATTTAATCCACCAGACCGCTTCTCAGAGCTCTAATATTGTATTGGATCATTCTGCTTTTATATGCTACACTGAAGGATGGAATCTAGAAATGGGTTTCAAGTAAACTATGGACATAAGCTTATAGGACAGTAGAATTATATTCAAATATTTGCTTCGAGAAATGCTCTTCAGCAAACTATAAAGACAAGGTCATTAGGAATAAATTAACACAAAGCAATAACGCGCCATCTATACATATAAAATAGAAGGATTTAAAAGCGCGAATGTTTCTTTTATACATAAAACGAACTTCTATTTTTAAATCCTTCTATTTATATGTATAGATGGCGCGTTATTGCTTTGTGTTAATTTATACCTACTTTATAAACCAATTGAGTTTACTTAGAATGATATAGGGGGACACAAAAAACTAGGAAAAAATCGTATACCTAAAAAGAAATGAAAGCATTAAATCACTAATGTTTCTTTTACACATAAACGTAATTCTACTGTCCTAAAAACTTATGTCCATAGTTTACTTAAATACCATTTCTATGATTCCACCCTTCAGTGTAACATATATAAGCAGAATCATCCAATACAGTATTAGAGATCTAAGAAGCGGTCTGGTAGATTAAATTGGCGAAACCGCTGGGAGGGTTCAACAGATAAGCCCTCCCAATATATTTTCATCGCAGTAAGGACAGTAGAAGTTTGTTTTATGTATATAAAAGAAACATTTGTGTTTTATTGCTTCAATTTATTATATATAGATGGCGTGTTATTGCCTTATAGATTAAAAAAATCTAGATACAAAGAGAAAAGGTTGTTTCAACGCAACTTTTAATTTAAGCTTAATACAAGAAGTTTTCGTACATGGCATTTATCAGCTAAATTTAAGAACATAATGAAGCGATAAAGGAGGGGCGTTGAAATACGATCTCGATACGAAGATAATCCCATATATAAACATATTGGTACGAATTTACATAACTCTAAATAAGGGAGAGATTGAAACAACTTATTATATAGCGCTCACATGTAAATATATAGGTTTTTTTTTTGCTTATCCTTAGTACACGTGGTACAGGCCATGATAATCATGGTGGGTAGTTAGCGACTGCTTTTACTGTAAGTGCACCACATGTCTACACATGTGAAAAGCAGTTCGACTTTGCACTTACTAATGCCAGAGCCCCGTTTGGTTACTTGCACTCGCTGGTGGGGTTGGACTTTTGCAAGAATCGGGGGCCATTGGAGCATTTTTAAAAAAAAACAGAATATAGGGTTTTAAATATAATAAGGGATATATAAATAAGATATTATATATTTATAAATATCCACAGAAGCATAGGGCGCCTCTCCCGTCAAAATAAACGTCAAAACCTGACACCATCTATTGACCGTCGCCGCAAACTAGCGGCCTCGGGTCGGTGACAAAGCCACAACACCAGCGTTGGCAAATTGAGAAGCGTCCACCTAGAGACCATAGATGACATCAGGTTTTGACGTTTATTTTGACGGGAGAGGCGCCCTATGCTTCTATGGATCAATTTCCTCCCGGCAAATTTTCCATTAATAAATATATATGGATATTTTGAAGCTTGAGCAACCCACAATTAAAATTATATATATAAAAAAAGATGCATATATTGGATTTATAATTATTTTATTGTTCCAATATTTCGAGGGGGCAACTCGACTCTCTTTTTAGTAAAAAACACAAACATCCTCGATAAAGAGAGGCGAGTTGCCCCTCGAACAATAAAATAATTATAAATCCAATATATGCCTCTTTTTTTGAATATATGCATATATATAATAAATATATAAAATTATTGCTAAATATACATATATATAATACACTCATGACAAAACTTAAGGAAGTTATACCTTTTAGCATGCATATCGGGATTCAGACAATAACTCTGAAATATATTACAGTGACCTTTATTGAAGACACACGAGATAATCAAGTGTGAACAAATTTGTTTCTGGCTCCTTAAAAAAAAAAAAAAAAAAAATAGACGACCGGACATCAGACTTAAGTTTTGTCTCCATGAGTGTATATATAATTTCTTCAAAGTTCTCCATCGCCCCACACGGGAAAGGTTCCGCTAAAGATGGACCGCCAGAGTTCTACCCACAGGTCGGCATTGCCCACCTCAACACTAAGATGGCACTTGTTGTAGATGGTATGTAAATATGTAATAATAAGATTTTTACTGAACTTTTTTATAAGGATGTAGATCATATAGGATAGTAAAGATTTTTATAATATAAGGTTGTCCCAAAAGTTCGTGTTTTTCTTATTACTTGGCGAATAATATTATTACGGAGAATACATAATATAATTACTTTATTAGATAATAAAAATTCATATATTGGATTTAATAAAATATTTATTTTGCCAATATTTCGGCTGGCTGAACGCCAACCTTTATCGAGGCATTACATTTTTGTATACAAATTAGTTTTGTGTATACAAAGATGTAATGCCTCTATAAAGGTTGGCGTTCAGCCAGCCGAAATATTGGCAAAATAAATATTTTACCAAATCCAATATATGAATTTTTATTATCTAATGAATTAAATATGGATTGCTCTATTTTCAAAATAATTACTTTATACATAATATAAAGACATTATTATACATAACGGCGAATAATATTGGTATTTCAATTTTTTACAAGTGTTTACAAACTTTGGGGACAACCTTGTATGATGCATTAGCGCACCACATCTGTTATAAGAATTTGAATTATTTTAGATGCGTTTGATTCTTTTTAAAATTAGACAATTTTCTACTTCCCCTATGTTAGGGATGGGGAATCTAGTGTGATGACAACTGTGCACTACTCCAATTGATCGATTTAGGATTCTTTGGTCTCTCGAGGATCATTCATTCTGGCGTTGTTGTGGAGACTCGGCTCAAGTCTGGGCTGCTGGTTCATATTGATGTGGTTTATACTAATTACAGGAATTAGGGGTCTGGCTGGTAAACTTTCTCTGGAGTTGTTGGACTCCGGCGGAGAGGTTTCAACATTGTAGACACTATTGCAGTTTTGGCAGCAGGGTAGTTTAAGGATTGTATTTTTATCTGTTTTCTATGATGAGGTTATTTGTATTGCAGTAGAACCTCCATGAAGCGACACTCGCCCTAGAGGAAACCTCTCTACAAAGGACAGTTTTCATTTGCAAAATTACCATTTTTATTATTTAGCAACTCTTCGGTAAAAGGACATCCTTCCGTGTAGGACACTTTGGTTCTGCAATTAGGTCCTTTACAGGGAGGTACTACTGTAGTATTTTTTATTTTTTGGTAATTATTGAAATAAACACTTTTTTCACGACTATGAATGAATTCCTCATGTTATAGGTAGAGGATGTGGCAGCTTTTACATCGTTTCTCTCTCAAACACAACCTTCTACGAGAGACTGGGTGAAACATGGCTGGAGGTGGTCTATTGACAAGATGTCAATACAATTATGTTAACTGTCAATTGTTGGAGGTTATGTCGGGTCGTTTTTACAAAGGTGGCCGCTCATTACTATATTTTGATTGTTCATCTAAAAAGGGCCGATGATGGTTTTACTTGTAGGTGTAAACGTGAGATATATGAGAGAAACTAGCATCAAACAAACAAAACCTTGAACAGTAATCCGATACCATATGTCAACAGTGTTAGCTACGTCGTGGGCCGGGTGATGGACACGGAGATGTCCCGGGTACGAGGTACCGCGCCGTCTGGGTCGGGTGATGGACACGGAGATGTCCCGGGTGCGAGGTACCGCGCCGTCTGGGTCTGGTGATGGGCACGGGATGTCCCGGGTGCGAGGTACCGCGCCGTCTGGGCCGGGTGATGGACACGGAGATGTCCCGGGTACGAGGTACCGCGCCGTCTGGGTCTGGTGATGGACACGGAGATGTCCCGGGTGCGAGGTACCGCGCCGTCTGGGCCGGGTGATGGACACGGGATGTCCCGGGTGCGAGGTACCGCGCCGTCTAGGCCAGGTGATGGACACGGAGATGTCCCGGGTGCGAGGTACCGCGCCGTCTGGGCCGGGTGATGGACACGGGATGTCCCGGGTACGAGGTACCGCGCCGTCTGGGTCTGGTGATGGACACGGAGATGTCCCGGGTGCGAGGTACCGCGCCGTATGGGCCGGGTGATCGACACGGAGATGTCCCGGGTGCGAAGTACCGCGCCGTCTGGGCCTGGTGATGGACACGGAGATGTCCTGGGGGCGAGGTACCGCGCCGTCTGGGCCGGGTGATGGACACGGAGATGTCCCGGGTGCGAGGGCCAACTGCGTCACACCAGCGTCAGCCCAGACATGATCCGAGACGGGACGACGCAGCTATTTCTGGAGACCTCCTTCACCAGACTGCTCGGCGCGACCGACAGCTTGGGGTTCATCGGAGACGTCTTTCATAATGACGTCGTTCTCATCGGGCGTCGCTCATCCATCGTGATGATGTTGTCGTCCACTGTGTTCTCACCCGTCCTGCTGATAGCGTCAGTGTCGCTGTGTTCTCAGCCATCCTTCTGACGTTTCTGTTCATTGTGTTGCCCGCTGTGTTTTCATCTATCCTGCTGATGTTGCTGTTTTTCTATGTTGTCCGCTGTATTCGTTGTATGTATGTTAATGTAGTTCGCTCTGTTCTCATCTGCCGTGTTGATGTCGCTGTTGTCCGCTGTGTTCTCATCTACCGTGTTGATGTCGCTGTTGTCCGCTGTGTTCTCATCTGCCGTGTTGATGTCGCTGTTGTCCGCTGTGTTCTCATCTGCCGTGTTGATGTCGCTGTTGTCCGCTGTGTTCTCATCTGCCGTGTTGATGTCGCTGTTGTCCGCTGTGTTCTCATCTGCCGTGTTGATGTCGCTGTTGTCCGCTGTGTTCTCATCTGCCGTGTTGATGTCGCTGTTGTCCGCTGTGTTCTCATCTGCCGTGTTGATGTCGCTGTTGTCCGCTGTGTTCTCATCTGCCGTGTTGATGCTGTTGTCCGCTCTGTTCTCATCTGCCGTGTCGATGTCGCTGTTGTCCGCTGTGTTCTCATCTGCCGTGTTGATGTCGCTGTTGTCCGCTGTGTTCTCATCTGCCGTGTTGATGCTGTTGTCCGCTGTGTTCTCATCTGCCGTGTTGATGTCGCTGTTGTCCGCTGTGTTCTCATCTGCCGTGTTGATGTCGCTGTTGTCCGCTGTGTTCTCATCTGCCGTGTTGATGTCGCTGTTGTCCGCTGTGTTCTCATCTGCCGTGTTGATGTCGCTGTTGTTCGCTGTGTTCTCATCTGCCGTGTTGATGATGTTGTCCGCTGTGTTCTCATCTGCCGTGTTGATGTCGCTGTTGTCCGCTGTGTTCTCCTCTGCCGTGTTGATGTCGCTGTTGTCCGCTCTGTTCCCCTCTGCCGTGTTGATTCCTTCCATTACAACCGCCGTTGTAATTGTTGCTTGTGTTCTCATCCATCATGGATATGTGGTTGCCCGCTGCGTTATCATATTCCACGAAGGTGTGGCTGCCCGTCATCCTGAATATGAAATTCCCGAGAGTGTGTGGAGGTATTCTGAACGCTCTATCTCGATGCTATCTTTACGAAACGCTGGGATTTCTTTGCTATGGGAGACTGCCAGGGAGGCTAAACAGCTCCCAAAGAGGCTACAACAGCCAGAGAGGCTACAAGAGCAGCCAGAGAGGCTACAAGAGCACCCAGGGAGGCTATAAGAGCACCCAGGGAGGCTACAAAAGCATCCAGGGAGGCTACAAAAGCAGTCAGGGAGGCTACAACAGCCAGAGAGGCTACAAGAGCATCCAGAGAGGCTACAAAAGCCAGAGAGGCTACAAGAGCATCCAGAGAGGCTACAAAAGCCAGAGAGGCTACAAGAGCATCCAGGGAGGCTACAACAGTCAGGGAGGCTACCAGAGGAGCGGCGACAGACGTAACGAGGGTGACGGACGGCCCAGCTGACACACGGGAGTTAAAATTATCGGAACGGCGTCGCTTTGTGACGTCCGACATGTCACAGAACCGCCGCTCCCAGCTCCACAACATGGCACAGAAGAGACGTTCCTAGCTCCACAACATGGCACAGAAGAGACGTTCCTAGCTCCACAACATGGCACAGAAGAGACGTTCCCAGCTCCACAACATGGCACAGAAGAGACGTTCCTAGCTCCACAACATGGCACAGAAGAGACGTTCCTAGCTCCACAACATGGCACAGAAGAGACGTTCCTAGCTCCACAACATGGCACAGAAGAGACGTTCCCAGCTCCACAACATGGCACAGAAGAGACGTTCCCAGCTCCACAACATGGCACAGGAGATACGTTCCCAGCTACATAACATGGCACAGGAGAGCCACTCCCAGCTCCACAACATGGCACAGAAGAGACGTTCCCAGCTCCACAACATGGCACAGAAGAGACGTTCCCAGCTCCACAACATGGCACAGGAGAGACGTTCCTAGCTCCACAACATGGCACAGAAGAGACGTTCCTAGCTCCACAACATGGCGCAGGAGATACGTTTCCAGCTCCACAACATGGCACAGAAGAGACGTTCCTAGCTCCACGACATGGCACAGGACTGCCGCTCCCAGCTCCACAACATGGCACAGAAGAGACGTTCCTAGCTCCACAACATGGCACAGGAGAGACGTTCCCAGCTCTACAACATGGCACAGGAGAGACGTTCCCAGCTCTACAACATGGCACAGAAGAGACGTTCCTAGCTCCAAAACATGGCACAGGAGAGACGTTCCCAGCTCCACAACATGGCACAGAAGAGACGTTCCCAGCTCCACAACATGGCACAGAAGAGACGTTCCTAGCTCCACAACATGGCACAGAAGAGACGTTCCCAGCTCTACAACATGGCACAGGAGAGACGTTCCCAGCTCTACAACATGGCACAGGAGAGACGTTCCTAGCTCCACAACATGGCGCAGGACCGCCGCTCTCAACTCCACAACATGGCACAGGAGAGACGTTCCTAGCTCCACAACATGGCACAGGAGAGACGTTCCCAGCTCCACAACATGGCACAGGACTGCCGCTCCCAGCTCCACAACATGGCACAGAAGAGACGTTCCTAGCTCCACAACATGGCACAGAAGAGACGTTCCCAGCTCCATAACATGGCACAGAAGAGACGTTCCTAGCTCCACAACATGGCACAGGAGAGACGTTCCTAGCTCCACAACATGGCACAGGAGAGACGTTCCCAGCTCCACAACATGGCACAGAAGAGACGTTCCCAGCTCTACAACATGGCACAGAAGAGACGTTCCCAGCTCCACAACATGGCACAGAAGAGACGTTCCCAGCTCCACAACATGGCACAGAAGAGACGTTCCTAGCTCCACAACATGGCACAGAAGAGACGTTCCCAGCTCTACAACATGGCACAGGAGAGACGTTCCCAGCTCTACAACATGGCACAGGAGAGACGTTCCTAGCTCCACAACATGGCGCAGGACTGCCGCTCCCAGCTCCACAACATGGCACAGAAGAGACGTTCCTAGCTCCACAACATGGCACAGAAGAGACGTTCCCAGCTCCACAACATGGCACAGAAGAGACGTTCCTAGCTCCACAACATGGCACAGGAGAGACGTTCCCAGCTCCACAAAATGGCACAGAAGAGACGTTCCCAGCTCTACAACATGGCACAGAAGAGACGTTCCTAGCTCCACAACATGGCACAGGAGAGACGTTCCCAGCTCCACAACATGGCACAGAACTGCCGCTCCCAGCTCCACAACATGGCACAGGACCCACGTACCAAGCTTCACATGTCAAAGGACGTCTTAATACTATTTTGTTTTCATTGTGGGAAAAAAAGATTTTTTCATAAAAATGATATTCCTAGATTTTAATCATCTAGCTGAATATTGGGTATGTAATTGAAGGATAAAAGTTACATAGAACAGGTAACATTCAGGAAGATCAACCAGTACTATAGAGAGCCAGCTGGTTCAGAAGCTGAAGGTCGGTTACACTGAACAGAACGATGTATGATAGCAAGTGTATGGACACCAGCAATTCCATTCTAACCAACTCTCTCGATAAAAGACATGTTCCACAATCATTAATTTTCAAGTTTACCACCAGTTTTCAGAGTTTCAATGATTCCACATTCTCCCAGCCAATCTTCGTCAAAATTTATTTTGTTTGAGATGGAGAGTTGAAGGACGTTTAGACTCACATTCTTAGATAAAATATATCCAATGGGGAGATCGCCTTTTAACTCAAAATGGTAATCTGTATTCTGATTCATTTTAAACTACTCTGAGCCACAATATAATATAAACAATTATTAATTAAATAAAACAAAAGGTTTCTGGAGATGAGTTTGTTTTCATCTTTATTAATGCAATCTCGAGCTTTCGGAAATTTCTGTTCTTCTACAGGAGTATATAAAAACGAATAAATACCGTTAAGATGCCAATTAATAGTTAGCAGCATTAATTGGCATTTTAACGGCGTTTATTCGTTTCTATATACTCCCGTAGAAGAACAGAAATACCCAAAAGCTCAAGATTGCGTTAATAAAGATGAAAACAAACTCATCTCCAGTAATCTGTTGTTCTATTTAATCAATATCCAGGAGATCTAAAATCAATTGAAACAATTATTTATATAAATCAAACATATTTTAATATTTAGATTTTTTAAAGGTAAATTTTAAGAAGGCTTAAGATTGGCTGTCGTTCCAAATCGTTGAACGAACCATTAGGCTAGTGTCGTATAAAGGATAAAGCTTTCTGTATAACTCCTACACGAGGCAGGCTGCTGTATTTTCGTCACACGTTACCATAGCAACCTTTATAGAGATCAATGAGAGGAATAAATATGTAAATACGAACTGAGTCAAATACACGGGGACAAAGGACAATAGGTGAGACACATCAAGTTAAAACACGAAGTTTGATTTCCATTATTTCCGTTCAAACTTTGATGGTTTCCCCGCCTTCATCGATGAAGATATGGAGAGGTCAATGACCTTCCATTTTATATATCCTTGTGTGTTATTTTATTGACTCACAAATTACTATTTTTGTCTGTTATCACATTCATAGTTTAAAAAACCATCGTTATTAGTTCGTGTGGTAACCCACAATGGCTACTCACTACTCGAACCTGAACATCTACCATGACAACAACAAATAATTTACTAAACAACCACGATTATATACAGCTATAATAACAACAATGAAACTATGTATACACGATATACATCACTTACGTTTAAAACCAATCAAGATTCAAGCACACACAAAAACCTTTATTAAGACATATAGTCTTATTTACTACGGGGTCTGCAAATGCAAAGAATAAAAAATAAATAAAAGCTAATCATATCTAATAGTAATAATGAAATTTATATACAGGAAAATTGAATTACAACAATAAAGCTGATAAATAGATTAATCTGGGTAAATCCGAGAAAAAGAAATTTCCTATACACGGATTTCTACAGAGTTTGCATATGTAAAAAGAAAAAGCAATCAAAAGATAGATAAAGAAGATAGATAAAAGTTCCATCCAGGTATTCCTGTTTCTATCCAATATATATCGCAAATTGAAGCATAACTCGTGAGTGCAGGTCAACCACTTTGGTTCAATTTTGCCTCAACATGTTTCCTCGATGTACACAGCAATTCTTGGATGGAATTTAAACATTATCACGCCATCTATATATAAAAAATGCAACTATATAGCACGTTTTTCTTTTCATTTTTCAATAAAACAATTTCTATAGACCTTACTGCAATTACCTCCCAATATTTTTCATTGCAATAAGGATAGTAAAAGGTGTTTGATAAATAAAGACCACGCGCCTAATTGTTTCATTTCTTGTAATAATGAAAGAGCCCAGGGTAAAGTCCTTTTATCCAATATAAAGAATAGAGAACATAGCACTTTCTGAGAATCAAATCGCTGCCACAGAAAACGAATGAAAGGTAAACACAGGGCGGAGGTTCGTGACCCGATACCATTTTTTTTTCCAACCGTGACCAGTGAACTGGGGCGAGCGGTAGAATCTTACCAAATATTTTATCAGACGGATAGATAGCTGAGGTTGCGTCAAGTACTGGCCACTAACTGTGTCCACGCAGGCTTCCGGACAACTCCGTTTCTTACCGACCATGAAAAACTGAAAATTCACTCGTGGAATGTTACACATAATTTAATCGCTTTTGCTATCGTTATATACAGACTACCGATGAACTGGAATTGGAAATGGTCTGGAATTGGTATATATGTGAATAGGTAAAAATATTCTCAGAACAGAGTGAAACGGTGTTTCATATGGCTGGTATCGGAGATGGAATCATCACATAATTTATTGTCTGAAATATGGTACATTCTATATATATATATACATTCATGGACAAAACTTAAGGAAGTTGTACCTTTTAGCATGTATATCAGGAATTAGACAATAACTCTGAAAGATATTACAGTGACCTTTATTGAAGACTAGGCGGGTGACCCGGGCTTCGCCCCGGGATTGACCCGTGTGCATATCTACCCGAGTGATATATATTTAGATAAGATTATTTTTTATAATTGTTTGTTATTAGCATTATCTATTTGTTTGCATCAGCATAATTTAATCTAATCTTTGATAGAGGGCGCTGTTCGTGAGCTAAGTAGAATAATTTGAATATATAGTTTTAATAATTGATTTATATATTTTTAAAAATAGCCTATCGTCTTCCCCGTATTTTTTTTTACCTATGTATGGAAATTTTGGTTTGAATTAGTGAACTACTGCAAATTTGTATACCGGACATACAAACAAACAAACATACAAACATTGATTTATATATATATAGAAGATATACGAGATAACCAATTGTGAACAACCTCCGTCTCTTTAAAAAAAAATAGACGACCGGCGACATCAAAATATGAAACTTGCTTAAGTTTTGTCCATAAGTGTATATATGTAGTAAGTTCTTTTGGTGTCCATAGCATCTCAACTCTTTCGGTAAGCGATGGCTACGCTATATATGATGATGGAACATCCAGCATGGATGCTCTTGGAATTGGTCCCTCATTGGAGGTTGTGTTAGCTCCGTTGCAATTCTTTTTTTACAAAGGCCATGATCACTCATCAATCTATCGCCTATGGGTTGCTCATGGGAGGTTTCACTGTAACAGAATATTTATCTAAATAGGATGTATTAGTGCGCCATCTGCATTCAAAAATTCAAACTATTTAGAGCGCGACCGTGGCTTCTTAAAAATAAAACAAATAAGACATTTTCTACTAAAATCATTACAAAATGGCCCTTTACATTTTTTATAATTTATTATGGACAGTAAAAATGGTTTCATTTGTTTCATTTTAAATAGAAATGGAAATGGGGAAGGGGTTAAATATCAGAAAATGTACTAACAGAATATTGATCCACTCATATCATCATCATTCATTAACTCTATTGGTTTTTTAAATATGTAAATAAGGGTTTAGTGAAAATGTAATCCTCCTTGCGATGAAGTCCTTTGCATTCTCTAATTCAAACGTTATGCAATTGTTTTGATCCTTTCTACATTTCGTCAACCTATTTGAAAATGCCCACCAAGCTGAAATATATGCCAATAAGTATCTCTAGTATGGGCTTCAACCCGAGTTTCTATCCGGCATATGCAAAATAGGATATATGTCTATGCAACAATGATTTTAAATCAGTGTGTTTTGATTCCTGGGTATATATTTTTTATAAATTAATTTGGTAATATATATTAAAAAAAAAAAAAAAAACAATTTTTGCAAGTATAGGAACAAATATAAATTCTTCATGTGCTATGCAAATTAAATATCTCGAACACAAGAACTGCGCCTTATCTTGGGCTTTACGATCATCAAGTGGACTAGGTCCTTCCAAGTTCTGGTCACACCACCTCTTCAGTGAATTTGTACACTTCCTATATCTTCCTTCTTCAGTATTGGCGGAACCTAGCAAGTTGGTGGCCAAAACGAATGCTGTTGGTTGTTTTAGAAGAAATGATTCTGGAAGCTTTTATGAAAGAAGAAACAAAACAGAAGTGATGAACAGAAGTAGATGTTCGTCTATAGGAGGGACGCATTTGTAGGAGCTACATCTACAGGTCTATAAGAGCTACATCTACAGGTCTGTAGGAGCTACAAGTACGGGTTTATAGGAGCTATGTTTACAGGTCTATAGGAGCTACATTCAAAGTTTTATAGGACCTACATCCACAGGTCTGTAAGAGCTACATTCACCCATTTTTAGGAGCTACATCTACAGGTCTATAAGAGCTACATCTACAGGTCTGTAGGAGCTACATCTACAGGTCTATAAGAGCTATATCTACAGGTCTGTAGGAGCTACATCTACAGGTCTATAAGAGATACATCTACAGGTCTGTAGGAGCTACATCTACAGGTCTATAAGAGATACATCTACAGGTCTGTAGGAGCTACATCTACAGGTCTATAGGAGCTACATCTACAGGTCTGTAGGAGCTACATCTACAGGTCTGTAGGAGCTACATCTACAGGTCTATAAGAGCTACATCTACAGGTCTGTAGGAGCTACATCTACAGGTCTATAAGAGATACATCTACAGGTATGTAGGAGCTACATCTACAGGTCTATAGGAGCTACAACTACAGGTCTGTAGGAGCTACATCTACAGGTCTGTAGGAGCTACATCTACAGGTCTATAAGAGATTAATCTACAGGTCTGTAGAAGCTACATCTACAGGTCTATAGGAGCTACATCTACAGGTCTATAAGAGATTAATCTACAGGTCTGTAGGAGCTACATCTACAGGTCTATAAGAGATTAATCTACAGGTCTGTAGAAGCTATATCTACAGGTCTGTAGGAGCTACATCTACAGGTCTGTAGGAGCTACATCTACAGGTCTATAAGAGATTAATCTACAGGTCTGTAGAAGCTACATCTACAGGTCTGTAGGAGCTACATCTACAGGTCTATAAGAGATTAATCTACAGGTCTGTAGAAGCTACATCTACAGGTCTGTAGGAGCTACATCTACAGGTCTACAAGAGATTAATCTACAGGTCTGTAGAAGCTACATCTACAGGTCTGTAGGAGCTACATCTACAGGTCTATAAGAGATTAATCTACAGGTCTGTAGAAGCTACATCTACAGGTCTGTAGGAGCTACATCTACAAGTCTATAAGAGATTAATCTACAGGTCTGTAGAAGCTACATCTACAGGTCTGTAGGAGCTACATCTACAGGTCTATAAGAGATTAATCTACAGGTCTGTAGGAGCTACATCTACAGGTCTGTAGGAGCTACATCCAATGGTCTGTAGGAGCTACATCCAACGGTCTGTAGGAGCTACATTCACAGAGAGAGAGAGAAGGTCTGTAGGAGCTACATCCACAGGTCTGTAGAAGCTACATCCAACGGTCTGTGGGAGTTACATCCACCCGTCTGTAGGAGTGAGAGGAATGTTTGGAGGCCTTGACGCCACTATCTGCCGGCCGATAAACACTCCCTGACAGAACACAGCCGCGTTATTTGCGGGCCAATTAGGAAGCGGTTTGGTCTGGCGCTCCGTCTTCCCATTGTACTTGGACTGACTGGACTCTGAACCTGAGGACTGGCTGGAATCTTGGGACTGGATGAACTCTGATCCTGGACCTGGCTGGGCTCTGATCCTGGGACTGGCTGGGATCTGATTCTGGGACTGGCTGGGATCTGATTCTGGGATTGGATGAACCATCATCCTCGGACTTGCAGGATTACTGAGGTCACTTACCGGCTAATGGTCGAAAGATACTAAGTCAGTTCAATTGATACGATTTTTTTTTAAATGGTTCAAAAAAAAAATCCGTTGGCTTTAAAGGAAATTGCATAATGGACTGAGGGTCAATGGCCCAAATATTAATTATATATTAATTTCGTTGACGATCTGCAATAGTATAAAAAATGATCAAATATTCTGAAGTATTGCCTTTTATATTCTGAGAAATAATGGGGTAAATGAGAAATTATTTACGGAATTTTCAGTTAATAAATCCTAAAATTTCCCGACATTTTCTAAATTGATTTCGAGTATCACTCCTGAAACAAAAGAAGCCTGAGAATTTTTTCTTATTCTAGTAACAACTGTCAAAAAGGTTTTTTTTTCAATGAGGCTAAATTGTTTCAAATAAAAGTCAAAATGATGGGAGCCAAACATTGACATCATTCATTATCCACGATATCGGTTGGATCACCTTTCGCTTCAAGTTGACTATTGCTCCACCAGAGCTATCGTTAGTTAAGAACACAAGTAAATCAAACGGCCGTTTAGGAAAATGTGTAACGATGCTACAGGTAGGCTGCTTCCGGCACGTGCATCGTCATGCATTACGAAATTTGCACAAATCCTTGGGTGGCCCAGGGGCACAGTTCCTGGCGTGGCCTCGCCCCACAGCATAGCTTCAGACAGCATGAGACGTGGCTCCGTCCAAGATGGCAGAAAACGCTGTAGATCTCGAGGTTTTGAGATCCTGAAATGTATTTTGCGATACTCGAATATTTGTGCAGCCTTGAGTTTTCAGAACTCCGATTTTTCAGAGCCCCAGGTGTGCGCTTCAATAATTTCACGGTCTGGCGTTTGTAGGACTCGATGTTTTCAGATTCTGAAAATTTCAGAGCCTGGAGTTTTCAGAGCCTGAAGTTTGCAAAGCCTGGCGTTTGCATAGGTATGCAGAGCTTGGAGTTTGCAGAGATATGCAGAGCTTGGAGTTTGCAGAGCCTGGAGTTTGTAGAGCCCGGAATTTGCAGAGATATGCAGAGCTTGGAGTTTGCAGAACCTGGAGTTTGCAAAGCCTGGAGTTTGTAGAGCCTGGAGTTTGCAGAGCCTGGAGTCTGCAGAGCCTGGAGTTTGCAGAGATATGCAGAGCTTGGAGTTTGCAGAGCCTGGAGTTTTAGAGCCTGGAGTTTGCAGAGCCTGGAGTCTGCAGAGCCTGGAGTTTGCAGAGCCTGGAGTTTGTAGAGCCTGAAGTTTTCAGAGCCTGGAGTTTGCATAGATATGCAGATCCTGAGTTTTTAGAACCCGATGTTTACAGAACCTGAAGCTTTCAGACCCTGGAGTTTGCAGAGATATGCAGAGCTTGGCGTTTGTAAGACCCGATGTTTACAGAGCCTGAAGCTTTCAGAGCCTGGAGTTTGCAGATCCTGAAGTTTGTAGAGTTTACAGAGATATGGAGAGCCTAGCGTTTATATGACCTGATATCTACAGAGCTTGAAGTTTGCAGAGATATGCAGAGCCTGAAGTTTATAGAACCCGATGTTTACAGAGCCTGAAGCTTTCAGACCCTAGAGTTTTCAGAGCCTTGAGTTTGCAGAGATATGCAGAGCTTAGCGTTTGTAGGGCCCGATGTTTACAGAGCCTGGAGTTTGTAGAACCCGATGTCTACAGAGCCTGAAGTTTGCAGAGATATGCAGAGCTTAAACTTTGCAGAGCCGAAGAAACAGCAGACACGGCGCCTGTGTGTGTGTACACAGCGGAGGTTTTAAATAGAATCCCCGGGCTTGATTTGCCGAAGAACTTGTTTATTCAAGACGTCTTACTTGTCTCGCAGTAACCCGAACATCTTACTTGTTCAGACGTAACAAGTAGTGGGCGTTAAGTGCAGCCCTCGCTTCTTCGCCACCACGTGCAATAGTCCCCCTTGTGTGCAAGGGTGCTATGACAAGGGTGCAGACCGGAGAAAATATCCCAAAAAAAGTTCAATTTGATTTGCATAACCCCAGGCAATAATTTCAGCGGCAGTTGAGCACTTGAGAGTCGCCTCCTTTTCACTTTCTAGGTTACTCTCATTTGTTTCCACTTATAAAACATGACATAAACAGATATGGCGCTATGTGTAGGTCATATATTGCTATAATGGGTTCTCTTCAAAAGTACATTAAGTCCACACAAATGTGCTTTTGTTACTACAGACACTAGATATCTCAATGGGTACAAGCAACATAGAAAATGGGATAGAATGCACAGAGACGGGACAGAGAACCACAACGACGGGACAGAGAACCACAACGACGGGACAGAGAGCCACAACGACGGGACAGAGAGTCACAACGACGGGACAGAGAACCACAACGACGGGACAGAGAGCCACAACGACGGGACAGAGAGTCACAACGACGGGACAGAGAACTTCAACGACGGGACAGAGAACCACAACGACGGGACAGAGAGCCACAACGACGGGACAGAGAGCCACAACGACGGGACAGAGAGCCACAACGACGGGACAGAGAACCACAACGACGGGACAGAGAACCACAACGACGGGACAGAGAGCCACAACGACGGGACAGAGAGCCACAACGACGGGACAGAGAGTCACAACGACGGGACAGAGAACTTCAACGACGGGACCACAGCGACGGGACAGAGAACCACAACGACGGGACAGAGAACCACAACGACGGGACAGAGAACCACAACGACGGGACAGAGAGCCACAAAGACGGGACATAGAACCACAACGACGGGACAGAGAACCACAACGACGGGACAGAGAGCCACAAAGACGGGACATAGAACCACAACGACGGGACAGAGAACCACAGTCAACGAGGAACTAAAGATCAAGTGACCGCCACAATGAGGGAGCTGGTGTATTCTGGGAGGTTGGCTCGTGTCCAGCCCCCGCCACTGCACCGCTGTACTGCACCCGGCGTTACTGCACTTGGCACTGACCCCTGCTATTCTCGTAGGCGACCTTGCCCTCTCTACGACACACTGACGTCACCTGTCTCCGACATCTCCCCCGCTCTTGGCGCGTACATCACCTCGTGCAGGCGACACTTTCAAATATCAAAACCTATTTTTACTCTTTTCATATGTTTGTCATATCGTGGTTCCTGGGAATTAGAACTAAAAACACTTACAAGACTTGTATTCATCTGACTTGGTGGGACTTGGAAAATCTAAAAAAAACAGAAAAGATACAATTTGATTTTTATAATTGAAAGATAATGAAAATGCAGAGATTTATCAATTAAAATATATTTTGATCATGTCTCGCACGGGCCCGAGTTGTATTTATCTGAATACTATTGAGGCTTCCACCCAACTCATTTATTATTCGAAAGATTCGGACGATACGTGGGTTAATTTCCCGAGAGATAAAATAAAGAGCTTTTTATTTAAAAAAAATCGCAAACTACATTTCATATAATGATAAAAACAATTTACTCAACAAACTTTTATGCAGACTGATAGATTTCGATGAATTCTGAGTTTAATTCTTTCAATTTCAATCACGAACACGCTTGAGTTTACAGAAATTGTATATGAGTGTCCGGACCTTTCTCAGAACTTAGAAAAGGAATAGTCGGTGGATGAGAGGGTAATACGCTCGATTCCCGACAGTCATGAACCGGGATTGAATCCCGCGTTAAAAATTGTTTAATATGTGAATAACCTTCACATATTATTCATTGTTTCAATTATCATGAACTAGGTTGCTCTTGCTGAGCGGTACCTATTAATGTGATTTAAACCAGATCAGAACTTAGTGAACTCGAGTAAATTTGATTTATTGTCATTTAGCCAGGAGAGGCTGTAGACTGCTGCAGGGTTTTGACGCCATATCTGTGAGAACCAACGGTGTGATCTGAAGTCAAGATATTACATATGTGAATAAATAAATATTTAAAAAATAATATTATCGTGATGTTATAAATAAGAAAATATAAATAGACCATCTGATAATACTTTTTTTTAAAGAAAAAACTTCCACACACAACCTTTTGAAAAAATAAAAGTTCCAATAATTATTTTATTAGCATATATTTAATCGAGATTGTCAACACTTTCGCCAAAGTTTTTTTTACTAATTTTCGTAAAAGACGAGATGACAATCCATGGCGATGGATATTTTTCTTCTGACAGACAGATGTGCCAAAGACATTACACTCATAGAATTTTCATACTTTTATGTCGCTGTTCGTCTGTATATTTTTTTGAAGGAGAAAGAGGTTGTTCTCACTTGTTTTTCTCGTATATCTTCAATAAAGGTCACTGTAATATCTTTCAGAGTTATTGTCTGAATCCCGATATACATGCTAAAAGGTATAACTTCCTTATGTTTTGTCCATGTGTGTATATTTCACTTATAGTTAAAACTAGCGCTAAACACCCCACTATGATTATCATGACCTATACCACTTGGGTAAGTAAAATACATCTTTAAATCACTGGCTATATAAACAGTCCAATACAATAGTAGAACGGTCTGGTAGATAAACTGGGGATACCGCTAGAAGGGTTCACCACTGATGACCCAGGCCTTCCCAAAATATATTTTCTTATGGCAGTAAAAACTGTAGGAATGTGATTTTAAATGACTAAAAGTTCTAAATCACCATAATTCTATAAAACAATAGCGCTTTCAGCGCTCATATATACATATATACATATTAAGAAAAAGGCATCTACTTATCGTGCAACTGAAAGTTGCTGATGGCTTGCGCCATCTATCGGAATAAATATCAACTATTCTCATTGATTTTTAATTATTCCATAATTGGCCAAATACCCATTCTTTTGCTTTTCTTGATTAATCAAGAATGGGTATTTGGCCAATTATGGAATAATTAAAAATCAACGAGAATAGTTTATATTTATTCCGATAGATGGCGCAAGCCATCAGCAACTTTCAGTTGCACGATAAGTAGATGCCTTTTTCTTAATTTATGCACCTTATCCCAGTACAATATTACATTTGTACTATTTTTTCATATATACATATATACACATTATATAATGTGCTTGTAACAATACAAGCAGAGCGGGGAACTTGCCTTGATGTAAAGAACATAAAAGTAAACAGATAAATAAAAAAGTAATCCAGACAGTATTGATTATTTTTTGTGCCCTCAGTGGCGCCGCCTGGACCCGGGCAATTTTTACTGTTCTTGGCTTTGATATATTTACAGACGATGTGTGTTTCTGGTCAAATTTAAATATTTAGAATTTTATTTTTCACAGAAAAAATATATTAATATATTTCCAGTTAATATAAAACATCATAAATACTATTTTAGGGATATTTTTGGATATCGCTCAAACTTTATAAAATAATTAAAGAATTGTTTTATGTAATTGGATGTTGTCCTACATAAGTATACTGGAGGGGAAGTGTGGAAATGTTTTATTATAAGGCCTTCACGCTTAGAAAGGGCAAATCCCTGACTCCACGTGGCGGACAATGTCCTAGAGCAGCCAAGTCAGGTGAGGATCTAACTGAGACGTTGAATATTCTCCAACTCCATTCTGATATGGAGAGAGTCATTCACTTTACCTGAACAAACTTTGGTGGCGTACAGCACCTTGGTACTTTGCTACAGTGCATTGTGGTTTGTCTGCTTGCTACATTTTGGCTAAAAAATGATGCATTAGCGCGCGATCTGTTATGAAAATTCGAAACTATTATAGACGCGTATGATTCTTTTTAAAATAAATCAATTTCTACTGCCCTTACTTACAATGGAAAAATTAATGAGAGGGCCTGGCTCAAAACAGTGGTGAACCTTCTCAGTGGTAGATTAAACTGGCGAAACCGCTGGGAGGGTTCACCACTGATGAGCCAGGCCCTCCCATTAATTTTGTCCATTGCAGTAAGGGCAGTAGAAATTATTTTATTTTTAAAAAGAATCATACGCGTCTATAATAGTTTCGTATTTTGTTTAGTAGCCCGTAAAACTATATTCTCTCACTTCACCTTGAGGTTGAAAACAGATTCTGAAAATGAATAAACTGTCTATTATGTGAGGGATGGTCACCCAGAAGTATTCGAATAAGAGAAACTAGCTTTGTTGGTAAATAGCTTCTTTATTATGTGGTGTTGCAAGCTTTCGAGTAAATTTTGCTCTTCAACATGCAAATCCAAAACCAAATGAAGAGATATGTTATCAGAGCATGAGACGGACTATATTACGGTTAAGTATAAATATTTATATTAAACTGTAATATAGTCTGTGATCCGATCTCTCTTCATTTGGTTTCGGATTTGCATGTTGAAGATCAAAATTTGCTCGAAAGCTTGCAACACCTCATAATAAAAAAACATAATAAAGACACACATCAATATGTTTTAACACCTTGATAACTGAAATTTTGGTAAAATAAATGATATTTTGATTCAATATATGCCTTTCTAATTAAATAAAGAAAATATTCACTTACAAATCTAGTTTCTTTTATTAAAAATCACTTTATTACGTACCGCTCAACAAGAGCAACCTAGTTTATGATAATTGAAACAGTGAATGATATGTAAAGGTTATTCAGATATTAAACAAAATGTTAACGCGGGATTCAATCCCGGTTCATGGCTGTCGGGAATCGAGGGTGTTACCCACTCGTCCACCAACCTTTATGTTTCTTTTATTCGAAACTTACTATTATGTATTCGGTATATTGAAGCAGAAAACACCAAACTAACTGTATGTACTCCACATAACCTACAGCAAAGTTGTCACCCTCCCAAGTACTAACCAGGCCTGTGACAAGGAGAAACCACTGTATTATTTTCCCCACGAAAATCCTCAATGAATGGACCAGCTGGACCAAGGTGTTGTCTCCCTACCAGAAGTTTAATGATAAATTATGAAAGAAACTTTCAGTATATTTATCATTATATAATCATATTTATTCATATTTATATTTATTCTGTATTTAATCTTATATAATCTTATATGGACTTTGAAATAAAAATCAGTTTCAATCTCTCAGTTGCACGATAAGAAGATGCCTTTTTAATAATTTATGCACCTTATCCCAGTATAATATCACATTTGTACTATTTTTTCACATTAATGATAAATATTTGTGTGGTGTTTAGTGATGAATGTATAAAACATAAAGTTGCAGGAGTGGATAATATTCATTGTACCAAAAGAGGCACCTCTCCCTTTAAATATGCTTCAGAACGATATCACTTTGCATCACCAGTTTTGACAAATTCAGACAGAAAGACAACAACCTATATACCGCGGTTTCGAGCTTTAGCCTTCATCAGTACAGGGGCGGCTTGTGGATATATCAAGTTTTTTTTTACAAGAATATAAACATAATACATTGTACTAATGCATAATTAAAGGGAGAGGTACTCTTTTTTTTTGGAACACGATTGTATATATGAAGAAAAAAAAAGCATCTTCTGAACGTGCAACTTAAAGTTGCTGATGGTTTGCGCCACACACACACATCTATCGGATTAAATATTCATTAATCGTTCATTTTTTAAAAAATGAACCCAGAGTATTGGACAAATAGGATTAATCAAGAAAAGCCAATAACGTTTCAGGCTGAAATAATTAAAAAAAAAACCCCGATTAGTTGATATTTATTCCAACAGATGGCGCAAGCCATCAGCAACGTTCAGTTTCACGATCAAGAGATGCTTTTAATTTACCAGCCTGGCCAAAGTAAAATTTGTACTATTTAAAATTTGCATAAGTCTCTTGAGGGAGTTAGAATGCCCTCCTTCAATCCGAACGGCAAATACACGTTTTGATGATGTCACCTTAACGTAACGGTAAAGACAAACCAAAAGAACAGTGTGAAATTTAAAAGATGCCGCATACATTATGGAAATTGGGTTTTAAAGTTTCTATTGCTCTCTTATTTCAACATTTTATTTGCACACACACTGACTGGAACACATGTGCTAAGAGTCATGTGTATATGTGTCCGAGCACATTTGGGCGTAACAATAGCCATGTGTGTTCTAGGAACATTTGTGGGTCAAAATATAGGTTTGATTTTGTCTGAATACACGTGTGTTTATGTCTGGAGACACATTTTTGAATGTGCGGCGTCACGTGTATCTATAGAAACGTGTCTTCATGTCTGAAGATACGCGTGTGATTGTGCGGAGTCATGTGTGACTGGAGACACGTGTGTTCATGTCTGAAGACACGTGTGTTTATCTTGGAGACAATTCGTGTGGAGTCAGATATGTGAATGTCTGAAGGCACGTGTGTTTATGTCTGGAGACGCTCATGTGGAGTCAGGTGTGTGAATGTCTGGAGTCCGGTGTGTGTGGAGTGACGTGTGTGAATGTATGGAGTCCGGTGTGTGTGGAGTGACGTGTGTGAATGTCTGGAGACGCTCGTGTGGAGTCAGGTGTGTGAATGTCTGGAGTCCGGTGTGTGTGGAGTGACGTATGTGAATGTATGGAGTCCGGTGTGTGTGGAGTGACGTGTGTGAATGTATGGAGTCCGGTGTGTGTGGAGTGACGTGTGTGAATGTCTGGAGTCCGGTGTGTGTGGAGTGACGTGTGTGAATGTATGGAGTCCGGTGTGTGTGGAGTGACGTATGTGAATGTATGGAGTCCGGTGTGTGTGGAGTGACGTGTGTGAATGTCTGGAGTCCGGTGTGTGTGGAGTGACGTATGTGAATGTATGGAGTCCGGTGTGTGTGGAGTGACGTGTGTGAATGTATGGAATCCGGTGTGTGTGGAGTGACGTATGTGAATGTATGGAGTCCGGTGTGTGTGGAGTGACGTGTGTGAATGTCTGGAGTCCGGTGTGTGTGGAGACACGCGTGTGAATGTCTGGAGTCCGGTACGTGTGGAGTGACGTGTGTGAATGTCTGGAGTCCGGTGTGCGTGGAGATACGTGTGTGAATGTCTGGAGTCCGGTGTGTGTGGAGACACGTGTGTGAATGTCTGGAGTCACGTGCGTGTGGAGACACGTGTGTATATAGGAGACCCTGGGCAGACACGAAGCAATCAAAAAGACATCCGCCAAAATCGATGCTGGATGGACTCGAGGAGCATTGTCCCTCTCCCCGCCGGATCTATACGGTGGCCGCGCGCCAAGTCTGGCTCCCGTACCTACACTACACTCCCGTACCTACACTACACTCCCGCGCCCTACACTACATTCCCGCGGCCTACATTACACTCCTGTACCCTACACTACACTTCCGCGGCCTAAACTACACTCCCGTACCCTACACTACACTCCCGTACCATACACTACACTCTCCCGCCCTACACTACACTCCCGCGGCCTACATTACACTCCTGTACCCTACACTACACTTCCGCGGCCTAAACTACACTCCCGCGCCCTACACTACACTCCCGTACCCTATACTACACTACCGCGGCCTAAACTACACTCCCGTACCCTACACTACACTCCCGTACCCTACACTACACTCCCGCGCCCTACACTACACTCCCGTACCCTATACTACACTACCGCGGCCTAAACTACACTCCCGTACCCTACACTACACTCCCGTACCCTACACTACACTCCCGCGCCCTACACTACACTCCCGTACCCTATACTACACTACCGCGGCCTAAACTACACTCCCGTACCCTACACTACACCCCCGTACCCTACACTACACTCCCGCGCCCTACACTACACTCCCGTACCCTATACTACACTACCGCGGCCTAAACTACACTCCCGTACCCTACACTACACTCCCGTACCCTACACTACACTCCCGCGCCCTACACTACACTCCCGTACCCTATACTACACTACCGCGGCCTAAACTACACTCCCGTACCCTACACTACACTCCCGTACCCTACACTACACTCCCGTACCTACACTACACTCCTGCGTGTGAAGAACAAAATGAAGAAATTCTACATTGCTAAAGCCTATACCTGAAATATTATTTTTGTATTAAATCACTCGAATCACGCACCAGATGGCGGTAAGAAGGCAATCTGCTGGATGTATTTGCATAACTACCGACAGAGTTCGTTGAAGACTTCCACATGTAAAACCTTGCTTTTTTTACCTGCATGTGTTTTTATATAGGGAGCCAGAGGTTGGTGGTCGTCTGCAACTTTTTTGTGTGCCACCGGAACTCGGCTGCGCTTTGTCTGACTGGACTTCCGCCCACGTCTGCCCGCAAAAAAAAAAAAGTTTAGTAATGGCGGCTGATTCCGCGGTTTTTTCAGAGGATTGCTCTTCGAATTAGAATATTTTTATATAAAATTTAAAGCAAATTTCAGACATTATCCCATTAGAATTTGTTAGAATAACCACCTTATGTGCATATTTACTTTTTATATGTATATAGACATATATATCAACAGCTATCGGTGTTTCCCCGATAGACTGTAACCAATCGCCAATAGCCTCGGAGGTATTGATGACAAAATAAAATAAATGGATCTCACAGCTATGCAACACCTCAGAGGTACATTAATAGACGAGATACTTTGGTTATGTATTTTTCAAATATAATCCAGACGATGAAAATCTGATTCTGGAAGCACTCAATCGCAACAAAAAATTCCAACAATGGGCTTATTTCAATGGACTATCTTTTAACCATGGAGATAGCATTTAACGCTGGGATGTCATATCTAGAACCCTAAATCAATAAAACATCCCAAACACACATCACAGTCTTATACAAAAAAAAAAAAGAAAAAAAAAAGACCTTCAGTCATTCTATATTCACACATTACAAATCTCATAGTACTTATTTTACCACAAAATAACAATATTCAGAACCCTAACGAAGAGAGTTCCAGTGTTTTAATTTTTTTACAGCAATTTTTAAAGTGGGGGGTAAAAAAAGCTTCATCGTAATCTCAGAGAGGTGAGATTCCCCTCCCTCAGTTTATAATTAGACATACAGAGAATTTGTCTCGCCCTGAAACTGACACGACCCACGGGTCCAAACGGTTTCCTTCATTCCTCAGTTGTTGACACCAGAACTGAAGCGGTTTATAGAGAATGAAACATTTCTTTCATAAACTTCAAACCTTGGAGCCAGATCGGGCTAAGACCCAGTCAATAAATCAGGAACCTGACTCCAAACAGAACAGTAATGTCAGATACAATGGCACGATGGTAATGCCATCTGAACAGGAGAAACCAGCTGATCTCCATACATACACACTCCAGAAACATTAAAACCAATAACTCACTATAATCTACCAATATACACTCATAAACAAAACTTAAGGAAGTAGAAAATCTTTGATATCGCCATTCGTCTATATATATGTTATATTAAAATATTATTTTATTTAAAATTATATTTCATAGATTCAAATATTCTGTTAAATAGACCGCCAGAGGTCACGCTTCCCCTATAAAAACTCATTGTTGTTGTTTCCCGATGGCCGGCTCAAGTATTTTGTACATTATGTAAATAATCTTTTGTTTTTCTTTGTTCTACTCGCCTTAAGCCAAGCTGTACTTTAATCAAATTATGTTTTTTATATATTCCATAAGTTCAATTAAATTACTGATCAAAACTATTTTTATTATTATTCTTTCAAGATTCTTAACCACGACTGCGTTAACATAGTATAATCCTCAAGATGATCAAAAACAACAGAAATTTCTTTATATTCTATATACAGTTACGAGCGTCATCAATTCTTTTTCATCTCTGTCACCGTTTGCTTTTTTTTTTTGGAATGGCGCTCTCCTATTGGTTGGCTACGATCACGCGACCTTTGCCCCCCCCCCCCCCCCCCCCCCACTCGCTTTGTTGTTTTTGTAACTATTGTGTTGGAGCGGGTAGCTCCTTAAATAAATGCATATATTAGTTAATAACTAAATGTAATCCTCTATTTCTTTTACCCAGTAAGAGACGCCTACGGAAGCCAACAGTACATAGACAGATAAAGCACATAGGCTATAGTTATTAACTAATATATGCATATATTTAAGGTGCCAATTTATAATTGTAACAAATAGTATTTGAATAAAAACATTCAATCGGGTAAAACACGGGCGTTGCCCGGGGTCATTCGGCTAGTATATATAATATATATATTTATTGAAGGAGTCAGAGAGGCAATTTTTTTCACACTTTTATATCAGCATTTCATTTAGGAATTAATGAAAAAAAGATTAAAAATTACTATAGATATTTTAATTCAAGAAACATAGAGGAAGGTCACTAGTTGATCTACGAGTCACTAACAGAACAAATTGTAAAATATTTGTCATCATAATGTCACCACTTGAAGGATGCTAACAACAAAACAGAATTTAGACAATATGTGTCATAGAGGATAACAATGCGTAACTTTGGTTAAATATCTAAAAATGTGAAAATTGTCGAAAGCTTTTTAATTTTTAGATTTTTAATTAAGCTTCGCATTACTTGTCTATGACGTGATATTGTTTATTTATGAATCAATTGACGATTTGGCTTTTTAAAATTCTTTATATTATAAATATCTGACAAAATGTATTGATATATTTATTCTGTACAATGGTAAATTTTAGCGGCATGAGAGAGAACGGTTTCTATCTTGTATTCTATCGAGATAAAAATTTTAAGGTTTAATTATTCATTAAATACTCGTATATACCGTCGCGCATATGTGAAAGGCTCCAGTTTAACACTACATTTTAATTAAACTTGTGCAGGAAAAAAAAACTTTTTTAATCGCGAGAAAGCCAGCGAGGAAGTCTCCAGGAGCGGCTAAAGCCACCGGCGGCAAGACTGGGCAAATAAACAGCCTCAGGTTGCTCTATAAACGGCGCCTAAATTATTGGATTCCGCCGGGAAGTGTGCAAATTGGGGGCGCTATGCAACTTTTCAAACATTTGGTGTGATGCACGTGTGTTCACAACTGGGATTTAAATTTGGAAATCTCTTCAACACACTCACCCACAATTAGGTAAACAATACATGTAGCGTCTAGTGAGGGTGGAATTGTTGAATGTAATTTCTTTTATATATATATGATCCTGTAGATGGACTTTCTACAATTACTGAACAGACGAGGAAAAAGATATTTGAGAAGTGAAATATTTATATATAGGAGGCTTTTATTTACATCAAAAATAGAGAATTCGATTTTCCCAGACACATTTAGGTCAAATCGTGGTGTTTAGGGGAGTGAGGGAAGGTATATGCAATTTTTACTTAAAAAAAAATGTTTGCGAAGGAATTCCCCAAGTGTCGTTTAACTCTGCGAACAAGACAAGGACCGCAATGTCAGATCATGTCGTTTAACATGGCATAGCTCTGCAACGACAGGGAAAAAAGGGATTCATGAAAACGATTTTTTTTCTGAGTGGTGAAAAATAATGGATTTGTTCTCTGACCAAAACGAAACAAATCAAACCAATGGGAACGTCAGAATAAATTGGTATGCAACTTTTTATTTCTCTATTTCCATATTGATAGCTCACGCCCCTGCTGCTAACGATATTTAAAAGAAAGACTCCCCCTAAATCTGCTGGGTTGAAGATGCGCAGCCGGGGAAACGCTGGCCGTTGAAACTATGCAAATTGGGACAGGGCAGAAGATAAATAGTTCTTATGACAATTATCGCAGTGAAGCATTTGCTTGGCTGACATGTAGAGTGAATGTTGCTTTCGGAGATGGAACGACTTCACAATGCTTGTTATGCAAATCAAAATTTCGCCTATATCGACAAATTTTAAAGCTAGGAGATAATAATAATAATCATGACTCCGCTGTAAATAGACAGTTCTGTGTACAATTCTGGACCAGTATACACGGACCCCGTGTACTCCTATGGTTTAGTGTAAACGAACAGTCTTGTGTACGCTTATGGCCAAATGTAAACCCGAGTGTCCAGTGCACACCGCTGGTCCTGTGTACACCGCTGGAAACCGTGCGTTACTCGAGGCTGCGCAACCGATAGAGATGCGGTATCGGGACGATAACTCCATCAAAACATCCACAATTTGGCATCTCCTCTCTAATTGCACGATGAGAAATAGCGTTGATCGAAAGCTTCCCCATAGAATTTACACAGATTAATGTTTTTTATTTATACTAAGATATCACACTCTAGCACAGGCCATTGGGTCATGATGGTTTATACTGTAGGTAAACCACATAACTACGTCTTTTAGAAACAGCTTACAGGAGGTGGCAGAGCCTTATTTGGTTACGTGCAGGCGGTGGGGTTGGACATGTATAAGAGTCCATTGAAACAAAAATATCTCTATGTAGTTTCGAACTCGGATCTCTAAGTATCGAGCTACTGGGTGAGCTAATCAAATAAAGAAAAGTCTTAACTATGTCGTATATACAAATAAGATAAAAATGGCCATTTCTGCTGGCTTAGTATGGAGTTAAATTATATTGACAGTCGTGTGAAGCTTTTGAACTGGGACCACCCCCCTCGCGCGTGTATGTACTTATTTACATAGATAGAAATACATCTCCAGCTCTACAAGTTTGATACCCTGATATGATTGAGTGGAGATAAGAAAGAAGAAGAGAGATAGAAATACACCTGCTACATCAACAATAAAACATCGATAGAGATAAGTACTTATTTTACATATACTGTACCCTCGTGCGAGAAACCATGACGTGCACACTTCAATATCACCTCTTTAAAAATATTTTTTTCTTGACCAGTTATTTTTTTTAAAATTCCTCCCGTCAATACTTTGTTGTCGCTGTATAGGGCGCTGTTTGTTTTTTAACCTAAATATATATTATATAGAAAAGTTAAATCCTTTCGCAATATAAGTTTATCTTATTAACTTATATATATACTGTATTTATTGATTTTACTCATCCTTATTGTTTTAATACATTAAGTTTTGGTGTCCGATTTGTGGGTGAATTAAGTTTTAGTTTCGATTTGAATTATGTTTGGCTTCCTATCTATAAACTTACTTATTCAACTGAATCACATGTGTTTCGGTAGTAACACGTGGATATTGACCGTGGACTACAAGCTTGGTAAAGATATTAGAGCACCATCTAGCGGCGATATTTGATCCAGAATGAAGAGCCGAGCCCTCTACACAACGGGAACGAGGTATTGTAGCGCGGCATCTAGGAAGTCCAGAGTCCGCGTCTTCCTTTACGGCCGCACACCTGTTTACATCCTTCCGACGTTATGTATTTAACCACGGCGCCACGTCGCAGCTACTGTTCTTACAGGTGGTCGCGGAACACGCGGCCATTGAACACGTTTTGTTTTTGTTTTTAATTCATAAGAGACAACATCAAATCCAAAAAGGTGAACTACGCATTTAATTTCCTTATTTGGTCTAGTTACATAGTAATTCTGATCTATAACCTACTATATTCATCTATATTTGGCTATATCGCTTCTCGGCCTTTTGGCTAAGATCAAAGTGTAGTGTAATATTTTGGCCATCGATTTGTCCTAGCCACTTTGCCAGCTAACATCTCTTTGGCGGATTGTGAAGATTCCATTAGATCCCTTGTGGATCTCATGGAATAAAGTCCGCCCTAGACTGACAAGGGCCAGTAGCCCGAAACCATGGTTTTTTAGGTGGACGCTTCTCAGTTTTCCAAAGCTGGTGTTGTGGCTTTGTCACCGACCCGAAGCCGCTAAGTTTGTGGAGACGGTCAATATATGACGTTTAGTTTTGACGGAGAGGTGACATTAATCCTCCCGGCAAAGTTTCCATCTATATAACCAATTTAATTTTTTTTTTCAAATTATAAAACGATTCACACAATGAACACAGTTCTTGCACATGCCCGGTCTCGCCGGTGAGTGCAAGCAACCAAACAGGGCCGTGTCACCTTGTAAGTGCAAAGTGGTGAACTTGAAGTACAAGTAGTTACAAACCGCTATACACCATCCTGGTCACCATTGCCCACTCGACGGGAAAGAACTCTCGCAGTCCATCGGTGGCGGAGTCTTTCCCGCGGTGGGCGCCACCAATGAAGACTTTGTATATTTATATATATATGTATATTTATCAATTATTTTATACATTTATATCTATTTATTCATATGTTTATCAATTATATAATCTTATTATTCATATTTATTCTGTATTTAACCTTATATAATTTTATATGTATGATTAATAAATATGTTCCAATCTCAATCTCCTGGTCACCATGGCCTGCCCTATGTATACATGGAATAGAGAAAGCTTTAATCTTAAGTCTAGACTGAGGGGATCCATAGAACTCACTTATTAAAGTGAAAACATTAGACTTGCAGGGATCCGTTTCTTTAAAAATAATAATTCACAGAAATCTAACTTTCGGGTTTGAAAACCCTTCTACAGGAGAAAATAGGATACAATGTATGGAACTTTTATTGAAATGTGAATTCAAGTTAAACATTGTATCATGTTTTTCTACTGTATAAGTACTTTCTCATGTCCGAGAAAGTTAGAGATTTTTGTGAATAAAATTTAAAGAAGAAATTTTCCCTGGAAGCCTAATGTTCTCACTTTAATATTGATACACAAGATATTGTATTTTATTGAAATAAGAGCTCACTTAATACAATTTAAAAGGTTTTGGTTTTCGGATTTTTATTGCGAGTTTAAGAAAAATAGTTTGAAAGTTTTTTTTTTTCAACAATTGTTTATTTGGTAAATTTTTCAGGATTCCTGTGCGTATTCAGAGAAGTCAACAGCGAATAAAAACTTCGTATGTACTCAGGCTTTTCATCGTACCGCATATTCCTTGTAATAATTTATAATAATCCTACACATATGGAGAGACATACACTCATGGACAAAACTTAAGGAATTTGTACCTTTCAGAATGTATATCTGGATTCAGACAATAAATCTGAAAGATATTACAGTGACCTCAATTGAAGACACACGAGATAACCAAGTGTGAACAAAATTGAATCTGTCTCCTTCTAAACAGCAACCTGCGCTATACTGGAATGCTACTCGTGTTAAGAATACCATTTAATACAAACCAATAACACGCCATCTATATATATCAAATGAAAACATTAAGACTCGAATGTTTCGTTCACACATACATCAAATTTCTACTGTCCTTACTGTGATGAAAAATATTGGGAGGGTTTGGCTCATCAGTGATACACCTTCCCAGCGGTTTCGCCAATTTAATCTACCAGACAGCTTCTTTAAAGCTCCACTTAAGCTACGGATTGGAAAAAAGAATCAAAATTTAAATGCAAAACCGAATTGTTTATAGACAACCGTTGATGCCCATCAACACACAACACGATGTATTTATAGAGATAAAAGACTCAATGAACCTCTCTTTGTTACCTTTCTCTTTACCAAAACTATAAATCCGTCATGTAGGTAGGCTATCAAAATGCTATGCAAATTAGATCAATAACAAACTAATTTGCATATTTTTGGGGGTGAGAGAGATTGATAATTTATTAAAATATTCATATCATAACTACACACACACTAATGAAAGTAATATAATAATAATAAATTATAATAATTAAAGCAAAAGTTATCGGGCAAACATTCACTCGGATAGAACCCGGATCATTCACATGGAGTATTTACATATTTTCAAAAATTACCAAACGATCTAAAATATACCTGATATTTTAGAAAACTCGAATGTTCCACCGAAAAGAGGATATTTCAATAGGAAACACAAAGCCAGGTATAGCTATAATCTTAATCAACAATACATAAATGGGTTTCAATGATATTTGATCCAGTCAAGAAGTCTTTTAAACTCGAAAAGTCAAATTTGACCGAATTTCGTGCTGAATAACGGAGAGTGATAGGTCAATCACGTGATGGACCTCGGGAGTCTTCGCCAGGATGTGTTTTTTTGTGGCGCTTCTTGTTAAGTCGTTTTTTTTTATAGGTACGGTGTGTCTTCACTTTGTTATTGGCATACTACCTCCGCCATGGCTCTATCTCACCGGTGTCCTCTTGTTGGTACAGAACTGATTCCATACATGGGGTTACATTATAGGCAGTTATAAATCCCTACCCACCATGATTATCATGACATGTATCATTTATACAATGATAAAATAGATGTCTCAAAAATCCTTAATATCTCATTCTAATATAGCAAAATAAAACTTCGCACAAGATATGCCTCTTCAATCTCCGTTTTATTTTGCTATTTTAACTAGAAGAGTTAAATCTAGTCATTGTAATATATTTTACTTTTTTGGTTTTCCCAAATACAGTAGAACCTCTCTGTAAAGGAGGTCTATCTGTAGATTCAAAGTGTCCGGAAGAGAATACAGATTTGGCCGTTTATGACATGAACACAGTACTGATGCCGTGTTCTCTGGACTCATGTTTACGTTCTGAATATAAATTGTTAATGAAAATTAGAAACTATATTAGACGCGTAAGATTTTTTTTGAAATTAAACAATTTCTACTGCCCTTACTGCAATGGAAAAATTAATGGGAGGGCTTGGCTCATCAGTGGTGAACCCTCCCAACGTCTTAAATAGTTTCTAATTTTCATAACAGATGGTGCGGTATTGCATCGTAATATAAATGTTTAATGTAAGCACGTACTGGAGACGTATTGACTATACCAACAAGCTCTGACACTACCTTGTTCCCCTAATGGTGCTGCGCTTGTGTTATCTAAGAACCTCCACTGAAATACACTCATGGACAAAACATAAGGAGATGGAAAGTCTTTGTTCACACTTGGTTATCTCTTGTGTCTTCAATAAAGGTCACTGTAATATCTTTCAGAGTTATTGCTTGAATTCCGATATAAAAGATACAACTTCCTTAAGTTCTGTCATGAGTGTACCTCACCATTAATTAAGTACACCACAGTATTATATATATATATTATCTCAACTCTTCGTCATGTTCTCGGAGGAGAAGAGATTGCAGACAGTGAAGATCCGCTCAATATACCACTCCCGTAAAAATACGAAATATTTTAACGCGACTTTTTTAATATATATAATTAAAAGCTCTATAGATATATCTTATATTGCTCTGTATTAAAAAAGTGAGAGAGAGAGGGCATCGGTGAACCCTCACAGCGGTTTTTCCAGTAGGTTCACCACTGTAAGGTACAACTTCCTTAAGTTTTGTCCATGAGTGTATCTCATATTCTTACTATATTCACAGACTGACCCAAACACCAAGATCGGATTAAATAGACAGCTTCATGCAGCTTGAGGAACTACACTACTATGCGACTTGATTTACATCAATGTAAATAATTAATAAGTTACTTTAGAATATAACTCATTGTAAATAACTCAACTTGATCAACTTTCTCTCTCCACGATACTAATTATTACAGATAACTTCATTAAATTAACTTCCATTATTGCTTAACATACTGTAAATAACTACCTTGTGGTTTCTTCTATCTACTTATGTTGTTGCTTATTTGTTTAATGTATATGTTTATTCAATGCTCTTTTTCTCAATTGTTTATTTTCTTTTTGATAATTCTGTTACCTACTCTACTACAATATGAATTATTGTAAATAGTTTAACGCGCAATTATCCAGATCGGATATAGCGTGTCTTAACTGGTAATAAATAAATAAACAAGATAGGATAAGGGGCAAGCTTTTGGCTTAGTGGTTCCACATATCACCTCATCAAGGTCTTGGATAAAATATCACAGCTTCGATCTCTTTTGTTGCTATTTTTCAAATTTTAATAAAAAATCGTTATTTTATTTGTACTTCAAAAAGAAAACAAAGTTTTTTTCCCAAGGTTGTGATTAGAAGTAATATTGATATTCACCTTTTAAAAATATATTTGCATCACCTGACAATTGATCTTCTTGTACATTCATGGACAAAACTTAAGGAAGATGTACCTTTGAACATGTATATCAGGATTAAGACAATAACTCTGAAATATATTTGATATACAGTAATCTTTATTGAAGGCACACGAGTTAGCCAAGTGTGAATAAATTTGTCTCTGTTTCTTACAAAAAAAAAAAAAAAGCGACCGGCGATATCAAAGATTTTCTATTTCCTTATGTTTTTGTCCATGAGTGTATATATGGAAAACTTTAGAGGCGTAAGAAGAGATTGATTTTTAATTATTCAAGAAATTTTCAGTCGCATTCGTAATAACTGTGGGCTATCTAGTCATTATAATGTGCCTACACCAGTGGTTACCGTCTCTTTATCATTCCTACTTCTGATGATGACTTGAAAAAGAAAGCAGAAGCTAGATGTTTAAAAACTTCATCAACTCAATTATCCTAGTGATGATTGAACTCCCCAAAGAAGTATAATTAAACATCAATTAAAAAATATAAATTTGGAAAAAAATACATATATACTTTTTATATTTACATAGCTATAACATTTTGACCAATTTGCATAAGCCACCGAGAGAGAGAGACAGAGGGAGGAGGCTGGCGAAAGAAGCGATGACAGACTTGGCGCCGCGACGGTCAAGAAAACTTTTAGAACCATCGACCGCGTGGTCTAGACGTTCTCCCCTCCATCTAGTTCTTCTCTCTGTCTGTCTGTAACAGATCTACTGTGTGCTAGACATGTTCTGTTTGATCTGTTATTACAGACATGACATAGAACCATCGACCGTGTGGTCTAGACGTTCTCCCCTCCATCTAGTTCTCTTCTCTCTGTCTGTCTGTAACAGATCCACTGGGTGCTAGACATGTCCTGTTTGATCTGTTATTACAGACATGACATAGAACCATCGACCGTGTGGTCTAGACGTTCTCCCCTCCATCTAGTTCTTCTCTCTGTCTGTCTGTAACAGATCCACTGGGTGCTAGACATGTCCTGTTTGATCTGTTATTACAGACATGTCATAGAAAAACGGAGTTATAAGCGTTAGGGATCATTGAATTATCGAAATAGAGGTTCTTACTTGATAGCATTGCTATAGGTTGGTGGGAAAGGCACCTATAGTACCATATTCCAATATTATATTTGCACATTGAAATATCAAGCGGATCTCCACATAACTTGGCTATGGCTGGTTCTTTGATGGAATCCATCGATTTTCTAACCGTTCCTTCTATTTAGATCTCAGCAGAAGACTTGCCCTGGTTTCTTGCTCTTTTGAATTCTAATTATCGACACTAGAATCTATGCAAATCTACAATTCTACTCTAACGTCTCTGAACAGTCGGGCATCTACCCCGGGAGGTGGTAAAAGACTTCCCACACCCAGTTCGACCTCGGGCAAGAGTTATCAGCCGAGATAGTGACACCTCTTATTTACATACTCTATGTATACTGTAGTTGATTTGTCCGCCCAGGGATGACGTATTTGCTTCAAATTTACTAATTCTGCTAGAGAGAGTATGCAAAGGTATATGTAACATATATGCAAATATGTTTCTGTTCCTTTGCAGTTAATTTCCTCTTTCTTGACATTCTATTATTAACGCTTCATAATTTTGGCAAGGAATTATTAAATTGCATAAATAGTATTAAAATTAAAATAAATCTCTTCTTTAAAACACCAACTTCCACATACATATATACAGTGTACTCCGCTTATAACAAAGTCGGTTATAGCGAAATTCCGCATATAGCGAATGAAATTGTCTGCACGAAAGAAAAGAAGGGCTTAAACCATTAAAAGAACTCTGGATATTGCGAAGTCGGATATAAAGAATTTTCGCTTATAACGAAGTGATTTGCATGTATAAATTTTTATTTTATCCGTTTATAACGAAGTTTTCTCATTTACCATTATAATTGACTAATATATTATGCATAATATATATATTATAAAACTATTTTAGAGGCGTAATATTCTTTTTATAATTTTATAATTTGATAACAGATGGCGCTCTAGTACATCATAATATATATATCTGTAGGATATTATATCTTTAGCATGGAATGATGTGCTTCCAGCGACAATTTCCAACTGTTGGCATCATAGTGGAATTATTAAGTCCGATGTCAGTTCTCCATTGGATACACCACAGCCTGCAACACAAATGTGGGAGCAACAAAGCCTCTTCGATCGCATGAAAGAAGTTTTAAAAATACCGTTAGAGATGGATTTCGATTCTTATGCTGACGCTGACAATGACGTCGTTACAAATGCCATGTTATCCGATGTAGAAATTGTCGAGAGCATTCTTCAAGCAAAAGAAGAAGAAGAAACGGACCAAGTTGATGAAGAAGTAGACCCAATTGTCCACATTCCGCATCCAAAAGAGGTCTTGGAGAGCATTCAAACTCTGCGATTGTTTCTTCAATGTCAGGATGAGTCCAAGTCTCTTCATAGGCATCTGTCAGACTTGGACAACATCGAAAAGAGTGTTCAGCACTTGTTACTGACTTCTAAATGTCAAAAGAAAATCACAAACTACTTCTCCAAAAACACCTGATGAGGTTGTTATTGATCTTTGTGTTGCTCTTTTGAGTTGAATAGTAAATAAAATTATTGGTACAAACCATTTTTTTTCCAACTGCGGATATAACAAACTTCGGATATAACAAAGTGATTGTCATGGATAATGCGACTTCGTTATAAGCGGAGTACACTGTACACATAAAAAAAAAGAAGAATTACTAATATCACACACACACACACACACACACACACAAAAGCCTTTATTAAGACACACAGGTCTTACAGAGGATTCTCCTTGGGGTTACAAAACGGAGAAAGTGGGAAATAAAAATGGTGAAAGAATATATACATATGGTAAATATATACAGATTATAAGAAAGAATAAAGAAATAAGAAGAATTAAAAAAAAAAATTAAAAATTTTTGGAAATATGGATGGGAGAAGTGGAGAGCGAAAAGAGGAAAGAAAACAGGTATTTACATATGGAACAAGTCAATTTAAGTTCTTCTGCTCACATAGCACAAGTGGACCATGGCTTTTTCAAGAAATCTTCAAGAGATTTTCCAGGAAAATCCGAGTGTTCAGGGTTGTAAGGTAAACACCGTTTTATCAATGTGGGGGTTAACTTATCGTATCTGCCTAAACAAATAATTGGATGTTGGTTCTGTTCTTCTCATCAAACAGAATTTTTTGGTATGTTTGGATGTTCGGTTAAGTCTTTCTTTTTTTCAGCATTTTTATGGAAGTTATATAGATTCAGAGCTACTGAACTATTGTCTATAAAGTTGGATAATAAAGAATATAATGTGAAGTGTGTATGGCCTATCTTAGAAAAGAGTATTTTTCTTTCCGTGTCAAGAGGCTTGCATTCAAATATATAATGTTCTAATTCATTTTCGGTTCTATTTTTGCATAGTTGGCAATACAAGTCTTCTGTCCTTAGATATTTTATATGGTCTTCTCGATATAAAACAAATAGAATTCTCAATTGCGCAATGAGGCGTTTAGTCGGCAGTGGGAGTTCACTTAGTAGATAGTTCTCTGCTGCGAATGTTTTATGTAAATATTTGTAGTGTGTGTGCAGCTTCGAATTGGTTATTCTTGATTGATCGGTTTGGATAGACTGTTCTATAGTGATTCTGATAATTTGAGGTATTGCTTTCTGTAGAATATTGGGGTCTGAACAATTCTTTAACCACATGAATCCAGTTGAGTTTAGGATATTCATTAAATTTTCAGTAAAACCTATAAAGGTATTCGTTAGAGTGGATGTTTCCCATAATTGGGCTAGACAGATTGCGGGCAATCTGGATTTTTCCATTTTTAATATTCTTAACCAGAACTTTAGAATTAGTTTGGTTGCTGTGACTCCTAGTGAGAAGCGTCCGGTTTCCATGCGTAGTATGTAGCCTGGTGTGTTACTCGGCAAGTTCAATAGTCGTCGGACATAGTTATTCTGAATTTGGTCCAAGATTTTGTACTTTTCGTTTGCCCAAATTGGAGCAGAATACAGCAGAGTTGACAGGATAATCGAGTCTAATAGTTTCATTGATGAACCAAATGAATTCAACCTGGATTTCTCCATAATTTTCCATACTTCGCCGGTAGCTGCAAGCGCTTTGCCTTTAAAGTATGAAGCCACTTGACTAAACGAGATTGTTGTTGTGAGGGGATAGCCAAGATAGAGATATTTCGATGTCACTGTCAACAGTTGGTCTCCCCAGAACCATTTGTCCGATTTTGCAGGGCGGCCACCATTTCGGAAAACCATTATCTTGGATTTTGATTCGTTCAGGGTTAGATGATTTGTTTCGAAGTATTAGAATTACTAATATATTTACAGACATTTAATTTTATAGTTGCATATACCAAACTTTTATTTAGCTTCCAGGAATTAAAACATTCCTCACTTCTTCGCCTTTTTTACATATCCCCCCGTTGTAACTAAGGTGTTTGTAAAAGGGTCGTTTTATTACAATGAACAAAACGAGTGTTGCTTTTAATTTTGGAAAAAAATAAAAACAAAACAAAATAGAAACTTTCGTTAAAATTATAGGCAAATATATAATCAGCCTACTTTAAAAACATTTTTCAACGAAAATTTACGCACATTCTCTTAGCATTTAAATATTTATTTTGGAAGAACACACATATTCCTTTTTTAATCTTATAAAAACTCCGAATGATTCTTGAATTTTTTACTATATATATATATCATATTTTTTAATTCTTAAAATGAAGGGAATTGTTAGTGGTATTTGGTCATTTTAAACATAGCTTATAAAAACAGTTGAAGATATTCAAGTATACATTAGAGCTTCCAATGAGATATCCCCCCCCCCCCAAAAAAAAAACATTAATACTTCTGGTCATTTCTTGATATAAGGATATATCTATGATTAGTTATTTAATATTAATTTATCTATGATAATATTAATAAGTTTTTTTATTAATTTGTTCTCTTCTCGAGGTAGATTAGGTTAAATAAAGTCACTCTTTGAAAGTGTCTCTTTGGGGTGGTTTTAGCCGTGTTATTTGGAAATTTGTTTCTCTCAAAGAAACACGCAATATATTTATTAGAAAAAAGGTATATACAATCGTTAAAATTAAAAAAATAATAAAAAAAACGATAAAAGATTAAAGATGCATTTATTGCACACAGGTTAAGCTTTTGGATATACGTGATGTTCCCTTCCAAAGGTCTATCTATAAAAACAAGAGAAATTTATCCATTTTCATAGATAGGCCTATTGAAAGACAACGTATGCCCTAAAGATAGCTTATGTATTCTCATAGTATTGTTTTATATTCCTTAACATAATATATATTAAAACTTTTTAAAATATTTCAAAATTTTTGGAAAAACGTTAAAAACTTTTTAATATATTTATAAATTCAATTGCCATCTATCATTAAAATTTGTAACAATTAAAATTTTGGCAATGTGTATTTCTTTTTTAATAATAACATCAAATATTATATCTACAGACCTTACTGCAATGGAAAAAAGTTATTGAATGAGAGAGCTTGACTCATCAATGGTGAACCCTGAAAGCAGTTTCGCCAAATTAATCTC
>CP092877.1:71120798-71319063 GCA_030710605.1 Cordylochernes scorpioides | reverse complement strand
TGCCCTTACTTACAATGGAAAAATTAATGGGAGGGCCTGGCTCAACAGTGGTGAACCTTCCCAGTGGTAGATTAAACTGGCGAAACCGCTGGGAGGGTTCACCACTGATGAGCCAGGCCCTCCCATTAATTTTTCCATTGCAGTAAGGGCAGTAGAAATTGTTTAATTTTTAAAAGAATCATACACGTCTATAATAGTTTCGAATTTTGGGTAGTAAGCCGTAAAACTACATTATCTCACTTCACCTTGAGGTTGAAAACAGATTCTGAAAATGAATAAACTTTCTATTATGTGAGGGATTGTCACCCAGAAGTATTCGAATAAGAGAAACTAGCTTTGTGGGTAAATAGCTTCTTTATTATGTGGTGTTGCAAGCTTTAGAGAAAATTTTGCTCTTCAACATGCAAATCCAAAACCAAATGAAGAGATATGTTATCAGAGCATGGGACAGACTATATTACGGTTAAGTATAAATATTTATATTAAACTGTAATATAGTCTGTGATCCGATGTCTTTTCATTTGGTTTCGGATTTGCATGTTGAAAATCAAAATTTGCTCGAGAGCTTGCAACACTTCATAATAAAGAAACATAAATAAAGACACACATCAATCTGTTCTAACACCTTGATAAAGGTTGGCGTTCGGCCAACTGAAATTTTGGTAAAATAAATGATATTTTGATCCAATATATGCCTTTTTAATTAAATAAATAAACTATTTACTCACAAATCTAGTTTCTTTTATTCAAAATCACTATATTAGGTACCGCTCAACAAGAGCAACCTAGTTTATGATAATTGAAACAGTGAATAATATATGAAGGTTATTCACATATTAAACAAAATGTTAACGCGGGTTTCAATCCTGGTTAATGGCTGTCGGGAATGGAGAGTGTTACCCACTCGTCTACCGACTTTTATGCGTTATGTTTCTTTTATTCGAAACTTACTATTATGTATTCGGTATATTGAAGCAGAAAACACCAAACTAACTATATGTACTCCACGTACAGAATAACCTACAGCAAAGTTGTCACCCTCCCAAGTACTAACCAGGCCTGTGACAAGGAGAAACCAATGTATTATTTTCCCCACGAAAATCCTCAGTGAATGGACCAGCTGGACCAAGGTGCTGTCTACCTACCAGAAGTTTAATGATAAATTATGAAAGCAACTTTCAGTATATTTATCATTATATAATCATATTTATTCATATTTATATTTATTCTGTATTTAATCTTATATAATCTTATATAGACTTTGAAATAAAAATCAGTTTCAATCTCTCAGTTGCACGATAAGAAGATTCCTTTTTCATAATTTATGCACCTTATCCCAGTATAATATCACATTTGTACTATTTTTTCACATTAATGATAAATATTTGTGTGGTGTTTAGTGTTATGGATGTATAAAAGATAAAGTTGCAGGAGTGGATAATATTTATTGTACCAAAAGAATCACCTCTCCCTTTAAATATGCTTCAGAACGTTGGCACTATACATCACCCTAGTTAAATAAATTACTAGTGAAGATAAAGAATGAGCTACAACACCAGTTATAGCAAATACAGACAAAAAGCCAACAACCTGTATACCGCGGTTTCGAGCTATGGCCTTTATCAGTACAGGAGAGCGGCTTGTGGATATGTCAAGTTTTTTTTACAAGAAGATAAACATAATACATTGTACTAATGTATAATTAAAGGGAGAGGTACTCCTTTTTTTTTGGAACACGATTGTATATATGAAGAAAAAAAAAAAGCATCTCCTGAACGTGCAACTTAAAGTTGCTGATGGTTTGCACCACACACACACACATCTGTCGGATTAAATATTCATTAATCGTTCATTTTTTAAATGAACCCAGAGTATTGGACAAATATAAATAATCAAGAAAATCCAATAACATTTCAGGCTGAAATAATTAACAACAAAAAACCGATTAGTTGATATTTATTCCAAGAGATGGCGCAAGCCATCAGCAACGCTCAGTTTCACGATCAGAAGATGCTTTTATTTTCCAGCGTGACCAAAGTAAAATTTGTACTATATAAAATTTGCATAAGTACGTAAGTCTCTTGAGGGAGTTAGAATACCCTCCTTCAATCCGAACGGCAAATACACGATTCGATGATGTCACGGTAAAGATAAACCAAAAGAGAGCCTAAAGAACAGTGTGAAGTTTAAAAGGTGCCGCATACATTATGGAAATTGGGTTTTAAAGTTTCTATTGCTCTCTTATTTCAACATTTTATTTGCACACACACTGACTGGAACACATGTGCTAAGCGTCATGTGTATATGTGTCCGAGCACATTTAGGCGTAACAATAGCCATGTGTGTTCTAGGAACATTTGTGGGTCAAAATATAGGTTTGATTTTGTCTGAATACACGTGTGTTTATGTCTGGAGACACATTTTTGAATGTGCGGAGTCACGTGTATCTATAGAAACGTGTCTTCATGTCTGAAGATACGCGTGTGATTGTGCGGAGTCGTGTGTGACTGGAGACACGTGTGTTCATGTCTGAAGACACGTGTGTTTATCTTGGAGACAATTCGTGTGGAGTCAGATATGTGAATGTCTGAAGGCACGTGTGTTTATGTCTGGAGACGCTCGTGTGGAGTCAGGTGTGTGAATGTCTGGAGGCACGTTTGTGGAGACACGTGTGTGGAGATACGTGTGTGAATGTCTGGAGTCCAATGTGTGTGGAGATACGTGTGTGAATGTCTGGAGTCCGGTGTGTGTGGAGTGACGTATGTGAATGTCTGGAGTCCGGTGTGTGTGGAGACACGTGTGTGAATGTCTGGAGTCCGGTGTGTGTGGAGACACGTGTGTGAATGTCTGGAGTCCGGTGTGTGTGGAGATACGTGTGTGAATGTCTGGAGTCCGGTGTGTGTGGAGTGACGTATGTGAATGTCTGGAGTCCGGTGTGTGTGGAGTGACGTATGTGAATGTCTGGAGTCCGGTGTGTGTGGAGTGACGTATGTGAATGTCTGGAGTCCGGTGTGTGTGGAGATACGTGTGTGAATGTCTGGAGTCCGGTGTGTGTGGAGATACGTGTGTGAATGTCTGGAGTCCGGTGTGTGTGGAGATACGTGTGTGAATGTCTGGAGTCCGGTGTGTGTGGAGTGACGTATGTGAATGTCTGGAGTCCGGTGTGTGTGGAGTGACGTATGTGAATGTCTGGAGTCCGGTGTGTGTGGAGATACGTGTGTGAATGTCTGGAGTCCGGTGTGTGTGGAGTGACGTATGTGAATGTCTGGAGTCCGGTGTGTGTGGAGTGACGTATGTGAATGTCTGGAGTCCGGTGTGTGTGGAGATACGTGTGTGAATGTCTGGAGTCCGGTGTGTGTGGAGTGACGTATGTGAATGTCTGGAGTCCGGTGTGTGTGGAGACACGTGTGTGAATGTCTGGAGTCACGTGCGTGTGGAGACACGTGTGTATATAGGAGACCCTGGGCAGACACGAAGCAATCAAAAAGACATCCGCCAAAATCGATGCTGGATGGACTCGAGGAGCATTGTCCCTCTCCCGCCGGATCTATACGGTGGCCGCGCGCCAAGTCTGGCTCCCGTACCTACACTACACTCCCGTACCCTACACTACACTCCCGTACCCTACACTACACTCCCGCGCCCTACACTACATTCCCGCGGCCTACATTACACTCCTGTACCCTACACTACACTCCCGTACCCTACACTACACTCCCGTACCTACACTACACTCCCGTACCCTACACTACACTCCCGCGGCCTAAACTTACACTCCCGTACCCTTCACTACACTCCCATACCCTACACTACACTCCCGTACCCTACGCTACACTCCCGTACCTACACTACACTCCCGTACCTACACTACACTCCCGTACCCTACACTACACTCCCGTACCCTACACTACACTGCCGTACCCTACACTACACTGCCGTACCCTACACTACACTCCCGTACCTACACTCCACTCCCGTACCCTACACTACACTCCCGTACCCTACACTACACTCCCGTACCCTACACTACACTCCCGTACCTACACTACACTCCCGTACCCTACACTACACTCCCGTACCCTACACTACACTCCCGTACCCTACACTCCACTCCCGTACCCTACACTCCACTCCCGTACCTACACTACACTCCCGTACCCTACACTACACTCCCGTACCCTACACTACACTCCCGTACCTACACTACACTCCCGTACCCTACACTACACTCCCGTATCTACACTCCACTCCCGTACCCTACACTCCACTCCCGTACCCTACACTACACTCCCGTACCCTACACTACACTCCCGTACCCTACACTACACTCCTGCGTGTGAAGAACAAAATGAAGAAATTCTATACATTGCTAAAGCCTATACCTGAAATATTATTTTTGTATTAAATCACTCGAATCACACACTAGATGGCGGTAAGAAGGCAATCTGCTGGATGTATTTGCATAACTACCGACAGAGTTCGTTGAAGACTTCCACATGTAAAACCTTGCTTTTTTACCTGCATGTGTTTTTACATAGGGAGCCAGAGGTTGGTGGTCGTCTGCAACTTTTTGTGTGCCACCGGAACTCGGCTGCGCTTTGTCTGACTGGACTTCCGCCCACGTCTGCCCGCAAAAAAAAAGTTTAGTAATGGCGGCTGATTCCGCGGTTTTTTCAGAGGATTGCTCTTCGAATTAGAATATTTTTATATAAAATTTAAAGCAAATTTCAGACATTATCCCATTAGAATTTGTTAGAAATACCACCTTATGTGCATATTTACTTTCTATATGTATATAGACATATATATCAACAGTTATCGGTGTTTCCCCGATAGACTGTAACCAATCGCCAATAGCCTCGGAGGTATTGATGACAAAATAAAATAAATGGATCTCACAGCTATGCAACACCTCAGAGTTACATTAATAGACGAGATACTTTGGTTATGTATTTTTCAAATATAATCCAGACGATGAAAATCTGATTCTGGAAGCACCCAATCGCAACAAAAAATTCCAACAATGAGCTTATTTCAATGGACTATCTTTTAACCATGGAGATAGCATTTAACGCTGGGATGTCATATCTAGAACCCTAAATCAATAAAACATCCTAAACACACACCACAGTCTTATACAAAAAAAAAAAAAAGAAAAAAAAAAGACCTTCAGTCATTCTATATTCACACATTACACAAATCTCATAGTACTTATTTTACCATAAAATAACAATATTCAGAACCCTAACGAAGAGAGTTCCAGTGTTTTAATTTTTTTTTTACAGCAATTTTTAAAGTGGGGGGTAAAAAAAGCTTCATCGTAATCTCAGAGAGGTGAGATTCCCTCCCTCAGTTTATAATTAGACATACAGAGAATTTGTCTCGCCCTGAAACTGACACGACCCACGGGTCCAAACGGTTTCCTTCATTCCTCAGTTGTTGACACCAGAACTGAAGCGGTTTATAGAGAATGAAACATTTCTTTCATAAACTTCAAACCTTGGAGCCAGATCGGGCTAAGACCCAGTCAATAAATCAGGAACCTGACTCCAAACAGAACAGTAATGTCAGATACAATGGCAAGATGGTAATGCCATCTGAACAGGAGAAACCAGCTGATCTCCATACATACACACTCCAGAAACATTAAAACCAATAACTCACTATAATCTACCAATATACACTCATAAACAAAACTTAAGGAAGTAGAAAATCTTTGATATCGCCATTCGTCTATATATATGTTATATTAAAATATTATTTTATTTAAAATTATATTTCATAGATTCAAATATTCTGTTAAATAGACCGCCAGAGGTCACGCTTCCCCTATAAAAACTCATTGTTGTTGTTTCCCGATGGCCGGCTCAAATATTTTGTACATTATGTAAATAATCTTTTGTTTTTCTTTGTTCTACTCGCCTTAAGCCAGGATGTACTTTAATCAAATTATGTTTTTTTTTTATATATTCCATAAGTTCAATTAAAGCAATATCTGATCAAAACTATTTTTATTATTATTCTTTCAAGATTCTTAACCACGACTGCGTTAACATAGTATTATCCTCAAGATGATCAAAAACAACAGAAATTTCTTTATATTCTATATACAGTTACGAGCGTCATCAATTCTTTTTCATCTCTGTCACCGTTTGCTTTTTTTTTGGAATGGCGCTCTCCTATTGGTTGGCTACGATCACGCCACCTTTGCCCCCCCCCCCCACTCGCTTTGTTGTTTTTGTAACTATTGTGTTGGAGCGGGTCGCTCCTTAAATAAATGCATATATTAGTTAATAACTAAATGGAATCCTCTCTTTATTTTACCCAGTAAGAGACGCCTACGGAAGCCAACAGTACATAGACAGATAAAGCACATAGGCTATAGTTATTAACTAATATATGCATTTATTTAAGGCGCCAATTTATAATTGTAACAAATAGTATTTGAATAAAAACATTCAATCGGGTAAAACACGGGCGTTACCCGGGTCATTCGGCTAGTATATATAATATACAAGGTATGTCCCATAAGTTCCCGGACTGGGTCCATAAAAAAAAAAATAAATAAAAAATATAAATGAATTTGACTGTTTATTATAGAAAGAATATCTGGCTACACGGTGGTATCAATATCGAGGCGGTACTTGCGCGCGCGCCAAGGTTATTCTAATTTATTTAAAGGTCACACCTAGCGCTGCGGCGATTTTACGATGGAACAAAAATTGAAGCAGAGGATTTGCATAGAATTTTGTGTGAAACTTCAAATATCAATAACCGAAACTTTTGAAATGCTTAATAAAGCATTCCCCAATGACGCCCCAAAGAGAACAACTGTTTTTGAATGGCATTCTAGATTTAAAGCTGGCAGAATTTCCATTGAAGATGATCCTCGTCAAGGACGCCCAAAATTTCAAAGGACTGATGAAAATGTGCAAAAAATCACCGATTTGATAAAAGAAAATCCTCGAACCACTTTGCTGGAGCTAGAGAAAGATACAGGCATCTCTAAAACAACGATTGGAAGGATCGTAACCGAAGATTTGAAGCCCAAAAAGACTCCTGCAAAATTCATCCCAAGATTCCTCACCAATGAGCAAAAACTGTGTCGGCTTGCAACCTGTGAGGACATGATGGAAATGACAAGAACGGATCCAGAATGGACAGACAAGATAATCACAGGCGACGAGACATGGGTCTATGGCTATGACCCTGAAACCAAACCTCAATCTGCCGAGTGGAGAGGTTAGGGTGAGCCTAGACCCAAAAAATCCAGAAACAAGGTGTTGCTGGTCGCTTTTTCGGATAACAAGGGCATTGTTCATCACGAGTATCTTCCTGCAGGCCAAACAGTTATTAAGGAAATGTATTTGGGCATTCTTCGCCGTCTAAGGGAAGCGATTCGAAAAAAAGGCCAGAAAAATGGACTAATGGTGGCTGGATCCTACACCGTGACAATGTTCGCCCTCACACAGTGCACTTGATGACTAGCTTTTTGGCGAAAAACGGGACACAAATCCTACTTCAACCACCCTATTTCCCAGACATCGCACCAAATGACTTTTTCCTGTTCCCCAAATTTAAAGCAGTTCTAAAAGGAAGACATTTTGACACCAGGGATGACATAATAGAAAAATCGCCGTTAGCATTGAAGAGCATTCCAAAAGAGGCTTATAAAAACTGTTTCGACAATTAAGAGAAACGATGGCGCTGGTGCGTTGAAGCAAGGGGGGATTACTTTGAAAAGTTTTAATAAAAAATTTTAAAAAAAATCTCACCTTTTTTTTTTATGGACCCAGTCCGGGAACTTATGGGACATACCTTGTATATATTTCTTGAAGGAGTCAGAGAGGCAATTTTTTTTCACACTTTTATATCAGCATTTCATTTAGGAATTAATGAAAAAAAAATGAAAATTACGAGAGATATTTTAATTCAAGAAACATAGCGGAAGATCACTAGTTGATCTACGAGTCACTAACAGATCAAATTGTAGAATATTTGTCACCATAATGTCACCACTTGAAGGATGCTAACAACAAAACAGAATTTAGACAATATGTGTCATAGAGGATAACAATGCGTAACTTTGGTTAAATATCTAAAAATGTGCAAACTGTCGAAAGCTTTTTAATTTTTAGATTTTTAATAAAGCTTCGCATTACTAGTCTATGACGTAGTATTGTCTATTTATGAATCAATTGACGATTGGGCTTTTTAAAATTCTTTATATTATAAATATCTGACAAAATTTATTGATATATTTATTCTGTACAATGGTAAATTTTAGCGGCATGAGAATGGTTTGATTTGTATTCTATCGAGATAAATTTTAAGGTTTAATTATTCTTTAAATGTCCCGTTGCATAGGTGAAAGGCTCCAGTTTAACATTACATTTGAATTAAACAAACGTTCTCCAATAATTCGTGCAGGAAAAAAGAAACTTTTTTTTAATCACGAGAAAGCCAGCGAGGAAGTCTCCAGGAGCGGCTAAAGCCACCGGCGGCAAGACTGGGCAAATAAACAGCCTCAGGTTGCTCTAAACGGCGCCTAAATTATTGGATTCCGCCGGGAAGTGTGCAAATTGGGGGCGCTATGCAACTTTTCAAACATTTGGTGTGATACACGTGTGTTCACAACTGGGATTTAAATTTGGAAATCTCTTCAACACACCCACCCACAATTAGGTAAACAATACATGTAACGCACTTTGTCTAGTCAAAGTGGAATTATTGAATGTAATTTCTTTTGGGATTCTATAGATGGACTTTCTACAATTAACGAACAGACGAGAAAAAATATATTTGGGAAGTGCAATATCTTGCCGATATAAATTTTATTTATTTTATATAAAGGAGGCTTTTATTTACATCAAAAATAGAGAATTCGATTTTCCCAGACACATCTAGGTCAAATCGTGGTGTTTAGGGGAGTGAGGGAAGGTATATGCAACTTTTACTTTTAAAAAAATGTTTGCGAAGGAATTCCCCAAGTGTCGTTTAACTCTGCGAACAAGATAAGGACCGCAATGTCAGATCATGCCGTTCAACATGGCATAGTTCTGAAACAGCAGGGAAAAAAGGGATTCATGAAAACGATTTTTTTTCTGAGTGGTGAAAAATAATGGATTTGTTCTCTGACCAAAACGAAACAAATCAAACCAATGGGAACGTCAGAATAAATTGGTATGCAACTTTTTATTTCTCTATTTCCATATTGATAGCTCACGCCCCCTGCTGCTAACGATATTTAAAAGAAAGACTCCCCCTAAATCTGCCTAGGTTGGGGATGCGCAGCCGGGGAAACGCTGGCCGTTGAAACTATGCAAATTGGGACAGGACAGAAGATAAATATTTCTTATGACAATTATCGCAGTGAAGCATTTGCTTGGCTGACATGTAGAGTGAATGTTGCTTTCGGAGATGGAACGACTTCACAATGCTTGTTATGCAAATCAAAATTTCACCTATATCGACAAATTTTAAAGCTAGGAGATAATAATAATAATCATGACTCCGCTGTAAATAGACAGTTCTGTGTACAATTCTGGGCCAGTATACACGGATCCCGTGTACTCCTATGGTTTAGTGTAAACGAACAGTCTTGTGTACGCTTATGGCCAAATGTAAACCCCGTGTGTCCAGTGCACACCGCTGGAAACCGTGCGTTACTCGAGGCTGCGCAACCGATAGAGATGCGGTATCGGGACGATAACTCCATCAAAACATCCACAATTTGGCATCTCCTCTCTAATTGCACGATGAGAAATAGCGCTGATCGAAAGCTTCCCTATAGAATTTACACAGATTAATGTTTTTATTTATACTAAGATATCACACTCTAGCACAGGCCATTGGGTCATGATGGTTTATACTGTAGGTAAACCACATAACTACGTCTTTTAGAAACAGCTTACAGGAGGTGGCAGAGCCTTATTTGGTTACGTGCAGGCGGTGGGGTTGGACATGTATAAGAGTCCATTGAAACAAAAATATCTCTATGCAGTTTCGAACTCGGATCTCTAAGTATCGAGCTACTGGGTGAGCTAATCAAATAAATAAAAGTCTATACAATTAGTCGTATATACAAATAAGATAAAATGACAATGATCATTATTGATTTCTTAGTATGAAGTAAATCTATATCGACAGTTGAAGTTTTGAACTGGGACAACCCCCTCGCACGTGTATATACTTATTTACATAGATAGAAATACATCTCCAGCTCTACAAGTTTGATACCCTGATATGATTGAGTGGAGATAAGAAATAAGAAGAGAGATAGAACTACAAGGAATCACCTGCTATATTAACAATGAAACATCGATAGAGATATGTACTTATTTACATATACTGTACTCTTGTGCGAGAAGCCATGACGTGCACACTTCAATATCACCTCTTTAAAAAATATATTTTTCTTGACCAGTTTTTTTTTTTTAATTCCTCCCGTCAATACAATGTTGTCGCTGTATAGGGCGCTGTTTGTTTTTTAACCTAAATATATATTATATAGAAAAGTTAAATCCTTTCACAATATAAGTTTCTCTTATTAACTTATATATAGACTGTATTTTTATTGCTTTTACTCATCCTTATTGTTTTAATACATTAAGTTTTGGTGTCTGATTTAGGTGTGTGAATAAAGTTTTTGCTTCAGATTTAAATTAAGTTTTAGTTTCGATTTGAATTAAAAGTTAGGCTTCCTATTTATAAACTTACTTTATTCACAACTGAATCACGTGTGTTTCGATAGTAACAGGTGGATATTGACCGTGGACTACAAGCTTGGTGAAGATATTAGAGCACCATCTAGCGGCGATATTTGATCCAGAATGAAGAGCCGAGCCCTCTACACAACGGGAACGAGGTATTGTAGCGCGGCATCTAGGAAGTCCAGAGTCCGCGTCTTCCTTTACGGCCGCACACCTGTTTACATCCTTCCGACGTTATGTATTTAACCACGGCGCCACGTCGCAGCTACTGTTCTTACAGGTGGTCGCGGAACACGCGGCCATTAAACACGTTTTGTTTATGTTTTTAATTCATAAGAGACAACATCAAATCCAAAAAGGTAAACTACGCGTTTAAATTCCCTATTTGGTCTCGTTACATAGTAATTCTGATCTATAACCTTCTATATTCATCTATATTTTGGCCATATCGCTTCTCGGCCTTTTGGCTAAAATCAAAGTGTAGTGTAATATTTTGGCCATAGATTTGTCTTGGCCACTTTGCAAGCTAAACACCTCTTTGGCGGATTGTGAAGATTCCCTTAGATCCTTTGTGTTTATCTCATGGAATTAAAGTCCACCCTAGACTGACGAGGGCCATTAGCCCGAAACCATGGTTTCTAGGTGGGCGCTTCTTAGTTTGCCAAAGCTGGTGTTGTGGCTTTGTAACCGACCTAAAGCCGCTAAATTTACGGAGACGGTCAATAGATGGCGTATAGCTTTGACGTCTATTTTGACGGGAAAAGTGACCTTTATCTTTCCGGCAAAAATTCAATCTATATAACCTACTAATTGTATCTTTTGTTGTTTAAATTATAAAATGATTCACAGAATGAGCCCCGGTTCTTGCACATGTCCAGCCCCATCAGTAACTGCAAGTAACAAAACAGGACCGAGTCACCTTGTAAATGCAAAGGTAGAGCTGCTTCTACAGGTGTAGAAGGTGGAGGAGGACTCTCTCAAGGTGGGGAAGCCTTCCTTGCTGAAGACATTTGTATATATATCCCCCTACACTTTATATGCCCTTTTACTCTTTTATTTTTTCTTCTTTGTAAAATTTGATTGAAAGAATCAATAAAATTGTTTAAATTGTCTACAGGTGTAGACTTGTGGTGAGCTTACAGTACAAGTAGTCACAATCCCTCTATACACCATCATGTTTATCATGATGTGTACCTATGTGTACTTGGGATAGAGAAAGCTCTAAGCTTAAGTCTAAGACTAAGGGGATCCATAGAACTCACTTATTAAAGTGAAAACATTAGGCTTGCGGGGATTCGTTTCTTAAAAAAAAAATAATTCAGATCTCTCTAGCTTTCGGGATTGAAAACACTTCAACAGGAGAAAATAGGATACAATGTATGGAACTTTTATTTAAATGTGAATTCAAGTTAAACATTGTATCGCATTTTCTCCTGTATAAGGACCCTCTTGCCCGAGAAAGTTAGAGATTTTTGTGAATAAAATTTTAAAGAAGAAACTTATCCCTTGAAGCCTAATGTTCTCACTTTAACATTGATACACAATATTTGTATTGAAATAAGAGCTCATTTAATTCAATTTAAAAAGTTTTGGTTTTCGGATTTTTAATACGAGTTTAGGATATATAGTTTTAAATTTTTTTTTCAACAAATGGTTATTTGGTAAAATTTTCAGGATTCCTGTGCGTATTCAGAGAAGTCAACAGCGAATAAAAACTTCGTATGTATTCAGGCTTTTCATCGTACCGCATATTTCTTGTAATCATTTATAATCATCCTACACATATGGAGAGACATACACTCAAAGACAAAACTTAAGGAATTCGTACCTTTCAGAATGTATATCTGGATTCAGACAATAAATCTGAAAGATATTACAGTGACCTTTATTGAGGACAACACGAGATAACCAAGTGTGAACAAAATTGACTCTGTCTCCTTCTAAACAGCAACCTGCGCTATACTGGAATGCTACTCGTGTTAAGAATACCACTTAATATAAACCAATAACACGCCATCTACATACAGCAAATGAAGACATTAAGACGCGAATGTTTCTTTTACACATAAATCAAATTTCTACTGTCCTTACTGCGATGAAAAAATATTGGGAGGGCTTGGCTCATCAGTGGTGAACCCTCCCGGCGGTTTCGCCAATTTAATCTACCAGATATCTTCTTTAAAGCTCCACTTAAGCTACGGATTGAAAAACAAAATCAAATTCTGAATGCAAAATCGAATTTTTTATAGACGACCGTTTATGCCCATCAACACACAACATATTTATAGAGATAAAAGACTCAATGAACCTCTCTTTGTTACCTTTCTCTTTACCAAAACTATGAATCAGTCATGCTATCATGGTTATCAAAATGCTATGCAAATTAGATCAATAACAAACTAATTTGCATATTTTTGGGGGTGAGAGAGATTGATAATTTATTAAAATATTCATATCATAACTACACACACAGTAATATAATAATAAATTATATTAATTAAAGCAAAAGTTATCGGGCAAACATTCACTCTGATAGAACCCGGGTCATTCGCATGGAGTATTTACATATTTTCCTAAAAATTTCCAAACGATCTAAACTGATATTGTAGAAAACTCGAATGTTCCACCGAAAAGAGGAATATTTCGATAGGAAACACAAAGTCAGGTATAGCTATAATCTTTATCAACAATACGTTGGGTTTCAATGATATTTTTATTTCTTCCTGTGGTGAATCTGTATAAGACCGGTGGTGTTAATAAAGCTTTGTGTGTGTGTTTCAATGATATTTGATCCAGTCAAGAAGACTTGTAAATTCAAATTTGACCGAATTTCGTGCTGAATAACGGGAGAGTGATAGGTCATTCACGTGACGGACCTCAGGAGTCTTCGCCAGGATGTGTTTTTGTGGCGCTTCTTGTTTAGTCGTTTTTTTTATAGGTGCGGTGTGTCTTCACTTTGTTATTGGCATACTACCTCCGCCATGGCTCTATCTCACCGGTGTCCTCTTGTTGGTGCAGAACTGATCCCATACATGGGGTTACATTATAGGCAGTTATAAATCCCTACCCACACCATGGTTATCATGAAATATATCTATTATACATAAATTGACATTTCAAAAATCCTTAATATCTCATTCTAATATAGCAAAATAAAACTTCCCACAAGATACGCCTCTTCAATCTCCGTTTTATTTTGCTATTTTAACTAGAAGAGTTAAATCTTAGTCATTGCAATATATTTTACTTTTTTGGTTTTCCCAAATACAGTAGAACCTCTCGGTAAAGGAGGTATAGCTGTAGATCCAAAATGTCGGGAAGAGAATACAGGTTTGGCCGTTTATAACATGGACACAGTACTGATGTAGTGTTCTCTGGACTCATGTTTACGTTCTGAATATACAATTTTTAATGAAAATTAGAAACTATTTTAGACGCGTGTTTTTGAAATTAAACAATTTCTACTGCTCTTACTGCAATGGAAAAATAATGGGAGGGCCTGGCTCATCAGTGGTGAAGCCTCCTAACGTCTTAAATAGTTGCTAATTTTCATAACAGATGGTGCGGTAGTGCATCGTAATATAAATGTTTAATGTAAACACGTACTGGAGACCTATTGACTATATCAACAAGCTCTGACACTACCTTGTTCCCTAATGGTGCTGCGCTTGTGTTATCTAAGAACCTCCATTTAAATATACTCATGGACAAAACATAAGGAGATGGAAAGTCTTTGTTCACACTTGGTTATCTCTTGTGTCTTCAATAAAGGTCACTGTAATATCTTTCAGAGTTATTGTCTGAATTCCGATATAAAAGATACAACTTCCTTAAGTTCTGTCATGAGTGTACCTCACCATTAATTAAGTACACCACAGTATATATATATTTTTTTGATGCCATTCAACTCTTCGCCATGTTCTCGGAGGAGAAGAGATTGCAGACAGTGAAGATCCGTCAATATACCACTCCCGTGAAAAATAGAAATATTTTAACGTTACTTTTTTAGATATATATAATTAAAGGCTCTATAGATATATATTTCTCTGTATTAAAAAAGTGAAAGAGAGAGGGCATCGGTGGTGAACCCTCACAGCGGTTTTTCCAGTAAGTTCACCACTGTAAGGTACAACTTCCTTTTGTCCATGAGTGTATCTCATATTCTCACTATATTCACAGACTGACCCAAACACCAAGATCGGATTAAATAGACAGCTTCATGCAGCTTGAGGAACTACTATGCGACTTGATTTACATCAATGTAAATAATTAATAAGTTACTTTAGAATATAACTCATTGTAAATAACTCAACTTGATCAACTTTCTCTCTCCACGATACTAATTATTACAGATAACTTCATTAAATCAACTTCCATCATTGCTTAACATACTGTAAATAACTACCTTGTGGTTTCTTCTATCTACTTAAGTTGTTGCTTATTTGTTTAATGTATATGTTTATTCAATGCTCTTTTTCTCAATTGTTTATTTTCTTTTTTGATAATTCTGTTACCTATTCTACTACATATGAATTATTGTAAATAGTTTAACGCGCAATTATCCAGATCGGATATAGCGTGTCTTAACTGGTAATAAATAAATAAACAAGATAGGATAAGGGGCAAGCTTTTGGCTTAGTGGTTCCACATATCAAGGTCTTGAATAAAATATCACAGCTTCGATCTCTTTTGTTGCTATTTTTCAAATTTTAATTAAAAATCGTCATTTTATTTGTACTTTAAAAGGAAACAAAGTTTTTTTCAAGGTTGTAATTAGAAGTAATATTGATATTCACCTTTTAAAAATATATTTGCATCACCTGACAATTGATCTTCTTGTACATTCATGGACAAAACTTAAGGAAGATGTACCTTTGAACATGTATATCAGGATTGAGACAATTACTCTGAAAGATATTTGATAAACAGTAATCTTTATTGAAGGCACACGAGTTAGCCAAGTGTGAATAAAATTGTCTCTGTTTCTTACAAAAAAAAAAAAGCGACCGGCGATATCAAAGATTTTCTATTTCCTTATGTTTTTGTCCATGAGTGTATATATGGAAAACTTTAGAGGCGTAAGAAGAGATTGATTTTTAATTCTTTAATAAATTTTCAGTATCATTCGTAATAACTGTGGGCTATCTAGTCATTATAATGTGTCTACACCAGTGGTTACCATCTCTTTATCACATTCCTACTTCTGATGATGACTTGAAAAAGAAAGCAAAAGATAGATGTTTAAAAACTTCATCAGCTCAATTATCCTAGTGATGATTGAACTCCCCAAAGAAGTATAATTAAACATCAATTAAAAAATATAAATTTGGAAAAAAATACATATATACTTTTTATATTTACATAGCTATAACATTTTGACCAATTTGCATAAGCCACCGAGAGAGAGAGACAGAGGGAGGAGGCTGGCGAAAGAAGCGATGACAGACTTGGCGCCGCGACGGTCAAGAAAACTTTTAGAACCATCGACCGCGTGGTCTAGACGTTCTCTCCTCCATCTAGTTCTTCTCTCTGTCTGTCTGTAACAGATCTACTGTGTGCTAGACATGTCCTGTTTGATCTGTTATTACAGACATGACATAGAACCATCGACCGCGTGGTCTAGACGTTCTCTCCTCCATCTAGTTCTTCTCCCTGTCTGTCTGTAACAGATCTACTGTGTGCTAGACATGTCCTGTTTGATCTGTTATTACAGACATGTCATAGAACCATCGACCGCGTGTTCTAAACGTTCTCTCCTCCATCTAGTTCTTCTCCCTGTCTGTCTGTAACAGATCTACTGTGGGCTAGACATGTCCTGTTTGATCTGTTATTACAGACATGACATAGAACAATCGACCGCGTGTTCTAGACGTTCTCTCCTCCATCTAGTTCTTCTCCCTGTCTGTCTGTAACAGATCTACTGTGGGCTAGACATGTCCTGTTTGATCTGTTATTACAGACATGACATAGAACCATCGACCGCGTGGTCTAGACGTTCTCTCCTCCATCTAGTTCTTCTCCCTGTCTGTCTGTAACAGATCTACTGTGGGCTAGACATGTCCTGTTTGATCTGTTATTACAGACATGACATAGAACCATCGACCGCGTGGTCTAGACGTTCTCTCCTCCATCTAGTTCTTCTCCCTGTCTGTCTGTAACAGATCTACTGTGTGCTAGACATGTCCTGTTTGATCTGTTATTACAGACATGACATAGAACCATCGACCGCGTGGTCTAGACGTTCTCTCCTCCATCTAGTTCTTCTCCCTGTCTGTCTGTAACAGATCTACTGTGGGCTAGACATGTCCTGTTTGATCTGTTATTACAGACATGTCATAGAACCATCGACCGCGTGTTCTAGACGTTCTCTCCTCCATCTAGTTCTTCTCTCTGTCTGTCTGTAACAGATCTACTGTGGGCTAGACATGTCCTGTTTGATCTGTTATTACAGACATGACATAGAACCATCGACCGCGTGTTCTAGACGTTCTCTCCTCCATCTAGTTCTTCTCCCTGTCTGTCTGTAACAGATCTACTGTGGGCTAGACATGTCCTGTTTGATCTGTTATTACAGACATGTCATAGAACCATCGACCGCGTGGTCTAGACGTTCTCTCCTCCATCTAGTTCTTCTCTCTGTCTGTCTGTAACAGATCTACTGTGGGCTAGACATGTCCTGTTTGATCTGTTATTACAGACATGACATAGAACCATCGACCGCGTGGTCTAGACGTTCTCTCTTCCATCTAGTTCTTCTCCCTGTCTGTCTGTAACAGATCTACTGTGGGCTAGACATGTCCTGTTTGATCTGTTATTACAGACATGACATAGAACCATCGACCGCGTGGTCTAGACGTTCTCTCCTCCATCTAGTTCTTCTCTCTGTCTGTCTGTAACAGATCTACTGTGTGCTAGACATGTCCTGTTTGATCTGTTATTACAGACATGACATAGAACCATCGACCGCGTGTTCTAGACGTTCTCTCCTCCATCTAGTTCTTCTCCCTGTCTGGCTGTAACAGATCTACTGTGGGCTAGACATGTCCTGTTTGATCTGTTATTACAGACATGACATAGAACCATCGACCGCGTGGTCTAGACGTTCTCTCCTCCATCTAGTTCTTCTCCCTGTCTGTCTGTAACAGATCTACTGTGTGCTAGACATGTCCTGTTTGATCTGTTATTACAGACATGACATAGAACCATCGACCGCGTGTTCTAGACGTTCTCTCCTCCATCTAGTTCTTCTCCCTGTCTGTCTGTAACAGATCTACTGTGGGCTAGACATGTCCTGTTTGATCTGTTATTACAGACATGTCATAGAATCATCGACCGCGTGTTCTAGACGTTCTCTCCTCCATCTAGTTCTTCTCCCTGTCTGTCTGTAACAGATCTACTGTGGGCTAGACATGTCCTGTTTGATCTGTTATTACAGACATGTCATAGAACCATCGACCGCGTGGTCTAGACGTTCTCTCCTCCATCTAGTTCTCTCTTCTCCCTGTCTGTCTGTAACAGATCTACTGTGGGCTAGACATGTCCTGTTTGATCTGTTATTACAGACATGACATAGAACCATCGACCGCGTGGTCTAGACGTTCTCTCCTCCATCTAGTTCTTCTCTCTGTCTGTCTGTAACAGATCTACTGGGTGCTAGACATGTCCTGTTTGATCTGTTATTACAGACATGACATAGAAAAACGGAGTTATAAGCCTTAGGGATCATTGAATTATCGAAATAGAGGTTCTTACTTGATAGCATTGCTATAGGTTGGTGGGAAAGGCACCTATAGTACCATATTCCAATATTATATTTGCACATTGAAATATCAAGCGGATCTCCACATAACTTGGCTATGGCTGGTTCTTTGATGGAATCCATCGATTTTCTAACCGTTCCTTCTATTTAGATCTCAGCAGAAGACTTGCCCTGGTTTCTTGCTCTTTTGAATTCTAATTATCGACACTAGAATCTATGCAAATCTACAATTCTACTCTAACGTCTCTGAAAAGTCGGGCAACTACCCCGGGAGGTGGTAAAAGACTTCCCACACCCAGTTCGACCTCGGGCAAGAGTTATCAGCCGAGATAGTGACACCTCTTATTTACATACGCTGTGTATACTGTAGTTGATTTGTCCGCCCAGGGATGACGTATTTGCTTCAAATTTACTAATTCTGCTAGAGAGAGTATGCAAAGGTATATGTAACATATATGCAAATATGTTTCTGTTCCTTTGCAGTTAATTTCCTCTTTCTTGACATTCTATTATTAACGCTTCATAATTTTGGCAAGGAATTATTAAATTGCATAAATAGTATTAAAATTGAAATAAATCTCTTCTTTAAAACACCAATTTTCCAAATACATATATACACATAAAAAAAAAGAAGAATTACTAATATATTTACAAACATTTAATTTTATTAAATATTAGTAAATTAATTTTATTGCCCTCTATCGTTAAAATTTTACACAAATAAATTTACTGGCAATGCGTTTCTTTTTTTTAAATCTCTACAGAGGGTTCACTACTGATGAGCCAAGCCCTCTCATTCATTAAATCATATCATTGCAGTAAGGTCTGTAGAGATTTAAAAAAAGAAACGCATTGCCAGTAAATTTATTTGTGTAAAATTTAATTTTATAGTTGCATATACCAAACTTTTATTTTGCCTCCAGGAATTAAAACATCCCTCACTTCTTCGCCTTTTTTACATATCCCCCCGTTGTAACTAAGGTATTTGTAAAAGGGTCGTTTTATTACAATGAACAAAACGAGTGTTGCTTTTAATTTTGGAAAAAAAAAAAACAAAATAGAAACTTTCGTTAAAATTATAGTATATAATCAGCCTACTTTAAAAACATTTTTCAACGAAAATTTACGAACATTCTCTTAGCATTTAAATATTTATTTTGGAAGAACACACATATTCCTTTTTTAATCTTATAAAAACTCCGATTGATTATTGAAATTTTTACTATATATATATATATAATATTTTTTAACTCTTAAAATAAAGGGAATTGTTAGAGGTATTTAGTCATTTTAAACATAGCTTATAAAAATAGTTGAAAATATTCAAGTATACATTAAAGCTTCCAATGAGATATCCCCCCCCCCCCCCCCCCCAAAAAAAAAAAAAAACATTAATACTTCTGGTCATTTCTTGATATAAGGATATATCTATGATTAGTTATTTAATATTAATTTATCTATGATAATATTAATAAGGTTTTTTTATTAATTTGTTCTCTTCTCGAGGTAGATTAGGTTAAATAAAGTCACTCTTTGAAAGTGTCTCTTTGGGGAGGTTTTAGCAGTGTTATTTGGAAATTTGTTTCTCTCAAAGAAACACGCAATATATTTATTAGAAAAAGGTATATACAATCGTTAAAATTAAAAAAATAATAAAAAAACGATAAAAGATTAAAGATGCATTTATTGCACACAGGTTAAGCTTTTGGATATACGTGATATTCCCTTCCAAAGGTCTATCTATAAAAACAAGAGAAATTTATCCATTTTCATAGATAGGCCTATTGAAAGACAACGTATGCCCTAAAGATAGCTTATGTATTCTCATAGTATTGTTTTATTATCCTCTGCATAATATATTTAAAAACTTTTTAAAATATTTCAAATATTTTGGAAAAACGTGTATATACTTTTTAATATATTTATAAATTCAATTGCCATCTATCATTAAAATTTGTAACAATTAAAATTTTGGCAATGTGTATTTCTTTTTTAATAATAACACCAAATATTATATCTACAGACCTTACTTAAATGGTAAAAGTTATTGAATGAGAGGGCTTGACTCATTAGTGGTGAACCCTGAAAGCAGTTTCGCCAAATTAATCTCCAGACTGCTCTACTATTGTATTGGTTTTATTATATACTCTGTGCATTTTCTAAGGAAGCCAGATTAGGGGTGTTATAAAACACGTAATATTATATAAAACACGTAAAGTGAAATAAATTGCCCAGAAAGATTGACGTCTTTATGAAGGCCAAGATCAACTTTGGCAACCAAACAAATAAACAAAAATGATTCGAATGAAAGCAAATGGCGCGGAAATAGAGGCGGCAAGTTATTGGCTCTCCCGCGGGCACCAAAATAAGAACAGACGACTACATATGTGGCGGGATATTAATAGCAAACGATCCTAGCGAAATATTTATTTTGCCAAATTCTTCAGCAACGCTGCCAATGGTGATGGATAGCGTCGACAGACTGATTAATTATTTGTAGGCTGCCAAGGATCCTTCTAGAGAGGTTAAAAGGGTTTATATATTTATATAATTTCTGAATATTTTAAATAAATCCTCTCTGAGCTTAAATATGAGCTTAATAAATTTTTAATTTATACATTTTATGGATGTAGATGTTTATATATAGCCATAGTTTATTTATTTTGCTTAAAATAGAAACAAATATTTACTAATTAAAATTTACATATGTTAAAATAAATGTGTTTCAGTAACCCTGGTAGTACAGAACAAAGGAAAGTGTATAGCCCTAATGTTTACATTTTGTTAGTTTTGATATTCTCTAATTAACATGTTTGTAATTTTGGTAAAAATAACAAAATAAGATATTATCTTAATTTGTAGTATGTTAAATAAACTACAAAATAACAACATAACGGTTGTAAATGGGATAGGATTTTATAAAAATAAATTCATTATAATTTTGTACCTTTAAGATAGCATTCTAGACTTTACACGTTAATAACAACATTCACATTTTGCGATCTTATTTGATATTTTAATAATTTTACACTATACCTTTCAGATTTAAAAGATACACTTTTATTCTAATTCAATTGTGTCTATCTTTTATTGATTTTTATATCCATTTTAATCAAGCAAAATAAATTATATTGATACTTCTCTAAAGTTAATTTTCCCCTTTTGAATGTTTCCAAAATATCCTCTACATGCTTCTTACCAGTTTCAGCAGTTTTCTATAACTGGCATTTAAAATAGATTTTTTTTACAGAGTGAATGAAAACTTCACAAAAATTAGCATTTCGATTTAGATGATCTCGAATTTATTCCCCGCATGGCGAAGATCTAATGTGCGATTGATTCGGTATTCATTCAATATACGAGCTAATACTATAAAAACAATTCGAGAAACACAATTTAATTTTTAATGAAAATATTTTAACTAGAACATTTGCTCGTCTTACTTACGAAAGAGAAAGTATATCTAGACCTTTAATTAAAAAGGCATATATTGGATCAAAAAAATCATTATTTTACCAATATTTCAGTTGTCTGAACGCCAACCTTTATCAAGGTATTATAACATATTAATCTATGTCAACAACAAACTCAACGCCACATAACGTCATTATGTTGTTGACATAGACTAATATGTTTTAACACCTTGATAAAGGTTGGCGTTCAGCCAACTGAAATATTGGTAAAATAAATTATTTTTTGATCCAATATATGCCTTTTTAATTAAAGATTTATTTATTGATTGCTCTATTTTAAAAACGATATCTAGACCTGTTTGATGACTTGTTTGGTGTTTTCATTTAACATAATGAATATATATTTTTTAAAGTTATAAAATCGATTTAAGTTTAAGCTGGGAAGCATCTTGTAGCGAGCATATGGGAAATAATCAACGTCGTCATATAAATTTTATTAACTTTACTCTTGATAGAAGCCTCAAAAATATAAATGATCTTTTTACTTGATTAAATCATTGAAAGTGTTCAATTTAAAATTTAAAAACTAGTATACTATTATACTATTAAAATTTCCAATAAAAAATCGCAAAATATAAATTAAAAATGAAAATGTTATTAGAGTTTAAAAAGTTGATATTAAAATGTGTAACAAGTTGTTATTAAAGTATGAACTGTGTGTGTGTGTTGTCCTAAAAGTGCAAAATTTGTATATATATAATTTATTTTCAAATTTTTTTTTCAGACTTATATCAAATATTATAAAATAAGCAAGATATGTAATTACCTAAAATATTTTGGTAATATTTGAGATTCGGTGAATTTCACATGATTATTATCAAAAATAAAATTGGCTGCATGAAAGAATGTGTTCATATAAGGCATTTATATTAAATCAAATAAATGTCGGCATAGAATAAATTAGAAGAGTGTGTCCAATAAGCTATTTTTTTCTAAAGTTTATTTTCAATTAAATATGTTTTATAAATATTTATACTTAGTGCATGTTTCATATTTTTTGAAACGTTTAAATATTTCACTACATTAAAATAACTAACTTAAAATATGAAACGAAATATAATTTACTCTAAAAGAAAAATATGCACGCACACAAGCGGTATTGTATAAATGAAAATAAGAATAAGCTAACATTTTCCAAACACAAAAATAAATTTGAAACATATATAACATTTAAACTATATAGTGTATAAAGCTCTAAAATATTTTAATATTAAAAAAAAAATTAAATCCACATATAAAAAAAAAGTGAAATGTGTTTTATATAAATCACTCACCTAAAAAGTATATTTATATATATTTGACTGATGGAAAGTAGGGTCGTCTGAATTAAATTTTAATTCCTGTTTGACAGAATATTTTGCTGATTCTTATATTTTATACATCATATTCATATATATTTTAAAAATAATATAAAATTTAAAAAGGAACTTATTGAGAAACGAATATATAAAACATTTTTTGAAGATACTTTTTAAAAAACGTATGTATTGGATTCAAATACTTTCTCTTCTCATTATATAAACAAAGGATTTGGATTTTTTAAACATTTGCGCTTATTATTGTTTAATTTAGCTAATTATAGTGAGGTAATTTTAAAATAATTTTTCGCCCCATCATTAATAAATCATTTATCTTTTCTCTCAACTCCCCCCCCCCCCCCCCCTCCATTTTTTTTTTACATCTATATCACTCCCCGCCTTCCCGTGTGTTCAAAAAGCTCTCTCACACTAGCTACTTTACAACATTTAAAAACTTTAAACACATTTTTTTAAACAAAAAAATATATAACCCTGATTTTGATAAAACATATTAATCATTAAAAGTTATTTTGATAAAGCGAACATTGTGTATAGTTTTCAAGTTAAATAATTTTGAACTTAAGATATAAATTCTTATAACATATAGCTGTCGCATATTATGTATGTGCCAATAGCTTATAAATAATATTCATTACCTTTATTATTTTTAAATATGAATTCGTTGTTAATTATAGGTAATTGAATATTTGCAAATAATTATATTTCCGATAAAAAATGATGTAAAGTATTATGTGTGACATTGATATGATAGCCGGTAAAAAAACACGTAATTGCATTTATTTCAAAATGTTTACAACTTAAAATATATTAGACTTTCATTTTTTATATATTTATCTTAACTATTTAGCATTTTATAAAGAGAGGTCGATCTATAAGATAATACTGCTGAATAAAGCAATATGATAGAATTTTTGCATTATCCATCCTAGGTCACACTTTATATTGGAATCTTTTGTAATTGATGGCTCGAAATTCTATATCCAACTTTAGAAATGTCTGACATTTTAAATAAATGGCCATACAGTTTACACATAACCTGTCAACTCTTTTATGAATTAATATAAATAATCAAGTTTTATAAATGTGTTTATTTATTTATTTTTACTTAAAAATTGAATAGTTAAAAATTGAAAATATATAATTATATTATAAAAAATTTGAATTTATAATTAACTTATAAATTAATTGAAAATATATAATTGAAAAAATTATAAAACTTGATTTACCAAAATGTACAATCAAAGTATGTCATTAAGTAAATGACATATTTTGTTTGTGCATTTTGATAAATTATAGTGTGCATGACCTCTTCGAATTTACATTTTATTTCTATATAAAAAAAAAACAATTGAAAAAAAAAAGTATTTTTGCATGCAGCACATTTTGTGTATGTGTTTGTTTACAACAGTTCAAACTATATCATTGAAGAAATACTTTATAAAATACCATTGCGTACATATGTATATAATTGCATATTCAAATACTTTTAATAATTAACATTATATATTTGAAAGACGCAAATTTTCTAGTAGGCACTTTAAGAGATGCGTTAAAAATAATAAATTTAAAAAAATAGTATATTTACTTTCTATAAATATGTATTTTTCAAGCAAAATAATGAAAAATCTACAAGGTTGTCCCAAAAGTTCGTAAACACTTGCAAAAAAATTGAAATACCAATATTGTTCGCCGTTATGTATAATGTCTTTGTATTATGTATAAAGTAATTGTATTATGTATTCGCCTTAATAATAGTATTCGCCAAGTAATAAGAAAAACAACGTTTAAAAAAAACACGAACTTTTGGGACAACCTTATATAAAGTATGTGTGTACGCATAATTGAACAAATATATTGTTGTTTTTTTACAAAGAAGGGGAGGTTAAGGCCCTTTGCGTTGAGTAATGATAGGTTTAAAACCGAGGTATAGCGTTTTTCGCCCCAATTCTCAACAAGCGAATAAAAGAAGGAATCCATGGATCCAGCTGCGCGGCGAGCAAGCAGCTAAATCCCCTGCCCGGCAGACGACCCTGGGCGTTATTTTGGGAAAGGGACCCGGAGGGACCAATGATATAGACAGACGGCTTTCTTTGCTCGATGGGGGCGCCGCCGCGCCTCGTACAGTACCACGCCTTTCCAAGTATCTATCTACATTGGCATTGAACATGAAACTAAACAGATAACCGGATAGTTTCGGCTCCATCCCTACGTGTGGCTCTATGTGAACCAGGGTTAATCAAATAATTACATAACAGGTCAAAACCTTTAATAAGTTATTAGTATGGCACACAAATGTGCAAATAGATCTACCTTGAATCGATTCGTGTGTATTTGGTGTTCATATTTCCGTTCCAAGATCAGTTTGGAACGACTCTGTGTAGTTTACATTGAAGGCGATGTCCACGAGAAGGCCACTTTAGTGGTTTTATCGCTGATAAACATATTTACCTCATATTTATGTAATTCTTTTGGGGAAGCACAGCGATATCTATCTTCGCAATATCCCATAGCTGAAGTCACTTATAGTAATAACTCAAAATTCACAATGCATTTACAAAGGGGGTATAGTGAACTTTAGATAAATGGTTTATGTTGTTGTTGTTTTTCCGTTGAAAGCAAATAGAGGTTGTTGTTGAAATATTGAAAACAACGAAGTCAAGAGAGTTTGTGTGCCTAGCTCTTCTTATTTATCTTCCAATTATTTCTCTCTCTACCAATTAAGGCAATTATTAAATCAATAATTAAGTCAATATATATATAGTAGGTGTACGAGCCAGATATAAGGGTATCTAATCTTATAGCAGGGCTATTGTCATCCTACGCCAGTAGTGAAGCATGACATTAGGGGAAATGTGAAGTTTTGCAAGTATTACTATTTATGTGCGTCTGTGTGGATGCGATTATAGTTATTTGCTGCATATCATGTCTGCTTGTGTTTGTTATACAAAGATAGAGCAAAAGAGACTTGGTACAAGTGGAGAGTACTAGACTTGGAGTGATTTAAAGTTGTGTTTACTTATTTCTCTACACTGCGAGAGAGGCCCATTCATCTGGTGGCGTATCGAATAGAATGGGTGTTGTGGTCGCTTAGCAGAAAATAGTCTGGACAAAAGTGTAGGACCGTGATTTTAAGGATTAAGTTATGAGAAGAACAAAGAGAAGGGCGAGTGCACGATCGAAATCTAGGATTCAACCTGATCATAACAAAGTGGTGTGTTGACAAAAATATAGAAGCATGCAAAACTCACCACCATCCTTTCCCCCCGGCTTGCGACGCGCTGGCCGAGGCCATGTTAAAGCTTCCAGGATCCCTGGACGCGATCCAGGGCGGGCCTGCACGATGTAGGGCCTCCCTAGGATTAGCGCAGGGCCTTGGGTGGGGGGCAAAAGGACCCTAGGATCTGGGGGCACACCCCCTCGCATGACAGCCTGGAGAGTGAAGTTTGCCACGGGGGGCTGCAACGCCACCAGGACCGCGCGGAACTTCACCTGTGGGGCAGACCCCGCCAGCGCGAGCCAGGCTGCCACCAGCACCGCGCACCGCATGCTCCTCGCGACGACTGCGCAAGCGCGAGCGCCCTCCGCCTCTCTATTGGTCCGCGCAGCCTTCCGTACCACGGTGGTCCCTTCCTGGGTGGTAGCCCCACACCCTTTCCCCGAAACCCCTTTGGGTGACACCGCTCGCTCGCCTGTCCCTACCCGTTCCCAGGAAAGCTGTGCCACACACACCGAGGAATTCCTGCCGCTGCTGCTCTCTATAACTTTTTCTTTGGTCATTTTTACCTGGGCTTTGATTGGTTGCTGCCAGCTCTCCCTTCTGTCTGTCTGGGCCGTCGTCGCTTTCTCTCTCACAACCTTTAGGGGACAATCTTCGCCTTCTTTTGTTGTTGTTTGCATCTATGTAGATTCATATTGCATAGCGAAACTATGTTTTTATCAACGATATTTTCAATGCAAATACAATGCAATATTTTGTATAATAATAAAATGCGCAGTTTTTTAAAGAGGCAAGCGCGCATACCCGGATCTAAAATAAATTAAACTGGTTTCAAACGCCTCTTTTTTTTCTAACCGTTTTTTTCTACGCTCCCACGTACGGAGTCGCTTCTGTTCAAAGTGTAGCAAGATAGATTGCGTGTGACCTCCCACCCAATGTTCCTCGGAGCAACAGTAAATATGCAAATATGGATGTGTAGGAGTGCTTTATGTTGAAAGAGATTATTTCAAGCAATAACAGTAGGGCGCTGGACTAACAAAAAAGGCGCAGTTTTTTTTGTTTACATATCCCAAGAACACATGGTGCAGCCATGATATAATCATGGTAGATAGAGATTTGCAACTGCTTTTACTGTAATTGTACCATATGTATACAGCGGGTAGAATCAGTTCTACTTTTGCACTTACAGGGTGCCTTCACTGCATGAGGTTGGACTTTTGCAAGCATCGGGATGACATTGAAGCAATTTATCAGAGAGGTTTTTATTATAGCTGAAAATTTTCCAAAATGGTCCTATAAAAAACCAGAGCAAGAAAAATGTGGATCGTTTTTATCAAAATTTGCTAGAACACTGCGCCCACCTAAGCATGATATTTGGTCTTATTGACATAGTAGTAAGCTGCGTTCACCTAAAGCTGGTATAGTACCGGATATCTCACAATGTGGAGGTTACCTTCCCATCAATTGATATATATATATATATATATGTAATATGCGATCCAAGAGTTATTACACTGCAATATTTGATGTATTACACTGTTGTAGAATCCTGTCGACTTAACCGTTCTGTGACAATATCGTTGCGGGGTTTCTTGTTGTTCGATTTGAATGGTGAGGATTGGTTGAAGCGCAGTCGTTTGAGTGGAAGTTTAAGCATACAGTTAGGAATAATCAGGACACGTGATTGGGTTTGAAAATAAAAGGCAACTGGGTTGGAGGGAAGAAAGCTTGAGAAGAGCTGAGCGATTTGACTTATTAATTAGTTGATCACATGGCGATGATTGGATTTAGATGAAATGAGCGGAGAGAGAGAGAGATCTCTAGAGTAGATGATACCTTGTTGGAAGCCCAGGAGCAACTGTCCGAACTCGGCGAGAGCCAGTGAACAACTCTAGGTGTTGTTCCTATGAGAGCGAAAACGTTACTGACCATTCTTGCTTTTCGATTTAACACCAAGACTCAGTTTCTCTCTGATTGGTCGAGAGATGTCACATGATCTTTTCCTATTGGTTGACCTACTTAAGGTGCTGTCTTCTGATTGGCCCGCGGTTCTCTTTGGTGAAAGATATGGCCTGCCTGATAGGAAGTGTCGGTTGCTATTTCGATTTTATTTACTTCCGCGTTATCAAAATACGTCCGGTCTTGGGTCGGAAGTATGGGGTGTCTCTATACTAATATAACTTCTGTGGATACCAGATACGTCCTGCTTTGTCAGGAAGTATTGAGTGCTTCGCGACTAATATAACTTCTGCGGTCACTAGAGACGTCCGGTCTCTGCCCCTGCAATATTGACACAGGGGTGCCCAGAATAGTCGTGCCAGCTTTAGGCCTATTTCCTATATCTTTTGTTACTTTCTTTCCTCCAGTTACCTTATTCTTTTATTAAATCTTTGAAAATCATACATTTGTACATGCATAGTGGGTCGGGGAGCATACAATTATATACAAATTATGACATATATTGGATAGTAGCAAGTGTTGGCATCTCCACCTCGGTTTTGTAGCTGGGTAATTGATGCAGCAAGATAAGTTGAAAGCACTTTCCACAACTTTAGAAAATTCTTCGCACGTGTCATCCATGCAAGAACATGGATTAAACATTGCAAGAATATTGATTTTAAAGCCAGTCTATAAACAGAGGGTAATTCCTTTTAAAAAATAATGGCTTTGAAACGCCATTTGAGTATTTTTTTAAATTATATTATTAAATTTATTATCGATATGAGAAAGAGAGAGATTTCCTAAACTATGGAACAATAGACCGATATTTCCATGACTTTTATCACACACAATAGATATCTTTCCAAGCCTGCAATAAACTTTTCCAGAGGCCTTCCAATGTAGTCGGTCTATCTTTTCTTAGGTTTTGTTCCAGTAGGTAAATGTACAATAGTCCATAGGAGTTGTATCAGGTGATTTTTCAAAGATTACAGAATATGGAATGGCAGAATCCATTTGTTTATGAAATTGATGATGTAATTCAGGGTTGCTCCAGGGTATGGCTCAGGGCCGATTTCTATGGATTCATCCATACTCCTTAATTCTAACTTCCTTACAAATTAGGGCTATCTTCTTTGAAAATTGGCGCTCAAGCATATCTCTATGAGAATAGCTTTCCCTTTTGAGCAAAAATCAGCTGCAACCATGAAACCTTTCGAACATATTCCCCTTACTTTGGAGCACTCAGTCTTAAAATGGTTAATAACATAACAAATCGCTCGTAGGCGGCTACATTCATTGAGGTAAACACAAACTTGATCTATTATAACAATCTTTTAATCTATTTTTTTAAACAAGATAAATAATTCTTATAGAGATTTTTGTATTTTGTTTTCCTTTCATGGGTGTGTTTTGCAATAAAGCATGAACTTTGGCCCTTTATTTTTCGGTTTTAGATTCAAATAACTTTTTAGAATTCTACAGAGAGAAGTGTTGCGATATATCTTTGCGGTAAATAATCTTCTTTGGTGATATAACGACACACATGTTACGCCGTAGTTGTTAAGTAATGCTTTACAGGTTTCTCTTTTCTCAATTGAAGACGATTTTGCCATTCCATCGAAATTGTTTTTATTTTCAGATATTATGAAACCTATTGCGAAAAAATGTGTATAAAAGAAAATAAGAAAAAGAGGTGAAAGAGGTTATATATAGTAAAATAAATAAATATCCTGACTGCTCAGGCCACTCAGCGCCATCTAGCGAAGTGAATATTAACTAAACGTTAATTTAAGTTTATTCTATAATATTTAGCATTTGTTAACATCGTATATTTATAACATACATTTTTTTCTTTTCTTATGAATATTTATAGAAAAAAAGAAATGAGATCTTTAAAATTTTTGAGTAAAAAAAATAATAATTATTAATAAAATTAAATGTGTGTGTGGAAAATGTCATATACGTATGTTATATAGAATATTCCAAATATTTTATATTTTTTAAAACAACTATAAGGGTCTTAAAAACTTTACTCAACGGTTTCGCCAGTTACACGTCATAAGGACGGAACAAAACAAAGAAGAAAGAAAGAAAAACCTCCCATTCGCCCACAGTTCATGTTCTACAGATTTACAGAATCAGTATTTTAAGAGTAAATCATCTTTTGTGCAATACTCTTAAAATGGATAGCACAACCTTTTCTTTATATAAATTGTGCATTACAATTTTGTGGGAGCATGAAAACTATGAGTAAAAAAGAGCACCTATCTTTTTTAAAAATATATTTTAAATATATTTATATGATTATATATCTCACACATAGTGCTACTTGTCTTTTTTCAAAATTGCTTTACTTGGTCTTTGCGTCATTTCATTAATATATATGCACAGAGTTAATCAATGAAGATGTTTCATTTTTCAAGACATACTACGCTCTTTTATTTGCATACGTACACATGTATATATAATGTGAGCGCCTAAAATTACGGTTTCCCACCATCTATTATGGTTGGCACTTTTCCTAAGGGTGCTGATTACATTACATTCAATAACCGCTATTACATATAGAGTAAAGTACAAGCTGTGTCATTTTGTAAAGCAGAGAATCGAGGCGTGGAACATCGCCCCATTTACAGAATAGCAGAAGACGCCGCGCAACACTTTTTATTTACATAATTAAATGAAGCTTTCGGGTAAGCCCTTCTTCAGCTAACAAAAACGTTTTTGTCATCAATTTATTCAATTGTAACAAGTTTCATGAGAAGTTCTGCACCATACAATGGTGAAAGACAGTCTACTGTCTGACTAGTCTACTTCCTACCGGATATTTACAAGTGTTAATTTATATTGTTTTAAAACGTGAATACATTGCACGATTTTACGAATCCATTGGTCTGATAAAGTGCTACCGTAAGCTTGCCGTTTAAAGCAATAAAAAGAAACTTTTTACAAATCGTTCCTTCGTTTACTACGCAAATTTTTTTTTTAAAGTCTAAATATATAAAATAATAAGACGGTTGAGAGAATATTTCAAATTAGGAAAATGTCTCTTTTTTTTTCAATACCGTGTACCTCTTTTGCCAACCCCAATAGCAAGAATTAATACAATTTTTTATCTTTTTAAAGAAAAATTGCATAGGACACACGATAATCCCCGATGAATTGTATATACATATAAAGTCTCTTCTTGTAGCTTTAATCCCATGCATTTGTTGAAGGATAGCTATGTACAAAATGTCTTGTCGGTTTAGCGTCACAAATTATATTGTTTTTTAAAACAAATATAAAAAGAGAGCGCCAATTATTGTAGATTAGCGCTCTTTTTAAATCTCTCTATAAGATTGAAAATATAGTGTTAAAATACGAATAAAATAAAACTCTAAAGTTTTGATATTTATTCTAATTTCCAGAATTTCCCATTACAATTTTTTAAAAACACCACTTTAAAACAAAAAAATAAATAAATTTTAAAAATTATATTACATATTTTCATATTTACAAAGTGCTATTTGAAAAAATAAAATCCACTGCTGTCCGAAATTAAGTGAGCAAATACCCGTTTTGAATTAAACTAAACAATCAGTTACACAATTTACAAGGTTCTGTAATTATTTTGATTATATTATTCCCCAGTTTATATCAGAGTTGATTCTATTATTTTCCAATCTCGAGCTGGTTTCACCCGAGGTTCAATATTCTAGTCTACTTCTCGTAGCTACCGGATATTTACAAGTGTTAATTTATATTGTTTTAAAACATGTATACATTGCACGGTTTTGCGAATTCATTGGCCTGATAAAGCACTACCATAAGCTTGCCGTTTAAAGCAATAAAAAGAAACTCTTTACAAATCGTTCCTTCGTTTATTACGAACATTCCAATGTATTACATAGCCAACTGTCATCCAACCACGGCCGGGGAGCGAGAAAGTCAGCCGGTGGAGCAGAAAGGAGGTCAAGAATTCGAAACATTTTTATCGATCATTATTTGCATAGAAGAGCGCCCAGCCTGATCAATTCCAATTAGGGCCGCACGACGTCCTGTTGTCGGGTTAGCCGACCCCCTCCTCTTCTTTTTTTTTTCTATATCTCTCTCATAGCACATAGAAGATATAACATTGGCAGCCTATGTGCAAATCAATATCTATTTACACATATACGCTATTTAGATCTTGAATTAAAAGGAAATGGATTGCAAAAATATAATAATAATAATAAATAATACTAATAATTGCAGTTTTTCAAAAGTAATATATTCATGTGCAAAAAAAAAAAGAGTATTTCTCTCTTTCAAATTGTTTTGATGCATTTTCTAATTGGAAAAATTTTCTTTTCCGCACAAAATTATATAAATATTGAGAAAACCATTTAAATATCTATATGTAACTTTTAAAATATAATCATATAATATTAATGTCTATCTATATTTTGGACATAGAATTGACCTAGCCACTTTACCAGATAAACATCTCTTTGGAAAATTATTAAGATTACATATGATCCCTTGTGAATCTCATGGAATCAAAGCCAGCCCTGGACTGACAAATTAGTGGTTTCCAGGTGGGCGCTTCTCAATTTGCCAAAGCTGGTATTGTGGCCTTGGCACCGACTATAGTCTGTTAGTATGCACAAACAGTCAATATATGGAGCCTAGTTTTGGCGTCTATTTTGACAGAGAGGCGACCTTTGTGTAAATAATAAAGTATAATTAGCACATCAAGATACTCACACACGGCTATCCAGTTCGATTATATTCTTAGTCTTGAGCTAAGTATTGCAAGCCTTTTTTGGCGTTCAAACCCAACAGGGTATTTTCTCTTTAAATGGCAAGGTTACATTGGATAACGGATGTTTTTCCAATACAAAATCTAAAAACAAAATTATGAAAAATTTCTGGACAATCGGTTTTGATCAGTCAGAATATTTCATTCAGCGAATGAAATGATGCACGCTTTATAGAAACTCTATACATATTTTTCTTCTATTTTTATCATCTTAATATATCAATGGAAGTAGCTTTGTCTCAATATAGCAGCTCACTCGAGCTGTCCAACAATTTTTTATATTGAAAAATCTACAAATATATATCCCAAAATAATGTAAAATTGTCGTTAAATAATTTGTATTACAATTGAAAATATCTTAATTATCTCCTCCCGCTGTTGTTGACAAACACGGTGTACAGAACACCCAAGACACGCCAAGTATGAGGCTGCTACAGTACATCCTGAGGTAATATTTTATAATTATATACATATGTGGGGTACAATTAGATGGGGAGTTTGTTAACATGTTTATGCAGTACAACCATTTCTTTGGATTATATGCCTATATGCAAATGTAAATACTTTATATAAACCCCCTATCTTATAAGATACAATACTATCGTAAAAGTCCATGGAAAAGTCTTACAAAACACTTTGAATCTTCCGCGTGCCTTTTGGTGAACTTTTTTTTTGTATCATTAGATCCCCAAAGAAAGACAGAAATGGTAAATGTTTTTCGAGGTATGGTTCTGGGGCCGAATGGTGAGAATACCATGGATTGATAGACATTGAAGATGTCCTAAAATTATTACGGACGAATTTGGCCTTGGTCTAATGGAGACGATTGAGATGAGGAGAATCAGCACGCATATTTGTACATCTTGTCTGACACTCGGAATATATAAAGGTTTTTATAGGGGGGTGTATGGAAGGAAGATCAAGAAGAGAGAGAGGAAGACCGATTCATGGGCAATTGCGAGAGAAGACCCTACGATACCATCTCAAAAGACTATCCAGTCATAAAAAGGAAGCTCCGAGAGAAAAATAATGCTGCCAGCCATCATAAATATATTATATCCTCACAACTGCTGTTAAATAATAAAATTTACACTACTGAAACACTAAATGGCCGTTCAAAACCGTTCTCATTCATTGGTTATATCTAGATAATTAATTTTTATTGTTATGTACGTCTATATCCACAAAGGATATAAAATTACGCAAATATTTAAAAAATAAACGTTGTACATTAGCAGTAAGGGGAAGAAATACAACTTTTCGCAAAAGGTTTCTTTCTATTTCAATAAAAGAAACTTTTTAAATCGAATTTTCCCTTTTTTTTTCCAAATAAAACAACTTCCTACTGCACTTACTGCGGTAGAAAATATTGGGAGGACCTGGTTCAACAGTGGTGAACCTTCTCAGCGGCTTCGTCAGTTTAATCTACCAGACCGCTATTGTATTAGGCTATATTCTGCTTATATAGCCGGTATATATATACTTAGAGAAGGATTATTAGTTAACGAATTAAAGGAAACTATAGGCCTTGAGAGGACAACAGAAATATAAATAAAAAAATAAGAGCATTGAGCACAATTTTTTTTTCAAATGAAACAAACTTTTCCCTATCCTTACTGCGATCAAAATATAATGGGAGGGATATCAGAGTGGTGAACCGATTTCGCCAATTTAATCCAACGGACCGCTTCAACGCCTTCCCTATTTTTCCATCGCAGTAAGGACAATATAAAGTTTGTTTTATACATTTTTATTGTTTTATACTCGAAAAATATACATAGTATGATATTCGTTAATTGAATTTATAAAATCTAAAACATTTTAATAGAGGAAAAATTCAACTTAAAAGGCACAATATAAGAAAGAAAAGAGAGAAACCACAAGATGGGGTTAGATGGGAAATGAAGGAACTATATGATGGGAAAAGGAGTTCCTAATTGTCATGATTACAGCAATTGGAAGCTCTGTCATCAACAATCAAGGCTAAAAAATGACAAATCAATAATTGGTAGGTCTTAGACGGCGGTATTGGCCCACAAAGGTCACCGTTCTCATTCAAATTGCATCATTTGATGACCACCGCCACCTTACCCCGGCCCTTCCTTATTTCTTCTACTCGCTCCTCTCTGTCCATGATTGGTCCTCTCCCTGTATTTACACATTTACTGCTGGGAATCAAGATTCACCTAGACTCACTGTTACTAATCAGTTGTTTGAGGCTTCCTTTCTCGAGTAATATGATTTTTTTTAAAGCAACAAATGTAATTCGTCTTCATTAAAAAGTCAATGATTAAAAACAACAGCATCTTCTGATTATGCAAATAAATGCTTCCAGATTTCCATCTTTTCGAATATATTGGTTTATCTTTTTTTCCCTCAAACTATTGGATTTTTTTCCTAAGCACCCACACACAATATAGAAGCAAATTAAATATATCAAAATGTCATCTATCGAATAAGTTTTTAACATTTTTGGAACTCCCTCTTAGGCTTCTTAATATATTTTATCGTCGAATATGTATATGCAGTATAGTGATGAATGGGAGAGTGATTTTGTATATCTTTGAAGTCGTTCTTTCTAACTTATTACAGAGAATGTTTTTTTTCAACCTCTACCTGGATGGAAAGTGTTTTAGTGTAAAGCCAACGCCACAGAACGCAACCTATTCGGAGTACAAAAATCTGGTTTGTTAATTTAAAACAAATTACTTGGCCGGAAGTTTCCCTTCGAGACGGACGGGAAGAGTTTTGCTTTCTGGGAATTTCCGTTTCTCCGAGATTCTCCCTCGTATTTTAGAGCAGCAGTTTGGAGGAAGTCTGGGGACCCAAGGAAGGTTGTTGTGGTCTGTACCACCGCGCACATAATGCCTGTCTTAGAACACGATCATGTCAGTCAGCCTACCAGCTGTTGGTTAAAAGATGAGATTTTAACGTTACCTTTTTCTACAGTTCTTCTTGTAATGAGAAGAAGCCATAGAAAGTGCCTGGCTCATCAGTGGTTTTGGCTGTTTAATCTTCACACCGCTCTATCTGGCTGTTCGGCTGATATAGTGAGCGCAATTTAAGAGATTTTCTTAATGAAATGTTTTAAAAGAAACTATGGGGACATCATCTTCAGGAACTGTGTCTTTAATAAAGGTCACTGTAATATCTTTCATAGTTATTGTCTGAATCCCGATATACATGCTAAAAGGTACAACTTCTTTAAGTTTTGTCCATCAATCGATGTTATATTGTAACACTTATCTCTCCCAAGGCCGTGACAATCACTGAGGTTCAACTATACTGTAAGTATACCACATATACATGTATATACACATGGGAATAAATTGTTCAACTTATTGTACTTAAAAAGTCCCGTTTCACATTAATGGGGTTGGACTTTTAAATGAACAGGTGGTCCATAACATCGTGATTTTTTAGAAAAAAAAAAAGACTTAAATGCTTTTGTCGGGTTGCACACAACAGTCACCGTAAACGAGAGCTTGGATCACCAATCAAAACACACCACTGAGTATTTGATGTGTAGATTGCCGGGAGAACAGAACCAATATATGTGAAACTGCCATGATTATACATATATATAAGCCCTAGATGTAGGCCGGCGGTGGCGCATGCTCTTACCATCACAAAGCCCATCCTGGCAGCCCGCCAAGAAGTTTTATGCTCTTCTATCTTTTTTTTTTTTGAAAGAAAAAGGTCCACATTTGAAATGCACATAATAATCAAAAGAGGGCAGAACCCTCGTTTTTTATGGCTTCTTTTCATTTTAATAGATGTGTTTAAACTATTGATTTGGCGTTACTCTCTCCTCTCGCGATAGTCAGAGAAAGTATCTCTACGCTGTGGAAGTCTTGCTTTTACTCGCGCAACTTGGAAAACAAACAAGATCTTGTTTGCAATACGCCCACAACGTTTTGTGAGTAGTTTTCTCCTGGACAGGATGCTGGGCTGTTCTAACTACAACGTAATAAGACCAAATCTAAATAAATTGATAGTGTGTGACTTTCGGTAACAGCGTTGTTACCAAATTATATTATACCGAATCATTTTATTCTTTTGTCTGATGATGGTAACAACGCTGTTACCGAACACACCATTAATTTATTTGTATTTTGTCATATTACCTTGTAGTTCAAATCTATAATTCAGGTGTTGTACCTTTTTCCTTTCATCAGCATCTAACTTTTCTTCATTCGCGAAGAGTAAACAAGAATTACAATAGGAGGAATCGCTGGATATATCATTGCTAAGAAGAGACCAAAGTTAACGGAGATAAGTTTCTTTGTTGAAAAGGTAGAAGCTTGGCAAGTTTTCGTACGAATACGTATCCATATTAAAGCCTGTTGAAATAAGTTATTGTCTGAAAGCTCGACATTCTTATACCTTTTCAATAAAGAAACTTATTAGCTTTTATCTCTTCATATTTGAAAAAATAGTACAAATGTGATATTGTACTGGGATAAGGTGCATAAATTTTGAAATGGCATCTCCTTATCGTGCAACTGAAAGTTGCTTATGGCCTGCGCCATCTATCGGAATAAATATCAACTATTCTCGTTGATTTTTAATTATTCCAGAATTGGCCATACCCTTGATTAATCAAGAGTGGGTTTTTGGCCAATTCTGGAATAATTAAAAATCAACGAGAATAGTTGATATTTATTCCGATAGATGGTGCAAGCCATAAGCAACTTTCAGTTGCACGATAAGGAGATGCCTTTTTCTAAATCTTCATATTTGCACAGTTAATCTCTCATTAATCCCCACTCCGCACAGTTAAAAAGAAAAACGGTAATCTTTTCAACGAGGAGCAGTTCTTAAATGAGAAGACAAATAGCTTGATGAAAGGATATTTGATAATATTTGATGTATGATAATAATTTTATAATGGAATAAATATCATACATAACGCCATATGGTTGAAGAGGGAGAATGAATCTCTGCTATATTTTCACAATCTTAATTTTTACTCCAAACACAAGAAATTAAAACAGCGGTATGGACCCTCCGAGTGCCAATTTAATATTCCGCATTTATTGCCTGGTTTCATTCAAAATTATATAGTCTATCTTGGCCTAGTGCAGGGGTCGGCAAACTCTGACTCTTTTGATGTGAAGCTACGGCGCTTTATATAGTTCCATATGTAAATATTATTTATACGAGTACTACGAGGGCCATCCAATAAATAAGTTTCCCTATTTTTTTTTCTGCGAACGAAACGTTGTAAAAATTAGTTAGTAGTGTAAGAAATGGTCACTAGGATGTGTTGGAAGCGCGTGACCTTCAAAATCACGCTACTCCTACGCGAAAGTCCGTAGCGCTTCAGTTTCCATGGAGCTACCACTGGTGAACGTGTCCACTTGCGAACTCCGTTTTGTAATTAGTTTTTTCACGGCCAAAAATGAAACTGCGGTCAATATTCATCGCAATTTAGTGTCAGTGTATGGTGAAGGATGTATGAGCATCCAAATGGTTCGCCGATGGCGTTCATGGTTCTTGGAAGGACGGCAAAGCCTGCGCAATATGGTTCCCCCGTTTGCTCTCGGAAAATCACAAGCAACAACGGATGAAGGCAGCCCGAGCTTTCCTGGAAATGCATCGAAGAGATGGAGATCAACTGTTTTCCCCTATTGTCACTGGAGATGAAAGCTGGGTGCATCAATCAACTCCAGAAACAAAACGACAAAGCATGGTGTGGAAGAAGCCTGAGGAAGGTGTACCAAAAAAGGCGAAGTTCACAATCTCTGCAGGCAAAGTTATGGCTATCGTCTTTTGGAACTGTAAGGATGTTTTCTTGGTTGACTACCTGTCCCCAAACACTACGGTTAACTCTGCGAGGTACTGCGAAGTCTTCACTAAACTCAGAACTGCAATAAAACGGAAACATCCTGGACCTTGGTCTCGGAAAGTGTTACTCGTCCATGACAATGCTCGCCCTCACGCAGCTCGAACGACCCAAACGTTGCTGGAAAACTTCAAATGGGAAATTTTCACACATCCAACTTATTCTCCGGAACTTGCCCCAAGCGACTTTCATCTTTTTCCAGTACTCAAGTTGCACCTTGGAGGCAAGCACTTTGCGAATGATGACGAAGTGCAGGCGGAGGCGAACCACTGGCTACGAAGACAGGACACGGCTTGGTACAACAGTGGTATCAAAAAATTGCTACAACAGTACCAAAAATGTTCGGACAGAAATGGTGATTATGTAGAGAAGTAGTCTATGAGTTGTATAATGTAAATAAAATAACTGCATAATTGTAAATAATGTTGTTTATTTGTTAAAAAATAGGGAAACTTATTTATTGGATGCCCCTCGTATTTTTTGTTGGCAAGAAAAATATTTGTGGCTCTTTAAAAAATTTGAAATTTTGTAAATTGTAATTTTTGACTCTTCCGACTCAAAAGTTTGCTGACCCCTGGTCGAGTGTGTTTTATGAAACTATAGGCTTTAAAGGGTTGGGTACATTTTATATACACTCATGGACAAAACTTAAGGAAGTTACACCTTTTAGCATGTATATCAGGATTCAGACAATAACTCTGAAATATATTACAGTGACCTTTATTGAAGACACATGAGATAACTAAGTGTGAATAAAATTGCCTCTGTCTCCTTAAAAAAATAACAACAATAGACGACCTGCGACATTATAGAACTTTCCACTTCCTTAAGTACACTCCATGAGTGTAATTTGGATTTAAGCGCGGCTCTCCAGCTCAAAGGATAAAACAATCTTGGAATATTATTTTCACTAGTGTGTGATAGAAAATAGACCTATATGTTTGAAAAATGTGGCATCATTAGTCATCTTTAAAATACACATACGTAGGGAAGTGACATTTGGCACAAGTGGTAGCTCCCTAAGGCGCACATTTTGTAGATTTCTCTCCAAATCAGTCTGGTAAGAGTATGCGAGTGAATCTCCTATTTAACATAGAAATATTGGCTGCGTTTTACTTATAAAGTGTTAGAGAGAAAATGGCAGTGTGTGTTAGGGTTTATTTAAATATACATTTTTCTGTTGCGCGCGCCAGGAGTAAAAAAGTTATACAAATCAGCGACGTCCTACTTTTGTACACATCGATTTTTAATATTAAAATTATAAATTCAAATGGGATGAGAAATTAACAGAATTAACTGAACATCTAAAACTGGAAATAAACTATGGCTACGTTTAATAATGTCGTCTAGACTGGTTCTCAAAGCTGACAAATCAAAGCCAGAATATGTATAAACTTTAAACGGTCTTTCTTCATACTTTCACTAGACGCCACCAGAGTTTAAGCCTTCTAGATAAGTTGAGGGTTAAAAGCAATAGTAGATTGAGAACTGGAAAGCTTCTAGAAGGGTCATCACTCAGGTCCTTCAAACATTTATCTTCCGTTCCGTTTTAGGATTTCGAGAAAAAGAATAGGGCAGAATGTGTGGATTTAATCTTCTAAACTCAACAACAGGAACTGACCTTGGTCAGACATTTAACTCTTTAGATCAAGAAAAATGTGTGTGAATAGGTGAGAGAAAATGGAATGAACCATTTTGAAAGGTTGACCTGAAAGTTGCTAGAACTCGGAGCCAAACAACAATCCGCAGTGATCAATCTCTTCAGAGGAGCATTGTTCCCTGTAGAAAAGGGAGGGTATCGAATACGGATGGATGAGGTGTATTCATTCTAAATTGATTCCGCTCAGCTGCCGGCGACCTACTCCATGACAAACCCCACTCACATTATCTGATATGAGCCTATCCAACATCTTTTCAACTCTCTTTTATGAGACCCAAACAAGAATTTGATTCTGATGTCCAAACCTGACTCATCAAAACTCGGGAACAACCTCCATATTAGCGAATTGTGGATTCATTAAGTGCAGGAATGTTAAAAAAAAAGCATATTATTTTTCATCCCAATTACACATGATACGGACAATGGCAATCATGGTGGATAGGGGTTGCGACGGCTTATGTTGTAAGTACACACGTGCGAAAGCAGTTCGACTTTTCACCTCCAAGGTGCACAATACTATTATTTGGACTCGCTGTTGGGGTTTGACTTGTGCAAGTCGGTGAAACAACTAATTTTATCAAGTAGGAATATTTTATCTCTAACTTCATTGGGCAATGAAATTGCACGTTTTCTAACTTCGATATATCTAGTATTTATTTATTTGGATTTGGTCTTATTACCTTGTGTTACTAATCTATACTCCAAATTTCACCTAACTATTTTTAACGGAAGAAGAAAATATTGGAATCATCAGCTCGTGAATCCTACCGGCTGTTTAGCCACTTTAATCTACCAGACTGATATAACTAGTGTATTGGGATCTCAACTTATAATTAAAAATTAAAATCAACTCTCCAGTCAGAATATATATGTCCCCCTTTGAGTTAACTATCGACCGCTTCTGCAAACTAACAGACTCGAGTGTGTGACAATGTCAGCTTTGAATAACTTAGCACGCCCACATTGAGACCATAGTTCCGGGCTATGGAGCTGGTCAGTTCAGGATGACCCCCATTTGTTCTAAAAAGCCAGAAATTTAGGGGGAATTTTGGTCTGGTACATTAAAGGGGTGAAACTACGGGGAGGATTCACTACTGATGAGCTAGGCCGATACATATATAGTGGCCCTTTTTTGTCAGAGAACCCTGAATTTATAACGAAGTTTTAGCCTACTTGATGTACAAACTGAGCCAAAAAGAACCGTCAGAAAGGGCTGACAGAAGAGAAACGTATGGGCTAGAGTTTGACTGGAGAGGAAAGTCCCCTTGATGTGGTCCAGGAGCGAGAGATTAAAGAAAGTGACGAAAGCGGACTTATCATCGTCTCCATAAATCGGGACGTTATCTGTGGAGGGGACATCGTCTCCCCTTACGTCCAGATAACAACACCCACCCACCCACCCCTGGAATGCCAGCCAGTGTTTGCCATGCCATGTTTGACATGAGACCACAAGTTTCCACCAAAAGATTTAGTCAGCCAGTATCATCTTCCAAGAGCTATCCTCCTGATAAGCAACCACATCTTTGAACGATTACCGTTGTAAAATCAATAATGATTTGCCCAACCGTAATAAAAGACCACCTCTAGTATAGACCAGAAGTAAACACATTTTTAGACCATATTGGCGGATCTACTATACAACGGAATTCTTTGCAATGATTTGGCCTACTATATGAAGTTTATAGGTTTGTCCTAGCGAGACAAAAATGCATTCCGTGGTTAAGACCAATTGAAGCATCCAAAAGATAAGAATAGTATCTGAATACCTCCCCTCTAATGTGGGAGATATTACATATTTACATATACTCTCATTTGCCTATATGTATGTAGAAAGAGTATGTAAATGCATTATTTGGGGTTTGCAACTTGTTTTGATGAAAGTGCATAACACATTCTCCTGATATAGTAGGAGAAATATATATTTTTAATTTCAAGATGCATGTTTTAAATGAGGAAACAATTCATGTCAATGAAAACGAGAATTGGTGGCATCGATGTTTCCTCCTACTTAGTGCATGATGTGGGATATGCTTTTCGCGATCAACGACTTTAATCTACTAAGACATGGTTGAGTACTAATGGATATTCATTCTTCGTGAACATCGATTCCAGGGTACGTGATGTAACTGAAGGGATAGGATTAATGTTTCTCGGTGTTGGGGCATCTCCGTCGATTGGGAGCAACAATAAGTGCAGCTGAAGCACATGTTTGTTTCTATACTTCTATTTAAACCTCTGGTGAAGAAGTGCACGAAATTAATTCAGAATTTTGTCAAGGACAGTGCAAATATGTGATCTATAATCTATCTTCACAATACCTGCAGTCTCTGACGAGAATAGAGTATCCCAATGAAATGAACAATTGCCTACACTTTCAATTAAATATTTTAAAAGTGAAATAAAGCGTGACCACCACTACAAGGTAACAACACTGCCGTGGAGGAAGTGTTTGCTAAGTGGCTGCTGGGGCACATGTGGGAGACGCCCAGTTCCCAGAAGCCGCGCCGTAAAAATAACCCCGTTGTCGGTGGCAATTAGATCTGCGGGCGTTGGTCTTGTAGCTCTTCTTTCTATATCTAGGAGGTCTAATGCCCCAGACTTCTCCCACGGTGGTGGGTTTGGTCAATCTTACCCCTTGTTTTTGTAGGCTTACCTAGTCTGTCTCGTCGGTCTTGCGTAGTGTCTCGGCGGTACTGTGTCTCAGTAGACTTACGCGCTGTGTTTTGACGGTCTTACGCAGTCTGTCTCGGCGGTCTTACGCAGTTTGTCTAGGTGCTCTTGCGTAGTGTGTCTTGGCAATCTTACTTATTTTGCCTTGACGGCCTACGCACTGTGTCTCGGTGGTCTTACTGTGTGTGTCTGCTGTCTTGGAAGACTTATGTCTCCGACAATCTTACGTTCTCTGTCCTAGCGCTCTTACGCAGTGTGTCTTTGCAGTATTGCGTAGTGTCTCGCTAGTTTTTATATTCCATCTTCACACACACGAGCTCACGTACCGTGTCTAGATCGCCAATTTCACGGGTCTTATTATCCTTTGTGATATTTTGGTCTCGCTAAGTCTTACCTTGTAAGTCGTAGACCTTATTTATAGTAGTTTCTCGTCCGCTTGGGATTATTCTTCCTTCCTATCTTGTACAATTCAGTTATATTGGAGATTCATGTTGATCGTCGATATACTTAATTTTGAGATAGTAATCCACGCGTAGACATACTTTCTACTAGAGAACTTTTGCAGTAGGTAACTTCAGAAAAGATGTATCAAAATCATCATTAAGTTTTCGATAAGGTTTTTCATGTCGGAATTTTTCCAACCACCCATTTTTCACAATACCTTCATGTGAATAGGACGTCTTGGCTCTCCAAGCACTTCTTGGATAAAATAACTCCAAAGTGAACCTAACTCGCTTACCTGGTGTTTTCATAACAAGATTTTCACAAGAAATGGCGACATTTGAGATATATATATTTTTAAAAATGACTAAAATCACGAAAGGGCACAATTTGGATTATATATTAGAACTACAAGGTATAATAAGGCAAAATCCAAATAAATTAACAGCGTTCTTACCACATCATCAGACAAAAGAATAAATGTCTGTGATGATGATAAAAACGCTGTTACCGAAACATCACACACTTAATTTATTTGGATTTGGTCGTATTACCTTAATTAAAATCATATAAAACGCACATGTATGGCTTGAGTGTTTAGCTTAGCTGCCCACGTAGTGCACAATTTTACTGTTGCTCTCTGTATATCTACAATCAAATGTTATCAAGAGTGACCATCTCCCGAGTGACTACTGATGGAAATCCAAAAAGGACTCGACGTGACCTAATCCAACCTACGATGAATGAAATGCTATAAGAGATACCAAAGGTATCCATATTTTTGGGACGGTCTCTTCTGGGAGATTCAATTCTGAATGTTTTATAATATGCACGACCCATAGATCTTAAAGGCAATTCTGCACACATTTGCATTTCTATAAGCGTTTCAAGTATCTGTGAAAAAATCCGTATTTATGACACCTTATTTACTTCCATCAAGATACAAGAGCCACTAATGGCCAAAGATGGGTGACAGTATTTACATATCATCTTCACATTTTATTTACATAACTATAAAAACAAGGAGAGATATATAAATGATTTATTTGCATATAAAAAGAAATATTTAGTTTACGGAAGGAATATATCCGTTGAGTAGAAGGTCTTGTGATTGCCTATCATAAAGGTGGTTCACTGTGTCTTCTTTTTGCCATTACATTTCCTATTTCCATTTTTCTATTTAATTTCTCAAATAAGATAAATATTGAGTAATGCTTCTAGGGAGATGCCTTGTATCTTTCTCTTCGAGTGTTGGTCGCAGGTAGGTTTGGCAATGAACTTCCCATCTAGAAAGGTCTTGATGGGCTAATGTAAAATGCAAGGTTTGTATTCTTGCGAACTAGGTAGAATCTCGGTGGCGTAGATCTTGAGTGAATGGTGGAGCAAGTGTAACACGAAAGACTTTGTAGTCCTGCGAGTCAGCTTAGAATATCTGTGGTTAGCTTTTGAGGTAGTGTAACATCAAAGTTTTGTATTTATGAGAACCAGGTTCGAATCCTGCGTTTCGTAATTTTTCCATTCCTTAACCATTGATTGATGTCGATAAGATTATTTCCAACGAGTCAATTGATATCCCTTCCAGTCTGATTAGGGTCTAACTGAACTTTTTTAATTTGAAATTTGAGGAGGCTAAGACTATTTTAATCCCAAGTTAACATGGTGGATCATGGTGGATGGTACTTCGTATACTGCTAGCTCACCTCACGTCAACAGGTATAGTGACAGTTTGTACTTACTACAAGATGCCACGTTTAGATACTTGTAATCACTGGTGGAGGTGTGTAAGATTCAGAGTCTCCTTGGAGAAATGTATTGGCTCTTTTTAAAAAGTTCTTCAATGTTGGTTTCGAATCCGGGTGTCATGGTTGTTGGTTACCAAGATGACGACGACGTTACCTGTCCTTCCCTACCGAGTCTCTCGAATGGACCCAGACAGACAGAGGTGGAGCAAACAAAGAGGGAGCAATCAAGTCAAGATGGCCCAAGGGTGTTTACCGGCATTCCACGCAGTCTGATTAGGACCCCATCGCCGCCCGCCTTATTACACGGCGGTGCAGCCCACCCGTCGAAGGATTACAGGGCACCCGTTTTGTTTGATTACCCCGACGGAAGTCCTTCCTGTAATTGGCTCCGCTTCACACCACGACTGATGGGACCCACTCGAACTGACAGCTCTATTTTGGTTCTTTACTCTTCCCAGAATCTGATAGGATCCTGCTCTCTCTCTCTTCAGCGCTTTCTTTTCTTCTCCTCCCTTTTATATTTCTTACTTTATTAACGGCAAAGTGGTGTTTGTCGGCGTTGTTTGACTCGTGGTAGTTTCCTTTAACCGCGGCGCTTGTAAATCTCGTTTAAATTGCCTGCGCTTTCTTATTAACTTTTGGTATTTCGGCAAGTCGGCTGGTTGGCGCTTCCTCGACTTAACTGCCTCTTTTATCAATGTATCCTATAACTAACTGAATGTACGCTGCCGGTCCTGTAGACAATAGTCTCATTCTGTTCGGCTATTAGACACACCTTTTACTCACAATTTACCATTCGTGATATTATTTAACATTTGCATAAGCTTCTACTTTCTTCTAAAACTCCAGATATTAAGCAATTCCTTCTTGCAGCGTGCTCTAGTCACAGTTCCCCCCTCCCTTTTATTTCCTTTTATTTTATATCAATAATTTGTATGTGTGTCTTCTTTCTTCTCTTCTTATTTCACCATTTAAAGTTATTTACTAGTTTTCAAATCTATTCTAGTGGTGAGAGAGTAACTATCATCTTGTTTTTCTGCTCTAGCGGTAGATAGTCTTCCGAAAGGTAGCGTCTCCAGGGTAAAAAGTTAATGCGGGTACATATAGGGCATTGCAGTAAGGGCAATAGAAATTGTTTAATTTCAAAAAGAATCTTACGCCTTTAAAATGGTTTTGAATTTTGATAACAGATGGCGCGCAAGTGCATCATATTATAAATGTTCTAATAAAAGACACAATTTGATATTTACGGAAGAGCGATTGCTCGAAGCATATTATATATTTATAAATGTATGTAATTCTACTGTCCTCAAAGCTTATGTCCATAGTTCTTCTAAAATACCCATTTCAAGAGTCTACCATCAGTATCACTATAAAAGGAAGTTCCAAAAATGCAATATAACAGCGGTATGGTAGATTAAACTGGCGAAACCGCTGGGAGGGTTCACCACTGATGAGCCAGGCCCTCCCTTTAATTTTTCCATTGCAGTAAGGGCAGTAGAAATTGTTTAATTTCAAAAAGAATCTTACGCCTTTAAAATGGTTTTGAATTTTGATATAGGGAACTGTTTAGCCAACTAATTTTATTAATCGTTCTAAAATATTCAGTCTTTCAGGACTGTGAATAAATACTCCTCGATCTGGTTAAAAAAAAGTGTTTAGGAACATGTTCCCGTAGAAGTTAAAAGATGGCGCTCCTATCTAAGTAAGACCTATTCAACCCTTTACTGACGGTCACAATATGGGGATTAGCACAATGCTGATTTCCAGAACCATGACGGTTATAGTGAACAATGCTGTGTGCACCACATTGTGCACGCACTTACACTTGCAAAATGTTACACTCGCTCTGGTTGAATTGGGCATGTTTCCAAGACCCGAATTGCATTTTACCTTTGGCTCTAGAGATGGACAATTTCAGGTTATTGCATAAGTTCAACCCCATCAGTCAGTGCCAAGTAAGCAAACGGTGCTCACACAACTCTTAAGTGCAAAATTGAATGGATTCTACATGGGTAATTACAGCAGAAGCAATGTCTCTCTTTCTCTATTATTGTTTTTTTTTAACTAAGTTTCCCATACAGACTTGAACGCATTATCAATACCTTGTAAAATATTTTATCTTGAAGAGGCCAGGATCTTTTGTCGAAATATTGACAAAAAAAAACATATTGCTGGCTGAAATGCCTTATAAAATAAAAATATGAGTGCAAGCCAGGCTACTATGAAGCGAGTCACTTAGAATTATAATGTGGATCAACGGGATACACACACACACACACACACACACACACTGCCCTGACATTCTCCCTTCTATAGTGTGATGGACGGTGGTGGAACTTTGGACCTGCGGAACCCTAGGGAGGAATAAAGTTAAACCTCTCTCTCAATTGGACAACAAGGTTATTCAAAACCTCAATTCCTTCAAGTCTCTAGAGCTTGTAACTCTGTTTTTTTTTTTGTTATCCCATTGTATAATTATACAAGGTCATGGAGACTATATTCATAGATCAAATTCACAATCTTGGTAGGGTTGGAATATAGGTCCTGTCTTGAGGCTCCCATGCATTCCAAGAGGTGCTCTTGTGAGGCCTCTTTGGTCCTACAGATGGTGGATTGAGGGAAGATCTTTACATCATCCTGGAAGAGGAGCGGTCTTAATCCATAAGCCTCCATTATGGGTAAAAAGAGCTGCTGTCGTTGGTTGGCTATCAGGGGGCACCGCATGGAGGTGACAGTCCCCCTATTGAAGGTTTGAGCCTCAATTTTTCCTTTTCGAATTTCTTAAATTCCCGTACTTGCCTTTAACGTAGCTAATTTCTCTCAAGACGATTAGTTGGAAACGTGCCAACGGTTTTTTAGAGTGTTGTACGCATACAAGAAGTAACTTTGCAACTGCTTACACAACAGGTCACCACATGTCTTACACATGCTGATTGCAGTTCAATTTTGCATTTAAAAGATGCCAGAGTCCATTTTGGTTGCTTACATTTACTGGTAGAATTGGACTTTTAGTGGGGCTATTGAGACAATTCAATGTTTTTAGAAAAAATGCCTCAACTTTGAACCCAGATCGTAGTTGTCGAAAGTATCAGACCTACCTTAGATAAACATTGGAACTTACACATGTGACTTATTGGTCGTTTGTTCCACAGGTATCTGCCTCCATACGGAGCAAACCTCGCCGCTGTAGATATCTACTAAAGGTAAGTTTACGACACGTTGAACTAACCGTAAACCACATTCTCAACAGTTGATCTCATAACTCTCGACAAACTTACACGAGTTTACCACATTTATTTACATATTGGCACGTCTTGTTGACAACACTGTTATTTTCAAATAATAAAATATCAATGTGGACGTGGGAAAATGACTATACTCCTATCAATATCAGATCTATCTATTAAATAAACGTCGCTTTTATCTTTATTTCCGAATATAAAACAGATTATTGCCTGTTTAGATGGTGTTTATTCCTATAGATGACATCTCTCAACAGGCACTTCTAGATTCATCGTTGTCGTCACCATTTTACAGCCCTTATCTTCGCGTATTTTACTGCACATAAAGACATTTATATATTAAAGGAAAGTATATCGGATACATTTATTTATTACCCCCTATATATCGATTAACAAGGAGTCTTTATAATCGAAATATTATAAAATAATTAAATAAAAATATACACCAACGCGCGGACAGTGATCTCTGCGCACAAAGAATGAAATATAAATGTTGTGCATTAGCTCTCATACAATTGAAACAAGCAGACTATCAAAGATCCACAACAAGTACAGGTTGACCTTTTTGAAGCACCCCTGTTATAATCTATCTCCAGCGTGTGTGTTGGACCGCCTTTTGCTGCGATGTATCCCGGCCAGGTAGTGGATCAAAGCGATGTCTGACCTTGTCCTGTGGAAGACGGGTGGTCCACATTTTCAGGATGAAGGCTTCCAAATTCGAAATATTGTGGTATTGCGGCCACTGGTGTTTAAGATGGTACTGCACATGCTCAAAGAGGAACATGTCCGGACGAACCATCGAAAAGTCTAAATATTCAGTTGGACTTTGCAGTATGTGACACCTGGCATTATCTTACTGGAAAATTGCCTCAGAAATTTCAGACAGGGAGGGAGAAATAACACGTCGGACGTCATCCACATAGCGCTGTAAAACAAGAGCTGTCTTGCTACCGTAGGTGATTGCAACCTATATGAAAGGATGCCTGCGGTTCGTAAAGTGCGGTGTTTGACAACTAGCGTGTGCCGAATCCTGGGGGTCTGCAGATACGATGGTCATCTAGCCTCAGTGGCATTCATTACTAAACACCAATGTTCGTGTTTGCTTTCTGAGATGAATATGCTTAAACCACTGTAAACTACTGTGTTGAGATTTTAATGGTAGGACATGAAAATGTTGCTGAGATCGCAGGTTCGATCCACAAGGTGGCTTGGTATGGTTCTTGAACACATTTCCGCCGCAACATCGGTCTGTATGGTGGTCACTATGGGATCGCAATTTTCTTTATCCGCTGTAACTCTAGTGCTTCCTGAGTCGGATATCATCTTGTCTCCACTGCTTCTGTTAGATCGTGAAATCGTGCCACACGACGATTTGTCCAACCATCAGACCTATGATGATGGCGCCCTCTCTGAAACTCAGTCAACGGGAAACAATGTTTTCTGATGTGTTTACCATCTATTCTAAACATCCAGTATAACGAGATTAAGTTCTGGTTGCTTCAATTGAGAGCCTATATGATAGCCGGGACTGAAAACTTGATGCGCCGCTTCCGAGTGTTCAGTCATGCGCATTCGCACCAACTGGATTCATTTACATATTTGACTCTATCTTACATGTTTGCATAGTTTGGCGTTTGTAGTATGCTTCCATCTTAGTACAAACATTTCATTGTGAGTGAATGTAATATATATTTTTATCCTTCATTCTCCCATATGTATATGTAAATGAAAGAAATACTAAATGGTTGTCTTTTACACTTCTTCGCCAAAATGCTGAATCAATCATTAGGACATTTCACAGGAAGGTAGCCGAAGAGATAGTTTAACACATATAAAACAATTTTTTGTGTGTAGTTGGGCTTTTTAATACTAGAGCAGCTCTAGTATATATAGGGATAATAAATATGTGAAAATGTGATTCACAATATATGTATTTCTGAAACTAAAATTATATTCAAGTGATTTTATAGGCGCCCTAATATAAAAATAGAACGCTTCACGATTTTGCGTGTCATCCTTGGCCCAAGGGCCATGCTAATCTTCTCTGTATCTCGGTATTTTATATAACACATGGGTGAAATGTTCCTGAATAGTGCCCGGGCGAAGCCGGGTCAATTCGACTAAATTATATTTATAATTATCAAAAATAGGGTATGTGAGATTTGAGAGTTCCTTTAAAATTTATTAAATATGCAAATACAGTGAAATTGAAAAATATGCAACTTTTCGTGCTCTCACTATCGAAACAAACAAACAAACAAAAGCATATTTTCTCATTTGTATACTTGGATGATATATCGCTGGCAAGTTAAATACATTTATTTATGAGAAAGTAATAAAAAGATAATAAACAAGGGTTAAACGTCTTTTATCTTTATTGTAGCAGTGCCAGAGAGTTATCTGTGAGAGGAGTATTGCCAGACAACATTACAATATCGATATATATATATATATTTCCTCCGAACAGCAGAATATTATATTTATATTTATACTGAAAAAAAAAAAAAAAAAGAAATCTTTTTAAAAAAATAGCCGTGATTTTTGTAGAGCCTTGCACCTACCGCCATCTGTGGGGCGAAACTTGAATTATTTTAATGGTGGTGGGAAGTGAATCGAGAAATGTAGAAGCAATCAAAATCGTATCTGATATTCCAAATTACATATATATTCAATTTTATTTAAAAATTCAGCATTTAAAAAATATTATTTGTTAGCATATACAAGTAAACATATAGAGATTTCGAATATTTTTTGAAGATCACCGCCACTTTTCTAATAGTAAACAATCTGTGAAAAAATAGTACAAATGTGATATTGTAATGGGTTAAGGTGCATAAATTATGAAAAAAGGCATCTCCTTATCGTGCAACTGAAAGTTGCTGTTGGCTCGCGCCATCTATCGGAATAAATATCAACTATTCTCGTTGATTTTTAATTATCCCGATAGATGGCGCGAGCCATCAGCAACTTTCAGTTGCACGATAAGGAGATGCCTTTTTTTTTTCATAATGTAAACAATTCTGTCATATTTATGTTTTCTATGCATATTAAAACTTCAATTTGATTATAGCCCTAGTGTCCTTCTCACGTTGTTTACTACTCACTAGCCAATCAATCAGAACTTTTTTTTCACATGGATGGGGGCGGAATAAACATTACATTTTCCTCCCTCCCATATTGTCAAACACAAACAGCTAATTTCCAGTCAGCTAGTTAAACGATGAGGTGAGGCCTAAAGTTATGTTCTGCCAAATTTCGTTATAACGAGGTTCTCCGTTATATACGGGAAATCATAAACAATACAATTTTAGATTAAATAAAGAGCGCTAAAAGCAGAATAGGGCGATAAAAAGGATAGCATTATGTTGACACACTTTATGTAACAAATTACATATACATAAATCTCATTTAATTTCCTTTTTCTACTTGCCGAAAGGTTCGGCTTCGCCCGGGTTCTGTTGAAAAGAGTGAGTGTTTGCCCAATCAATATTGTAGCTTTTGAAATGGTAATAAAAATGAATATTCTCTATTATTTAAATATTTTATTAATGAACATATGTAACTCTTTGTCCATTATATAACTAATTTCCATATTCTGGTGTCGATATTATGATAGTGACACCCTCTACACTTAACTCTCTATATGGTGGTAGAATTTCATCAAGATATATCAAATATTAAGTACATATATTTATATACTTTGACTTTTATATATAGTCTCCTCTATATATATAAAATATAATTTTATCCTTTTAAGCTTTCCGTTATGCAAATAAAGTGATTGTTAAAAAGTTAAATAAAGTGATCATTAAAGTAGTTAATGATTTATCTATTGCAATGAGAAAATTATTGAGAGGGCCTGGCTCATCAGTGGTGGTGTCCTCCCTTGCGGTTTCGCCAGTTTAATCTCCTCAACTTGATATTATCGTATTCGGCTGATCTCGGCTTTTGTAGCGGGCGATGGTAGATAATCCGATTAGAGTAGAGAGCGATCTGGAGATTGCTGGCGAAACCGCTGTGTGTGATGTCCCTCTACCAATATTTGTATTACACTATTTCAAGAAATAGGGCTAAAACAATAAATGTTTCAAATCAAACTATGGCGCTAATATACAATACGTACGAGGGGGGGTCGGTGGAAGGCTGGTTAAACCGTTTGGTTTTCGACCACTAGGACCCGGGTTCGATTCCCGCATTGGACACTTTTTTTCTGTTTAAAAAAAAAATGCTCTAATGGCTCCCGATTCTTGCAAAAGTCCAACCCCACCAGCGAGTGCAAGTAACCAAACGGGGCTCTGGCATTTGTAAGTGCAAAGTCGAACTGCTTTTCACATGTGTAGACATGTGGTGCGCTTACAGTAAAAGCAATCGCTAACTACCCACCATGATTATCATGGCCTGTACCACGTGTAGTAGGGATAAGCAAAAAAAAAAAAACGTTATAGGAGAAAATATAGACAGCAATAGAATAAATAGGTTATTCGGATTTTATTCTTCAATCAATTATGAGTCTTTCTTTATTTAAAGATCCAAAAATTTGAATTTGTGCTGGAACATGGTAACAGCATTTTATTAATTATTCCCCTTGATCGAATCACACAAGGTGCAAACCTAAGCCGGCTAGGGATCAGTTTATCAAAGCTATCGTCAAAATTCCGGGCTTAAGCCCCTTCTACAGTAGAGAGATAGAGAGAACAAGATAGATAATAAACAGCTTGTTTTTATATTGTTCTCCTGTAAGGCCCGAAAACTTGACAACAGTCTTAATAAAGTTTTAGCAAGAAACTGCTTCCCCCGACGACACCTTCTTGATATCACAAGTTGTTGCTGCACATTTTTGTCAACAATTCGGAATCATATGAAGTTTAGCGATAACAGACGAAACTTTCAAATTTGGCGGGAAATGTTCGAATTACTAAGCGTAAGTTCGATTGCTAACTTGAAAAGGTTAGAGAGAGGTTTCCCATTGTGCATACTTAATTATAAATAATAACAAATATATGTAATATTCGATTTGAACCTCGCTTCCTGACACAACATACAAACTAAGATAGCCTGGGTGAGGAAGAGACTTATCTAGCTCTAACGTCATATAGTATCTCTCTTCACAGAAAAGTAAAGTAGCTAGCAACACAAGGAAACTTGTCTAAACAACGCGGCCATATGTTGAAACAATCCTACCGAGAGAGCATCTTGCTATAAGAAATACCTCCAGACTACCACATAATCTCACCGCCAGTCACGGTGTCCTTTAAACTAAATTCTATTTATTAGTTCAAAATGTGTGTAGGGAGATAAAAAAAAGAAACTTCGTTAAATAGCTTAAAGTTAACTTGAAATGTACCACCGATACTTTAGTAAGTCTCAGTAAACGCAGACATATTTTGCCTTAATTAAGAAAAAACGATTTTATATGTGTATATAAGACAAATTCGACAAAATGTAAGATATTTGGCATGGCCTGGCTAATCAGTAATCAACCCTTCCAACAGTTTGACTAGTTGGTTTTATTCTAACTCCATTGCATTACTTAATCATAACTATAGAATCAGCAGCATTCAAAGGTGTATCTAATGACGGTAATCAATTAAAGATTAAATCACCATTTTAACGGCTTGATTTGTTCATCTCATTCATAAACAAGAAGCGTGGGGAAACAACTTCTCCGACCTGAATAAATCAGGGATGTTGGGCGCGACAAATTGATTACAAGGGCGACGTCCGTGCAGTTTACAGCAGCATCCAACATTCATGGACGGATATTTACGACATCTCGTTAGCTTGGCGTCACCCGCACCATTGATCCGTCTGTCACTGATAGAAACTGTCGACAATCACGACTCGGGATTGAATCCCTCCACATTCACCAGTTTCTTTTCATCTAATAAATTAATTGACCCGATTGACACAAGTTCAACCTCCACAGTGAGTGGAAGTAACAAAACTGGGTTCTCCTGTAAGCACACAAAGTTGATCTTTGAACATATGAAGTACAGGTGTGATAATCCTCTTAAAATCAACATGTAGACTATGCCATGTATACTTGAAATATGTATCGGCAAATCTTTTAACACAAGTTGTATGTATATTCTACTTTTATTGCCGAAGGAGATTGTTAATGAAGTAAAACAATTTTATAGTAATCAATTGAAATCATTTTTAGCGAAAAAAGTAAGAAAAAATAGAAAAATGTCAAGTGGTGATATTAAAAACACAAACATAAAAAGCATTTCCTGACCGCTCGCATGAGAATTTCAGATGGAAAAGTGCCATCTAGTGGAGAAATATCTATTAAACGTCGATTTAGGCTTGTTCCGCAATATTTGGCCAATCCATTTCTTGATAAATCAAGAAAAGTCAACATTTATAAATCGGGAAAAGCTAACCACGTACGCCTTTCGGGCTATTGGCACTCTTCAGTGTGGTGCAGGCTATACCTCAACGATCAAAAATTTCTCGGGAAACCTCTTGGACCAAATTTTTGTTCGTTGAAGTATAACCTGCACCACACTGAACGAGGGCCAACAGCCCGAAACGTGTACGTGGTTAGCTTTTTCCCGATTAAACAAGAAATGGGTTGGTCAAGTATTACGGAAAAACCTAAATCAACGTTTATTGATATTTGTTCCACTAGATAGCGGCTCATATGAGCTGTCTGGATATGTCTTTTTTTTTTGTATTTAAAATCATTTCTATATTTACATTTTGATATATTTCTATGACTATCCTGATCCTTTTTTTCAGAGAGACAAAAACGACGATTTTCTTTATATCTTTATACTAGCGGATGTACCCGGCTTCGCCCAGGTTTTTCTCGAGGGAATGTTTGTAGTCTAGTAATAAGAAAATATACTACACCTAAAAACTATCAGAGAAAAGAGAAACCACGGAAGGTGAACAGAAAAATGCTTACAATGGATGTTATGTTTACGATATCAAGTTAAATAAAAAACAAAGATAAAATTTGCATATGTTGGTCACTATAAATTTGTATATTTGTTAGGCGAAATTAGAAACATGATAAAACAATTGGGTATTTAAAAACAAACGTAGAAATAAAAGTTGAAGTATAATAAACAATGTTAAAGATTAGTTTTAATTATTAATCAAGATTGTGTGTGAATATGTGAGAAAGATGTAATATCGTTGTTGTTTTCTTGGACGACTGTTTTACATATGGTGTTATCTTAAAATTGCTTGTTTTGAATATTTTTTAGATTGAGATTATTAGCTAGTATGTAAAAATATTAACTCTGTTGAAATTTAATTTTGTATTTATATATAAATAAAATTAACTCTGTTGATTTTTTTTTTGTATTTAATCGATAACAGCGAAGTTACGCATGTTAATGTTAGGAAATATATTTTGATGTTAAGCAAAACCTGCTCCATCTCGTTTTACATAAATGTTGAAAATTTGGTTGAAATTGATGCATTGTAACGAAAGTTTTTAGTGATGTCCACTTATGAAATTGCATATTGTCACGTCGGGCGGACGTGTTTTTGCAGCGCTCCGCGAATTCCGGTAAATATTACTTCAAATTTGTTTTTAGAGTTGTTTTTGAAATTTAAAATCTTTTATACCTTACTTATAATTACTATACATATATTAACCAACTCTTAAGTACACTTAAACATTTTATATACAGCTGATTTGCATATCAGCAGACGGCGCGGCGCGACCGCTTGCCACCTGTTTGAACAATATGGTCGATAAAATTGAAAAACGTACTGAGGAATGTAGGATTCAGCATAAGATCATCTCGGAACAAATTGCTGACACATTAAAATCTAAGTACTCATCTACAAATAAAAGCATAAATCAAAATGATCTTACAATTGTTCAGGGTTTGCTAAAGCAATTGAATATATTGATGGATACAATGGGAGATATCGCTGTAATCAATGGCTCTATCTGTGATAGACTTGGAAATCTGGACGAATCAATAAAGAAAATATTTCCTTCAAGTCAATTTTATAATAGATCATATGCTCAAGCTACGAGAGTTACTAGTGAAGACGATAAAATACAGGGTGATCCAAAAGTCCCGCACTATTTTAAAAATTAATAACTCCGCGAATATTTGCGCTAGAGCAATGCGGTAAACACCATTGTATTCAGGATGCAATGGGATTTTTTATGGCAAATAATGAAAAATTCGAAATTGATTTTAGTTACAATTTTATTCGCCAGATGGCGCTCTACCAGAATCAGATATTCAGCGACCAAATTGTTTGATAAATTGAAAAATATAACTGATCGACACGTATTTTTCCTTTTTGAATACCAGGAAAGAACCCTAATAATATCAAATAACAAATTAATAAAACACCACTTCGCCAAAAGTATGAAGAATTGGTTAACGATTTTCAAATACAATCAGAGATATGTAAAATAGGTAAATGCAAATTAAAACATGTAGCAAAAATATTTCTATTTTAGATGGAGTTTTGTGAAATAGATTGAATGTTTGAAAAGCACTGCTGATATCAATACACAATTTTCTGAAATGTTAATATAGTACAAAAAATTATGATGGCACTATTAATAGGATTTCTTGCTATAAGAAATGTGTAGTTTCTTGACTGATTGGCGACCCTTGACTATTTAACTGGATATTTGTCATGATCCCACAAATGAAATATAGAGGGGAGAGTGACAAAATATATTTGTCGTACTTTATTCCAAATATCCTATGGGCTTGTCAAATGTTATCATTGTTTATTATACTGTACACAATTTTAAAAAATGTTTCCCCTCAAATAAAAATAATTTTTAAATCGACCTTTTGCGTTGAAAAACGTGGTAGTAAAATCATTTTGTATTTTTTTTTTCACAAAATTTCTAAAGTTATTGGTGTACAGAAAATATTCCTTATGCTACTTCTTCTAATGAGCGAAAAGCTAAAAACTAAACATAAGGGGAAAAATTGTGTGTACCAGTGTTATTCGAGAAGTTATAACACTTTGGTCTGCACGACATAATATGTGAGCAAATGACAAACAAAAAATTACTGTTCACAAAAAAAAAAGAGTCAAGATGTGAGGACAGCATTTATTATCCCCATAACCCAACACAAAGAGCTGCAAAATATAGTTAGATAATATAATACATGGCAGCTTATATAACACATTAGGTAACTTTCCTTCTCTCTTGTATTAGGTCACAATCCTTGCTCAATGTGGCGCCCTTCATTCTCAAACACCGCCTGCAGACGATAGATGACAGATTGGACAACATTAAATAACATATCTGTTGAAATTGATAAAACGTGCCATCTGATAGAAGCCTTCAACATGGCCAATGTGGTAGGCCAACATCGTTAAACACAAGACCAAACCATAAATCGCAAGGTGTCAAGTCTGGTGATCTTGGAGGCCACTGGTATATAAAGTGGTGACTTATCACACGATTTTCACCGAACGTATCCTTCAGCAATTGTTTGGCACCTCGGGAGATATGAGGAGGTCCTCCATCTTTCATGAATGTTATTTCGTTTAGTACTTGTCTGCCCTGCGATATGCAAAACCCTTTTCTCCTAAAAGTTGAAATTAACGTTTCCCAGTTTTACAAAAACGGGTCTAAAAGTTCTTCCTTTGATTTTTTCAAAGGAAAATGGCCCAATAATAAAAGAAGATGTGAACCCACACAAAACTGTAACTCTGGGCTGATAAAGTGGCATTTCTGTAAAATTCCTAGGGTTTTCTGTTGCCCAAATGCGGCTGTTTTGAATGTTAAATTCTCCGTTTATAGAAAAGTGAGCATCATCTGTCCACAGAACATTCGATAGCCAGTTTTCATCAATATCAATTTGCCGGAAAACCCATGCAGCGAATTCTTGACGCATCTCAAAATCGCCAACTTTTATCTCGGGAAATCTTTGAATTTTGTATGGGTACCCACAATAGAGACATTAAGTGAAGGGTCTTCGGATATCACAAACATACTCGGCGATTTTTACACCATTAAATAACGGAGAGAACACCTATCTATCCAAGTCCACAGGCACAGAATCCGCAATAGACATCACAGCGATAAATTTCAACATCTCACCCACAACACAATGGAAAAACCTGAGAGGTTAAATCAGTGACCACAGACCAATTTTAACAACCCTAAACTTCAAAATTGACAATGTCCAACAGAATAAAAGAACATGGAACTTTAGGAAAGCCGACTTGAAAAAATTCACAGAAAAGCTTGAAGAACTGTGCAACGAAGAATTGAATTTCAGAACGCTTGAGAAAAACTTGGAAAAATTCTCTTCGAACATATCCAAAGCTGCAAAAGCATCGATACCTAGAAGGAGACGTAAAGACCTGTGGATACCTTACTGGAAGGGCCACAACATCGAGGCAATGATTGCAGAGAGAGAAACAATATCAATGAACTTCTTAAAACAAATAGAACAGAAGAAAACAGAAAGAACTCATTGATATTATTAAAAAAATATAACAAGAAATTTGGATATGCAAACAAGAAAAATGGCAGAATTCTGCGAAAAAATGGATCCAAGAAATGACAGCCAACACTGGAATATGATTAGAGTGTTTGAAAACAATCAAAACCAACACCAATCCTCCAATACTCTAACCGATATGAATAGAACAGCTAAAACGAGCAAACAGATGGCTGACATAATTGTTGAATATCTTTCAAGCACTTACAGACTCAACTACACGAATGAAGAAAGGACTATAAAAATAATATAAACAAGTTAGTTAAACACACACAAGCAAGAAACTACCATCAACAAGATATTTTCTCGAGAGACTTCACACTGAATGAGCTAAACTCATCAATAGAAAAGATAGATCCAAGAGGTCACCAGGAGATGATCTAATCTTTGGTCAAATGATTAAACACTTTGGAGACAAAGCAAAAATTCAACTCCTACGAATACTGAACATTTCATGGCAAACTGGTAAACTACCAAAGAATTGGAAGATATCAATTATAGTGCCAATACTGAAACCAAACAAAGATGCCAAGGAAAGCAAGAATTATCGGCCAATTGCTCTTACCAGCATACTTTGTAAAATAACAGAACGAATTATCCACTCTAGGCTCATAGTCTGGCTCACTAACAATAATAAAATAAACTTCTACCAAACTGACTATAGATCCAGACACTGTACACCTGATCAACCTTTCTACTTCTGCCAATCAATAATAGATTCTTTCCAGGAAAAACCGCCAAAGAAGACAACGGCCGTATTCCTGGATCCGACCTCAGCTTTTGACCGAGTGTAGAGGGAGAAATTATTTGAAAGGCTGCACAGCATCGGAGTAAGAGGAAAAACCATAATCTGGATTGCAGACTTCTTAAAGGGAAGAAGGATAAAGGTTCGGGTCAATGGAGAATTTTCCAAGGAACAAAGAACATGGGCTGGTGTACCTCAAGGATCTGTGCTCAGTCCTCTACTCTATCTGCTATATATTAACGACATCCATCCTTACCTCACTGAAGACACAAAGGTTGCCTGTTATGCAGATGATATAGCCATATGGCACACAAGTAGCAGTATAGAAAAATCAGACAAAATACTGAACACATCAATGAGAGGACTGGAAAAGTGGGCAATGGAACTCCAAATGACCATAAACCCAATAAAACCAAACCTATGCGTCTTCTCCACTGACAGGGAAAAAAGGCATAAAAATAACCCCAAAATAAGCATAAACAACCAAATAATTGATAAAATTAGAAATCCAAAATACCTAGGTGTGATACTGCAGTCCTGGATCTTTCCAGTTGGTCTCGAGGACCACGCCATCACCATCTCCTCAGCGGGGAAGTACGCGATCTACGTATTCATCGTAGATCGCAAAATGCGTGGTGTCGCTGGAGACCCACTGGCGATTCTCCACCAAACTCTGCAGCGCTGGCAGAGGCGCCATATTCATTGTACATAGTGTATATAATGCATATTATCTTTTTTTAAATAGTGCAGACTGTGCACTTTGCATATATTGACAAGATGTCAATAAAATTATTTTAATTGTCATTGATGAGGAATTGCTATTTACAGAACACATAATTATCACCTCAAATAGAGCTACCAGAAAATTAAACATTCTGAGATGGCTATGTGGAACAAATTGGGGAGCAAAACCCAGAATTCTCAGAACAACATATAACACCTTAATAAGGCCGATAATGGAATATGCAACACTCGTCTGGGCTCCCTCAAGCTCATCACTAAAAGGAAGACTAGACAGTGTTCAAGCAAAAGCGGCCAAAATAATCACTGGTGCTTTTTCATCCACCAACAATGAGAAAATTCAGAGAGAATGTGGTCTAGACCTACTCGCTCGAAAGCAGAAGACAAAATAAAAACAATAAAATTCACCAATAGCTTAAAAAGTAAAGTAACCTAACACATATCCCATAACACCTATTTAAACTGGACACAAAAACAAAGACTCAAAAGATCTTCAACACTTCAGTACGACAACAATAATAGAAAGGGCATAAATATGAAACACAATGACTTTCAAATTCAAGAAGAACCAATATTTCCTACCCCAGTGCCATCAAATGTAATCATCAATCTTAACTTGAATGAACCCTGCACAAAAAAAAGAGAACAAAAACATACTTAAAAAGAAAGGACTTGGCACAATTGGTTTAAACGATCAGAGAAATTATTTGTTGTTGTTTCTTATCCCCATGTGTAAAGTTTACACGAATTCCATGAGTTCATGCTCCTCGAGCTGTTTTATGATAAGCAGCGGCCTCTCCCAAAGGTCCTGTTTAGTGCATATAATGCAAACCACAATGTCTTCTGGAGCTGCAGGTACCAAGCTACATTTTGGGCAAGTGGGGTAGATTTTGTTGTTATTTTCTATCTTCAATGGCTTGAGATGGCCTATTCTAAATCTTGTAAGTGTCGTTTGATGCTGTCTATTTATGATGTTCAGAGATCCTCCTGGGTCCACTCCACTGTACCAACTGTGACGGTTTATGGACCGTAAGGTCTGGGTGGCCACTGCTTCTAGGATGTACCAACTGTGAGCCGGCTTGTGGACCTTTGTCTGGGTCTTGGTCTGGGTAGCCATTACTGCTCCAGGGATGTACCAACTGTGCTGGGCCCGGGGCCCTAGTTCTGAGCATGGAGAGTGGGTAGGACTATGTGCCTGGCATCTGCAGCCCTTGGCACCCGACTCGCGGGTAGTAGCGGTCTGTACCTGGCTGCCTGAAAGAGGGTGGTAGGGGCTAACTGATCACGACAGACCATTGTGGAACTCAGTGGAAGAGTTAGCGATGCTAATAGGGGTCTGTGACAGGAGTGACGTCCAGTTGCAGATTACGCAAAGTAGGGAGGCTTGACGGCTACCTACATATGCTGATCAGCACCTTCCCGTGGTGCGTCCTGAGCATGTTTCTAACAAGAACGTGGCCAACGCTGACAGCTCGTCTGACAAGTCTGGAAAGACGGATATGCCCAGTTCAGCCTTGCGTGACATGGTGGCGTTCTGGTGTCATTATAATACAGGTCACACCCCCCCCCCTCCCCAATAATGCCAATGCAAAATATAAAGATTGACATTACCAATGAGGCTCAGGTAGCGCCTGAGAACGGGTGGGAGGCAGATCCCTCTTGCCGTGGAGTGAACGACCTATACAGAGCTGATAGGCCAGCTCGACGTATTGGGTCTAGTAACTTCTCATGCATCCCTCTTAAAAAAACCCCTGAAGACAAGGGTAAGCCCGAGGACGCTCAAATTCCTTCGGGCTCCGAGCGTATGCCCAATAATACCTCGTTGGATATTTCTAATAATTCCCTGCCGCGCCCACTAATGGCCCAGGGAAGTCCCCTATGAAAGCAGGCAGCCTTCACACAGCGAGAGTCGACACGACTCGAGAGGATAGGCAGGGTGCCCACTTGAGTCCTCGAAAAGCGACGCGGCCGCCTGAGAATTTGAGCTCAGGTGCCTTCCGCACAGCTAGCTCTGGATACCCAGAGCGAGAGGATAGGAAGGATCGTCCACCCCCCCCTGATATCCCCCTCAACAGGATCATCAACATGGAGATCTCTGTGGATCCTTTCCTGTTGTTTGACCCTTCTTCTGAAACGAGAATCGGCTCAATAGTCCAGGAGTCGGGGGCTGCGATGGATGTCACCAAGGCAGTGTACCTCAATGACCTGAATGAAATGAATGAGTTTCTAAATAAGGCATTGACACCCCAGAAGTGGTGCACGAAGCTTAAGGGGCGACGAATTCAAGAAGAACCAATATTTCCTACCCCAGTGCCATCAAATGTAATCATCAATCTTAACTTGAATGAACCCTGCACACAAAAAAAAAAAGGGAACAAAAACATACTTAAAAAGAAAGGACTTGACACAATTGGTTTAAACGATCAGAGAAATTATTTGTTGTTGTTGTTGTTTCTTATCCCCTTGTGTAAAGTTTACACGAATTCCATGAGTTCATGCTCCTCGAGCTGTTTTATGATAAGCAGCGGCCTCTCCCAAAGGTCCTGTTTAGTGCATCTAATGCAAGCCACAATGTCTTCTGGAGCTGCAGGTGCCAAGCTACATTTTAACGCGCGCACCCAGCTGTTTGGGGACAGGGAGGAAAATTCTAAAGGAAAGGCTTGGTCGATCTTGTTATTGGTCAGAGTCTGGAGATTTCGAACGTCTATGGTGAATCGACGTTTGCCACGGAAAACGGTGAAAACATCATAAACTTCTCCCTGGCAAGAACGAGCAGGATGCGGCGTTTGAGGTGGGAAACGGACCCCACAGACGTAAGCGACCACATACTCATCAGGTTTGAGACCAGTTGTGAAGTGGAACCGCCATCAGTGGAGAGAGTTCTTCGGTACAGCATCAGGGGGCTTAACCTTGAAAGATTCAGACGCCGGTTTGCTTGCACACTTGGGGATAGATTGGCTGGAGCAGTTGACAGAGTTTCTATTAATAGCATGTTCAATGAGCTCCACCAGGATATAACCAACGTGCAAAACCTTGGGGCCTGGATCTGGAAAGGTTACCGCATTTAAAAAGTTTAAACAGCCTTGGTGGACCGAGGAGCTGAAGATCGAGAGGAAGAGAGTCAGGGCCATGAGGAAGCTATTCCAGAATAGTACGGGCGAAGAGAGAGTTAGGAGAAGAATAGCTTTCCAGAAGGTCCTAGCAGGGTACAAGAGACACACCAAAAGGGCGAAGAGGAAACACTGGAGGGAGCAGTGCAAAACCGTACTGGAGATTAATCCATACGGTCTCCCTTACAGGGCTGTCTCTGGGAAGATAAGGTGCTCCGCTAACTTGAGGCTACTTGAAGGGGAAGATGGGTTCAAGACTCAGGACCTGAAGGAGACCCTGGACCTCATCTTGGATCGGAACTTCGGAAACGAGAATCAGAGGACGAGATCTCTCTGACCACTTGTAGTTTGGTGGATCCGCTCTTTTCTGAGAATGAGGTGAAACTGGCGGCTTTCAAGTTCGGGAACAGGAAATCTCCTGGTCCCGACGGGATCAATAACACGGTCGTGAAAGCCCTGGTGAGGATGCACCTATCGCTTCTTGCCAGGTTATTCTGAAAAAAGTTACCACTTTTGCAGGTTAACACACAAAAATAAAATAAGCTAGGGCCTAAATTAAAGTACCTTAATACACAGAAAAGCGTACACTCAAGAATACAACACTAACAACAAAAGGAAGATAAAAACAACTCACGATTTGTTAAATAAAATAAAAAATGTTACTTAGCTTTATTGTAGCGTTGGGAGGGATCGGACTGGGAACACAGGGATGCCAAGAGAACAGCCAGACAGGGAAAACCGCCAGTAGAAAAACCACTATAAGTGGCTCCACGCCAATTATCCACGCACTCTCTGTCTCACCGCACTCCCCTCGTCCCCATTATATACAAACATGGCCACATTCGTCCAATGAGAAGGCGTGAGAGATTGGTACACTAACAGACGAAGACAACATTCTTCCCTGTAAAACCTGATAAAAAAAATATATGTTTGTCAATATAATTTGACAATTCAATAGGTGCCTGGACACTGGTACTTTTCCTGAGGCATGGAAGGTTACCCGAGTAGTGCTTCTAGAAAAGTCTGGTAGAAAGGGTAATTCTCCTAATGATTATCGTCCGCTTTCTTTACTAGCGTGTCTAGTAAAGGTCCTGGATAGCCTACTAGCTCAGCGACTGAAGCACTGGCTAGAGAGTAATGAGATCCTTTCCTCTTTCCAACATGGTTTTAGGGAAGGAAAATCCACAACCACAGCTCTAAACGAGGTGTTAGAGGGGGTTGAGATGGGCTTAAATAAGGGTGCTTGGGTTATTCTCGTGGCCCTGGACATTGATGGCGCGTTCAACTCCATGAGCTGGAACAAGCTGATGAGAAATTTGATGGACATGGGTTGTCCTGATAATTTGTGCAGCTTGGTTCGTGTCTTCCTGAGGGATAGACGGATTTGCCTCAGTTTTGGTGGGCTGAAGTTGGAAAGAAACTGTGCTAAGGGTTGCCCCCAGGGCTCTTGCTGCGGACCTATTCTGTGGAATCTCCTGGTAAACACCGTTTTCCAAGAGGAGCTACCTGAGGGAGCCAGGCTGGTTCTCTATGCTGACAACCAGTTCCTCATCATTGAGGCTGCTTCGAGAGCGAAGGCTGAGAAGTGTGTTGTAACTTCATTCCAAATCCTCTCGAACTGGGCCCATGACTCTGGCCTTAAGTTCATTGTCTCCAAAACTAAAGCCCTCAGCTTTAAATCTAGGGAGATAAGAACTAAAAGGAAAGGGATAAAATGGGAACACAAGCCGGCTATCCGGATGGAAAACGGAGGGTAGCGTTGGTCAATAGGATGACCATCCTGGGGGTAGTCATTGATGACAAGATGGGTTGGCAATACCAGGCGGAGTAGATGGTGGCGAGAGGCAGGGAGGCCTTGTGCAGGCCTGTCCTGCTCTCAACGGGGGGAGGGGGGGAAGGAGGGTACTATTTTTAGGAACCTCTATCTCTCCTGTGTCGAGCCAATCGGGGGTTAAATTCTAATTTATGTTCATTACAAATTTTTCTAGATGGAGAAGAGTCTTGTTCGAATCCCTTTCAGCTTTTTTCCAGTTAGTGCTGCTGCTCCATAGAATAATGTCATCAGCGAAAAGTCCAATATTGGTTTTATGTGAATTTTTTTCTTCTATGCCTGCATTAAATAGGGTGAAGAGATTTGGGCTAAGGACTGATCCTTGTGGTAATCCTTTAACAATTTGAAGGTTATAGATAGAGTGCCATTATATTTGACCCTGATGTATCTATTTTTAAGGAAATCATTAATCCAAGTGATAGCTTTTCCATCAATTTTGAAATGTTTGTATAATTTTGTAATTAACTTGTTTTTCCATACTCTCTTTATCAAAGGCTTGTGTAAGGTCTAAAAAAGCAGCTATGGTGTGGTTAGTTGGTTTTCTGTTTTGTGCATCTTTTACCTTTTGTGTGAAAAATTAGAGTTGGTCTATTGTCCCATGTCCTTTCCTAAATCCATATTGTTCTTATGGTAAGAGTTTTCTTGTATTGAGGTGGTAGGTGAGTCGTCTGAGTATAATTTTTTCCATTAATTTGCAGCAAATACTTGTGGGAGATAGGTCGGTAGTTTTTTGGGTCATCAGCAGATTTGTCAAGTTTTTTAATGGGAATTATTGTTGCAGTTTTTAGTCTTGAGGCAATTATCCAGTTTTCCAGGAGTTATTGAAAATATTAAGAAGTTTTTCTTTGCCAATTTTGCCCAAGTTTGATATCATTTGGCTATGGATTCCATCTGGCCCAAGAGTCTTGTTTAGGTCAGTGTTTTCTAATGCATAAGCTAGCTCTTTCATATTGAATTTTTTCATGGAAAAATTATTATGTGCTGGTGACATTTTTACAGTCATGAATAATCTTTCGGGCCTTTTTTCAACTTTCTTAACTTTTATTTCAAATTTGATTTTACTACTTATTTGATATGAATTACCTAAAAGATTGGCAGCATTTTTGTCATTAGTTGCTGGTGTACAACTGTATTCTTAATCATATTTGTTTTTTAAATTTGTGACTGGGATCTTTCAATTTGTTTTGCCAAATGCCAAAGTTTTGTATTTGGGTTTCTTGGTTTCAGGTTTTCACAAGTTTGTTTTCATTTTTCCCTTTTGACATTTACGTATAATCTTTTTATTTTTGCATTCACAATGTTCAGTTCAGTTCTACAATTTGTTTGGTTTTGGGTGCACTTTTCCGTAGTTCATTTCTTTTAGTTATAAGCGTTTGAATATTTTGGTGTGTATAATTTGGAATCCAATTCTTAATATTACCTCTTGATATTGAAACTTTGGCTGCTTTAATAATGGTGTTTTTGAAAGATATCCAATTAGCCTTTTTGAAGTTCCAGAATTTTTTTAAATTGAGCTGGTTTTGGTCTTGGTGCTAATTTCAATCAAATTAGGCAAATGATCACTTCCAATACTTTTTAATATTTTCCATTTGCATTTGTGGAAAATTTCAGGATAGTAAAAACTTATATCAAGTGCTTGTGCAGTATTATAGCTGTAGGAATGATGGGTAGGATTCTCATCATTTAAGCACATGAAGGCATTGTCGTTAAATATGTTTGATAGTATTTTGCCTCTTGGGTTTGGCGTGGAACATCCCCATAGTTGATTTTTGGCATTAAGGTCACCTACAATAATAGTGTTGTCGGTAAGAAATTGAACCATTTTTTCATCGTCAATAAGTTTATTGTTTGTAGGGTGATACATATTGTATATGTTGATGGCTTTGTTTTGATTGAGGTAGACTTTGATACCTTGGGCTTCGAGGTCTGATGTGTTAACAGCTATGTCCTCATAGTACAAATCCTTGATTAAAAATGCTAGGTTACCCCCTTTAACAGCATATACAGATGAATCTTCAGACCTTAGCCTGAGTAATGGAGGGGCCGGAATTAACATAATACTGCAAGATGGAACACACATCAAAATCAAAGAAGGAGCAGGACAGATTTCGTCAAACTTCACTTGTGAACTGACAGCTATCTGGAAAGCCTTTGATGTATGCCTTAACCAACCATCCCTGCATCAAGCAGAAGGAATTTTAATATACAGCGACTCAATTTCCGCTCTAGAAGCAATTCAGAAAGGCAATACTAAAATCACACAGAAAATACACTCGTAGGCAAATGATCACTTCCAATACTTTTTAATATTTTCCATTTGCATTTGTGGAAAATTTCAGGATAGTAAAAACTTATATCAAGTGCTTGTGCAGTATTATAGCTGTAGGAATGATGGGTAGGATTCTCATCATTTAAGCACATGAAGGCATTGTCGTTAAATATGTTTGATAGTATTTTGCCTCTTGGGTTTGGCGTGGAACATGAAATGGCATTTGAATTGGCTAAGGAAGCCAGAAAGTTGGGCCAAAGGAAAGAACAAATGTCATTATTTGACGCTGATGCTTTGTCAAAATACAAGATAATTAAACAAAAAATAAGAAAATATCAAAATGCGAAATAAACTCTGAGAGAAAAATGACAAAAACTATAACAAGATTTAGAACAAAACACTATAAAGGAATGACAATACATCCAATGGCACAAGAACCTATAGGACATGCAACAACTGTCCTTAGTGGAACCAGAAATGGCCGCAGCCTTGCAGAAAATTGACACAGACCCAGAGCAGCAGCTTTACACACCCAAGATAGTGGATATTGCTGTTGCTGTGATGGAGATGCATGGAGACATCTGAGGCTCTTTATTGGACACGACAACAACAACAACAACGGCATTCCAGAGTAAAATATATTATCAGGGATAGATACATATTTTTCAAATGAATTAAAATAAATATAATCGATACTAAGAGAGTTGAATTAAAAAAATTAGAAATTTATTATCTTCGAAAACAAACCGTATCTAAAATATCTTTTTTTTTTTTTGCTACATGTTTTAATTTGCATATGCCTATTTTACATATCTCAGATTGTATTTAAAAATCGTTAACCATTTCTTCTAACTTTTGGCGAAATGGTGTTTTATTAATTTATCATTTGATATTATCAGGGTTCTTTCCTGGTATTCAAAAAGGAAAAATACGTGTCGTTCAGTTATATTTTTCAATTTATCAAACAATTTGGCAGCTGAATCGCCGATTCTGGTAGAGCGCCATCTCTAGTGAATAAAGTTGTAACTAAAATCAATTTCGAATTTTTCATTATTTGCCATAAAAAATCCCATTGCATCCTGAACACAATGGTGTTTACCGCATTGCTTTAGCGCAAATATTCGCGGAGTTATTAATTTTTAAAGTTGTGCGGGACTTTTGGATCACCCTGTAGTTATGCAAAATCAAAACGTGACGGATAAAACAATAATATTTAAATCCAAGTTAAATGTTTCCCCGGCTGAAGTATTAGGCAAAGTAAATAATGGTATTAAAAAGATGAGAAATGAGAGATCGAAAGTCAAAATAAATAAAATAATAAAATCAAAATCTGGCGTAATACTTAAAGTTGATTCAGGTGAAAATTTGAATACATTGATTGAAGAGTTTAAAAAGATTGATGAAGTAAATCAAAAAGCATTAATTTATGCACCAAAACCACTAGATCCTACAATTGTTCTTAAGTCAATTACTAAATCTACAGATATTAAGGAATTGCCTTCGCTTTTATGCAATATGAACCCAGAGTTAGAAGGTCGAGAGAAGAAGATAAAGGTTCTGTTAGCTATGAGATCAAATACTGACGTACAGGATGTTGTTCTCCGCATTTCCCCGGCAACATACCAAATTATGAATAAATTACAACGTATATATACAGACATACAGGTTACATATATGAAGGATAAGGTGCTTGTAAGTCAATGTCAAAACTGTTTTAGTTATGGTCATAGTAAAAATTCAAGCAAGCCTTATACCCCAGCCTTCCACATCCTCTGATCATAAGTGATACAATTGAACTTCTGCAGGAACAGCATATTGATACAGATATCATCCAAAAAATCACACAACTCATTTCCATATGTCTAGATAACTGCATATTCGCATATAACTCCGAATCATTCAGGCAAGCAAAAGGGTCCCCAATGGGAAGCCCTCTATCGACCACAATTGCTGAGATCTCTATGCGCGCAATAGACCGAAGGATTATACCGCCAATTTCCCCCAAGATATAATCTTTTGGCGCAGGTACATCGGTGACATCTTTTGCATTTGCACCACCACCAAAACCGATGACATCCTCTACAATCTTAACAATTATCATCCTGATCTTCACTTTACCGTTGAAAAAGAAACCAATAATACCCTTCCATTTCTCGACGTTAAAATCATCCGGCACCAACATGAATTGCACACCACCGTTTATTATAAACCATCCTTCCGTCCTAATTACGTTCAATACTCGTCCTTCTGTCCTATCAGTCACAAAATCAACACAGTCATTGCTCTATCAAAACGAGTCCATACCCACTGCTCCCTCCAGAAGTACAAGAACCTTGAAACACAGAACATATTAGCTAACCTCAGGGACTGCGCATACCCGATATCCTTTATATTGCGACACTTTTATGACCCAACTAAAAAGACACAGTCTCCAATATACAGATCTATTTGCAATATGCCGTATTCACCATTATCCTCCACAATAGCGAGATTCTTATTGAAATTTGGAATCAAAACCTACTTCACCTGCGCACCTACCTCTGGATCCCTTCTCAGAAACCAGATCATGAAACTCAATGAACCTCGCAGCACACCACGAAACGCTATTTACTCCATAGAATGTTTGAACTGCCCAAAAATCTACGTAGGCGAAACCGGGAGACATGTCATTATTAGAATTCATGAACACAAAAGAAATATCGATAACTTAGACCATAGATCCTTAATAGTACAGCACATAAACGAAACTGGCCATTCCTTCAACATTACATCACCGAAAATTCACTATTCCAATATTGCCAACAAACACCAAAGACTAATCATTGAATCCATCCTGTCAAGCAAATTCCAGAGCCTCAATAGAAAAATTGATTTACCTGAAATTTACAATGTAATATTCCCGGCAGCCACCAAACCCCCCTCTGTATCATGAACTCTGCGATTCAATGAATAATCTTTTATTTCCGATATTTCAATGGGCTAAACGGCCATCCTTTTCAAAGATCTCATCCCCTCTCGCGGCAACCCTCGCATTACACTTGAGACACGGGCGTCTCACAAATGTATGTATAGATTAGATCCGAAAACTTTAGTAGCTAATATAATTTTTCCTGTCGAAGGTCGGTAATGCCCGAAAGCTTGAAATAAATGTATTTGAAAGAGACTTATCCCTCAAGCTTATTGATTTGAACATAAAAATTCATGTAACATCATAAAATGTAAAAATTGCGAAGACAATGACCAACATGTTAACTGTCAATCCTTGCCCAAGCGCATAAATTGCTCTACACATCCTAAATATAGGAATAGCAATAATCATCGTTCTAATGACAAATTATGTCCTGTGTTCCTTCAACAAATGAAATATGAGATACAAAGAACACATGTAATGCAGATTTAGATCATGATATTGTTACTTTGGATTAGAATAGATTTATTTTTGTTTTTTGGTCAATGTTCAAATTAAGCAATTTGGTTAATAATGAAATAAGGGAATTTATTTCTAAGGAAAAATATGATATGATTATAGTTCAAGAACCATATAGTATAAATAATGAAGTAATCTTTAATATGCGTTCAAAAATATATTATGCAAATATACCGGGAGTTCCAATATATACCGCAACAAAATCGTTACAAACCCTTTCTTATCATGTAAATTAATTAAAGAGTTTTCAAATTCATTTGCAACCACTATATCAGTACAAACTACTAAACGGCAAATTATTCTTTTAAATATTTATATACACCCTAATAAAATGGATACCTGTCATGTTCAATTCCTTGATAAATTAATTAAAAATTTTAACACAAATCCATTGATTTTAGCTGGAGATTTTAACGCTCGAAGTCAGATGTGGTTTGATAATATTATTAATCAAAACGGTAGAAGACTTCAACCTATAATTGATTTTCACAATATGCTCATACATAACAATCGAAATAAAACATGTCGAGGATTAAGTATAATAGATCTTACTATTACTAATAGTCATGCTCATGTACTTGTTAATGGATGGAAAACGTTAAATCTTCCGCAAATTACAGACCATCACGCAATCTCATTCGACATTAGTCTGGAAACAGAAAGTTTAATACATGAAAATAATTCTACATGGTATTTTCAAGAAAAAAGAGCCAATTGGCAAAAATATGAGCAGGCAATCAAGGTGTCTAGGATAAATGAGGCAATGATGAAATTAGGTAAAATAGTAAATATAAACGATATAAGCTGTGTAGTTTCTCTCATAACTGACATATTAATTGAAGCTGCATATGCATCTCTACGAGTAAAACCAAAATATTTGAATAATAATCCATTTAATTGGTGGACGGATGAACTGGAACTTTTTAAAAATCATTTTAAATATGTTCGAAATCTATATTATCGGGGTAAACGGTCTAATAGACAGCTAGTTGATGAAAAAATGTATAAAGAAATACGAAATAAGTATATGAATATTATTGAAAAAACAAGAAATGTAAGCTGGAGGGTATTCCTGGAGGAAGTTGAAAATACATCTCCTTTTGGTAATACTTATAAAACTTTCAAACAAAAAATTTCTCCTAGGACTTTTGATTTACCAATTCTAGATGTATCTCAAGATGTGCTCGAATCAGAAATGAAAAATCTTTTATCTTCTTTATTTCCGAAAGACTGTCAATCTTCTGACACAAACTATCATAAATTAATCAGAGACAAGAGTTATACTTTTTCTAATGATAAAATCATTTATTTTGATGATATTCAAATCTGTTCAATAATTAAAAAACTCAAAAATGACAAGGCTCCAGGAATAGATCATATAAGCAATCAGATGATCAAAACGGCAGTTCAGCATATATCTCCTGTGTTAACAAAATTGTTCAATGCTTGTATTGGACTCAATTATTATCCGGAGGCCTGGAGAAAGTCAGCAGTAATGATTATAAAAAAACCTAATAAAGAAAACTATAAAGATCCGAAAGCCTACCGCCCTATAAGCTTGTCTTCTGATTTAGGTAAAATTTTTGAAAGTCTAATTCATATTGAACTTTTAAATCATATTAATAGTAATAATGTTATGCATCCTGCTCAACATGGATTTACACAAGAAAAATCAACAATCTCTGCTTTACAAGAAATAACTAAATTAAGTCTTCAGAAAAGAGAAACAGAAAATACGGCAATAGTAACAGTGGACATCAGCGGAGCTTTCGACAACGCATGGCATCCGGCAATTCTCCAACAATAGGACAAGGCAAATTTTCCAGCGGTACTTATAAAAATAATTAATTCTTACTTTTGAGGACCGGAGTGTAGAATTTAAATATACTAATGTAAAGTGTATAAGAAAGATAAATAAGGGATGTCCCCAGGGTGGTATTATTTCTCCTATTCTTTGGAATATATTACTTAATGATTTCAACTTATCTTTTAACGAAAGTTTTGCTAGAGTAATTGCTTTCGCGGATGATGTGACATTTGTGGTATGGAGTTCAAACATCTATGATCTTCAGTACAATATTACCAAATGTTTAATAAAAATCAAAGCCTGGTGTGAAAAGGTGAAACTTTCACTAAGTCCAAACAAAACAGGTATACTCTATCTACATAACTATGAAAAATTGCCCATTAATTTTGATGGAAAAATAATTCAACCATCAGAAACTGTTAAAATTTTGGGAGTTATTTTTAAAAATCATAGACAAAGGAATAAGATTAATTTTGGAACACATGTTGACAATATAATTATGAAAGCTACGAAACTTAAGAATATATTATTCTCATTATGTGCACGTACTTGGGGCATTGATACTCGGCGTAGATTGATCTTGTATAAAGCTATGATACGCTCTACAATAAGCTATGCATCAAATATTTGGTTTCCTTTTATCACTGCAGCAAAAAGATCCAAGTTGAATTCTATACAATATCAAATTCTTATTAGATGCATTCATGCTTATAGGACTTCATCTTCTTACATCACACATATACTAGCGAAAACTCCTTTACTGTCCGATTATCTTGAATTATTACAAACAAAGTATAATATGACAAATTCTCTCACAGATCGAACACTCAAAAAACCCCTTCAAAAAGAATTAAACAAACTATATCTGGATCTAAAATTTAAGTTTTATCTTTCTCAATCTAATGAACTGTTCAATAAATTCTTTCCAATTGCTGTCCCAAATTTCATTTCTTCTGATAAATTCACTACTTTATTCTTAACTGGCAAAGGACCCTTCTTAAGTTTCCTATTCAAACTGAATGCTATCAGTGATCCAACATGCGAATGCCGCTTAGATGTTGAATCACCAGAGCATCTTCGTTTAACTTGCCCTCTGACTAATCAAATTGTATGTAGATACTTTGAAACATTACCAAATTCTCTTTGTGTATATACTCTATCTTATGAGAACTTTGTTAAGTTTAGAACTATTTGTACAATAATTTACAAAACAATACTAATCCATCGTGTAAATAATTAATCATATATATGTAAATAATACTAGCACAGCACAATAGTCCTTTGGACTTCGTGCTTTTGTAACAATAAATAAATAAATAAATGAATAAATAAAAAAATAAAAATAAAACTTATGAAATTTCCATTTTATTAATATAGATATCTTATTCGTTTTAATATTGGCTATCTCACAGAGCTTTCAATCTGTGAATTCATATAGCGGGGATCTCTCGGTAACATTGTGCTAAAACAGACCGTTTGATAGAATTGCCGTTTCTAATGAATAAAATAAATAAAGTTGCGTTGTTTATTTATTTATTATGTTATATTCTGTGTATTTTTTACATATGGAGAATAATATAATGCCCAATAATACACCACAAGGTTTGTGCTTGCATTCATTTTACGTGTTCAACATACTGTAACATATTCGGTTGTGTTTTCTCCTCACTCCCCATATAAATATTATTTTGCTGTAGAGAGTTTTGCCCGTGTAATTTAGATGGAATGAGATACAACTCTTGAATAAAATAAATAACATCTTTATTTCAATAACAATCAATATTTGAATATACATTTGATAGAAAACCTTTTTTTTTAAATTTTGGTCCAGATATTCAGGATATAAAGATATACTGTCTTCAATGATAGAGATATAAGCGAAGTACTTGAAGGATATATGTAAAATTACCAATTACATAAACAACATGTATAACAAACTTTCTCTCGTAAAAATGCCCTTTATGAAATCCTTGTAACTACTTACTAACATATTTATTTTAAAGCTGAAATATAATAAACATGTCTAGCATATTTCAATTTTAAAAGATAATTTGTGTAAGTAGTTCTACGCATCAATTCGATAAAGGGTTTTTTAAAACAAAACTTATGAGAAATAATTTATTTTTAAGGCGAATATTTGTAAATATTTGTTTTTTCTCCGATTATAAATAATATCTCGCACGCACTATATAAAAGTTAATTATAAGTTGGTGAGATATGGTCAGTAGGAGGTGGCGCTGTATTGTGGAGGGGCACAGGGACTAGGGATGGTGGTGATGGAGACTGTCTTGTCGCGGGGCCGGCAGAACAGGATATAGATGATACTGCCCAGGACCAACAGGATGCCCAGGGTGCCCAGCGCGGCTCCGATCTTCCCCCCCAGACTGAGCCCTGCATACATCCCATTGTAATACATAAGCTAAGTAGGTTGCATATACATTACGTGTCTATATGTATAGAAAGCAGTTCGAATTCGCAGATGACACAGAGCGACGTTTGGTTTATTTCAGAAATCAATCGGTGGGTTGGATAATCTGCTTATAATATTCGCGGAACATAAATTTAAAAAGAATATTTTGAAGAGTATATTCTATTAGTATCGAAACCTAGTTGTGACATTGAAAAGTTATCAAAGAACGAAACGAAAGTATATACAGAGAGAACCCTCTGTGCTAACTAACTTAGTTAAACAGTTCAATATTTGCAGGTTCCAGTTCAAAAATAACTTTATTAGATACCATTCAAAAAAGAACAACCAAGGTCATGATATTTACAATGAAGAATATGTACAGGTTCATCTCAATTCCTACGATTTATGTTTATTTTATAGTTGAATCTGCAATGCATTTCCTTTCTCAAATAAAAAGTTCCATACCACTTTGTGAAGCCCCAAAATATGCGAATTTGAACTATGGGAGAATGATGTTGTTCGACTTACCACAGTGCTTCTCATCCTGGTCGTTTTCACAGTTGTTGACGTCATCGCACCGCAGTCTCTGCCAGATGCACCGGTCGTTGTGGCAGGAGAACTGGAAGTCGTGGTGGGTGCACTCGCCGCCGCTCTCTGCAACACACCACTCAGCTACCATGTGTCAAATATCTCATTTCCCCAAAAATATATATACATTTAAACCTGTCTATAGCGCCCCCTCTAAATAACGCCTTCCTCTCTATAGCGCCCGATTTTAAATACATAGTACGATGCGATTTACATTAAAAGTGACCTGTCTATAGCACCCTATTTTGGTGAGTCCCAAGAGGAGGATAATAATCAGGATTCTTCTGAGGGAGTGCTTTCTAATTCTGCCACAGTCTTTACTTTGAATATTGTAAAGGGCGATTGTATTGCGTTATATAGGATTCTGAATATTTAACCAACTGAAATATCACTAGAGGTTGACAACCTGTGTGAGTGGGATGGCCGAGAGGACCTACCGTCCAAGAAGACGGTGTAGTAGACCAGGAAGCCATCGTATGTCTTGGATACACGCTCCGACCCGCTGTGGTAGCTCATGTGGAGGGAGTTGGAGTCGGAAGTGATTTTGTTGCCGTAGCCGCAGTGATGGGAGTATTTGACGCCATTGATCTGCGCCATCCGCAACACTTAGAACACACGGTAAGAATTCTGTATTGAGACAGTTAAATGAACCCTTTTCTATGATTTTTTCACAAAACAACCCCACCAATGAGTATACACAACCTAATGAAATTTTGGTATTTTGTAAGTGCAAGATTCGAACTATTTTTACATGTGGTGTACTTAGAATGTGTGTAAGAAGCCCCTACCTACCTTGTGTACTTGGGATGATAATAATAAGAAAACGCTGTCAGTACAGTGCTTAATTTCTTATCGAATCCACACTTACACACAATAAGCTCTCATGCAATTTACTTATCCGAGATTTCTTTAGCGTACATATGTCGCCTGCAGACATCAGAGTTGAATTAAAACTAAGGCCTGACTTAAACTTGAAAACCTCTTGTACGCAGCTAAGGTCACATAGTCGTAATTCAACCTATGTTGAGAAGCAACCTGTATTGTATTATCCATCCATTTCATTTCAGTCACATGAATGTCTGGTTAAGATATGTTCAAATGCATGTTAAATGATCCATAAAGAATATTTTAAAAAGAATTGGAATGTAACGATAATCTCTATTAGAGAAAAAAACTCTTAGGTTATTACAATTTGAGTTGAATATATAAATCCGAAAGTAAAAAGGCAAATTTCCGATTACTTATTTGAATTTACCCCTGATACTTTTGAAAAAAGAACAATTTTTAATTTGAAAAAGATTCTTTATTGAAATATAGCCTTGAAGTAATTTCACCCAACCTGTAACATCTGGCGAAAATTGGCAAACAGAAAAACTCACTATAATAGGAAACTGAGAAAAATACACAGAAATATGTCCCATATTCAAGCATATTCTAAATATTATTTTCACGCCTACTTATATTTTCATTCCTCGCTTTTTACTTTCCAGGCTGACAATAGGTTTCTACCATTTGCATATTGGCTGCATAATATAGTTGAATGAGCAAGCATTTTACCCCATTCCAATCTTACTCCAGATTCCGTAGGTAGTGAGAGGCCGTTTTAACAAATCTATTCGATTGTTTTGGAATCTGATCTATTTTCTCACTTCTTTCTAACTCTTTTGTGTACACACACACCGTGAAATATACTTCCGTATCTAATAAATGTTTACCTTTATGCGCGAACGAGATATTTTATAGAACGACGTTTAACAAGTTTTACCGCAAATGTTTCTTTTTACAGAACGTACAATCGTGATTTTCATTATATAAGGAGAAATAACGACTATTCCTTATCCTTAGGGATGGAGTATGAAAGGATGAATTGTGAAGAGTAATGATGAACGGAAAAATAAAAGTGTCCAGGGATGGGAATCGAAAATAAAAACAGTACTTGATTCATTAGAAGGATAAACACACAAGGTAGAACAAGTTAAGAGAGGACGTACTTTGACGTAGTCCCCGGAGAAAGGGTCGAAGTCACAGGAGTGGAGTTGCACCATGATCCTGCTGCCTGCAGGAGCCCTGAGGGTGATGTGACAGTTCATGTCCGGCATGCGGTGATGGTGGTGGTCCTTGGTGGCCACGATACCTGCCGCGGTGTTGTTGGACACATAGCCCACGTAAACCACGGCCTCGGATTTGCGGTCCGGCTCGCATAGTCTTTCCGCGTAAGCTGCACACAGTGCGTTTGGCAATACAGTGCAGCACTGACGCTAATAAAACACTATATGAACAATCAAGAGTGTTGAATTTAACATCCATGGTCAACACAGACGTTGACCAAATAGTGCATTGGTTCAAAATATTAACTATTTTGATCTAGGAGGCACGATATTTTATGGCATCAATCTTCTCTCCGCTACCTTTTCCAGTAATTATTGCACAAATTTGTCTACGATGTTCTACGCAATCTATATATATAAAATTGAATGTTTGTCTGTGTGTGTGTGTGTGTGTGTCCTCTATGGATTTAAAAACCATACATCTAATCGCCGTGAAAATTTGGGATATTATTAGGCATATCCCCGGAAAGGTTTAAGAAAAATAATTTCTTGAATATCTTTAATATCCTTAGAGTTATTTGCAGATTTGTAACTTTAACTCGCAAGCAGCGCCACCTTGCGACGGAGATAGGCTTAGGTCTGCCCCCCCCCCCCCCGTCCGGCCGGTCAGTCCAAGTTCCCACCGACCAATCAGAGGGATCAAGAGGTCCTGGCGCGCGGGGGGCGGGTGACCTCCGGGAACTACGTCCATCTTCCATAAACGACCATGATTCTATTCAACTTATCGAGTATTTTTCAAGGGACCGGGAAAATATGTTCACTAGATAAAACGATGATTTTGTAATGTAGAAAATTAGGAAAGACAAAATCCAGGATGACACGGCACACAGGGACCGGGAAAAAATAATCACTTTATCGAGAGATTCACGACCATGATTTTATTCAACTTATCGAGTATTCTTCAAGGGACCGGGAAATATGTTTGAAGAGTGAGAATTGTTTTAACAAATGTTCGTTAGACAAACCTTTACTCGGGTAAAACCTCGGGCGAAGCCGGGTACGTCCGCTAGTTCTTAATATAATAGATAATATCTAAGAAATTCTATATATGTGTAAAATATTATTATTATCATCACATTATAATGAAAACATTCAGTATAGTTTTGTGGTGATCTCAATAACATTATGATGTCCGAGATTTTCTTACCATCATCTCACTCGGACAATTTTTATCCCGACAATTCCAAATATCTTTATTCTATGTTAGGAAATTTGGATCTTCAACGTAGCTGTTGTGAATCAACTCTGTAGGAATAATATTTCGAATAGAGCTTCAACAATATATTGTGGTGCTGAGCTATGAATAATAGTCTTTTGTGTTGGGCCCAGATGGTACGGCAAGTGTTGGCGCGGCCTTGGTTGCCTCAAAATTCTGAAGGATGTTTAAGAACAGGATGTTTGCTTGAAGGAAATGCTACACTTGCAATATTCGTTGTATAGCAGGTTGTTGTGTTCCAGTAACCGTTACAATAATTCACATATTTATCACATCGTTTATAACTTTATCCTCGACGTGTTAGCGATTACTTTTCCAATTGAAATCCTCAAAGATTCCTGAAAGATATCACAGTGACTTTTATTAAAGACACACGAGATAACCAAGTGTGAACAAAATTGAATCTGTCTCCTTCTAAACAGCAACCTGCGCTATACTGGAATGTTACTCGTGTTAAGAATACCACTTAATATATAAGACAATAACGCGCCATCTATATAGAGCAAATAAAAAACATTGACACGAATGTTTATTTTACACATAAATCAAATTTCTACTGTCCTTACTGCGATGAAATTTTTTATTGATGTGTGTGAAAGAAGCATTCGCGTATTCATTTTCTATAGTTAACCTATGTTCTTAACGAGTCTCGAGTCTAGTGGGTCGTATTTCATGACATTTTAATTTAAAGAAGCGATGCAGGCAAGAGAGGGATTGAATTTAATGAACATTATTGGTGTCTTCAGTAATAATATTTGCATAGACACTTTCTATCTCGACAAGTCTTGAATCTGAGAGAACTAGTCCCGATGCATAATCTCCTTTTTCAAATACAAGTAAAACTTGTAAAACACTTCCTACGGTGTCCTTACTGTAGTAGGGAAGTATATTTGGAGGACCTTGCTCATCAAAGAGGGTTCACGCTGGAGACCTCCTAATATACACTCATGGACAAAACTTAAGGAAGTTGAAAGTCTTTGATGTCGCCGGTCGTCTGTTTTTTTTTTCTTCTTTTTTATTTTAAGGAGACAGAGGTTGTTTACACTTATTTACCTCGTGTGTTTTTAAAAATATCACTGTGTATCAAATATATTTAGGAGGTTTTTGTGTGAATCCCGATATACATTCTAGAAGGCACAAGTTCCATAAGTTTTGTCCATGAGTGGATATCTTTGATTTAAAATTGGGGAGACAGATTCTCTCTCTCTCAGGACTTAACCTAATACTGAATACCGCCTCCCATTTTGAATATTAATCTAAATTATTTGGACCCCTCTATGAAACGTAACTATCCACACTTTGGTTTAACTATGGCTTAACTACATGAATGAAGCGAACTTTCATTTGTGATAATAATAAATAAAGGTGCTGGTTTACCATCTTGTTGTGAATACAGTTAACAGCCAACTATACCATTTGGAAGCCCAAAAGAAAACTAGGAAGACTTTTTTTACGAGGTAACACATTGAATGGATTCAAGGAAAAAACAACTTGCTTTAATATACATCATAATTGCGAAAGTGTAGAAATTTATAAAGGATAATTAATTTTTCCGGCCATAAAGTTTTGAACACACAAAAATTGGTGCAACAAGGGTGGATTAACACAATTATTATAAAACGTCATCTAGAATTATCATGATGCACGAGCGCTCCATCTGTTGTAAGAAATTGAAACTATTTTTGACGCTTATGTTTCTTTTTTTAAATAAACCAATTTTTTCTACTGTTCATACTGAAATTATAAAATAATGGGAGGGCCTTGCTCATCAGTAGTGAACCCTCCCAGCAGTTTCGCCAGTTTAATACCGCTGTACTATTGCATTGAGATGTTTTGTTTGTATACCGAAACTGATGTCGGGGAGGATGTGGTCGACCAAGCTACATGTCAATGCTATATAAAGCTGACCTCTTCACAATGGCGATCCCAAGATCTGATGGTAGTTTCTCATCTAGCATCGAACCATTGTCTCCGTCCATTTCTTCTACTTCTAGTGTTTAATCACTATCACATTTTAAAGCTCCTATTTTGATTTGAAACCCGTTTGTTTTCAATCAAATCTGGATAAGAAATGTTCGTCTTCTTTATTTTAAACATACTTAGAGGCGCTGAAATAGTTAAATGTCTTTGGAGATTTCTCTTTAAAATGGGAACGCCTAAGATAGGCCTGAGTGTATTTGATAATAGCGCTCTGTGAACAATGAGGAATTATATCAGAAATCCAATCACTTTTTTCTATATTTAAAAGACAAATTTTTTTTTCCAACAACGGAAGATGTCAAAATGGTAGATCGAATATTGACGAAACTGCTGGGAGGATTCACCGCTGATGAGCCAAGACCTAACATTTAATATTCCGTTTAGTGGTTGTGAAAACTTCAATTATGAAATATAACAGATAAGATTTATAAGTTCACACTTTATCACTCATGGAGAAAACTTAAGGAAGTGAAAAGTCTTTGATATCGCCGGTCGTCTTTTTTTTTTGAAGGATACAGAGGCAATTTTGTTCACACTTGGTTATTTCGTGTGTCTTCAATAAAGGTACTGTGTATCAAATATATATCAGAGTTATTATTTGAATCCCGATATACATGCTAAAAGGTACAACTTCCTTAAGTTTTGTCTATGAATGTTTATAGTGCAGTATTAAGAAAAGTAAAAAGAGTTTGAGTAACCAAAGGTGAGAGATGGTCGAACAGCGCTACTTACACGTGTGGTAGGAGCCATGGGCAGCGACGGCGGCTGCGAGCTGCAGGAGTAGGAGACACGCGGAACCCAGCATGGTACTCTCGCTGCCGTACCACCTGTTCACAACTACTCTTGTACCCAGCGCGCAAGGCCGCTAGCAGAATGTGCGTGTCACTTCCTATCGCACAGATTTCTTAATTATCCCTAGTCACAAGGACATCTCCCTGAGACGTCTTTATCTAAACATAAACGATGCGAAAGGTTTAGTTTCGAATGGCTTAGGTTGCTTTGGAAGTAAACAGATCTTGTTTATATGATTTTGTTCTTTCTATGCATTTAATGGGTAGACTACTGTATGTACACAGCTGATTCTATAATTAAAACTAACAGGATTTAAGAACTATTCGTATTTAAGAAAGATAGTTTCACAATTTTTTATAGTTTTATTTTTAAATCAATCATACAAGGTATTTAAGGTTGAACGGAAGGTTTTTCGAATTACGCGTATATAATTGCATTTGAATGTTTTAATTCAGTGCACAGGTATATCTCGATGCCACCACGCCACAGGCTGAAGGTCGATCTTCCAATTATCGGGCTCAAATCTCTCGGATATAAGACCGGAACTTTTCGGATAGTTGCCAGCTCTTAATTCGAAAACAAACGGTGCAGTGTAAATTATTTATAACACGATTGAAGAGGCCAAACATTTCCTTTTCAGAATTGCTTACTTTCAACCTCTTCTAGTGAAATCAAAAGCTCACGAAAAAGAAGCGTGGTGCTACTGGAGAACAGGACCAAAGAGAAACGGAAGAGGTTTACCAACCTAAAATTCCTTCCCTCAACTTGACAACACATTCATATCATAATTACAGTAAAAAAAACAATGGTTACCTGTAAAGTCGGTTTTACGGGCGAAGATTTTACGTGACAACGGTAGAATATTTATTGATATGAATATAATTAAATTGCACAATAGGAACAAGGAATTGAATGAAAATAAGAATTGCACAAATTTTAACTATAGAAATATATTTTGTTTACTAAAACATTGTACATGTAAACTAAAACTTAACTAATTCCTATTTGAGTGATTTTGGTGAGGATAGGACGATGATAGGAGAAATATGAAATGAAAGGAAGTGTTTCTGCTGTAATGTGTCTTGCGAAAGTCAAGTCGATAGTTGTTCCTTTTAACGTAGTTGACTTAGAAACGTTTGATACGCAATCAAGATTATACGTATTTTCATGAATTTAAGAAACGAGTTGTCAGGCTTTACGTTTTTGTTAAAATCACCACACAGAAGAATCGGTATACTAGAATCAACTTGCACGAACGGTGGCACGTACTGGCTGTTGTGAATGTACGGACCGAGTCCTTGCCATAGTAACATTCCAATATCCTGCATACTAGCTCCTGGATGAATATATACAGCACCGAGTATAAACTTGAGGCTAGTATTAGCGGCGAAGCAAGTAACTTCAGTCATGCACATGTCACCCTTGGTTTTAATGACACGAGTTACGTCTGTAATCGCAACTTGGAACACTTCCGCCGTAGATGTCGATGATAATTTACGATAGATCGCCACTCCACCAGCCGCGTTGGTATTTGAAAATCAAAACACTTATTCAGATCGAAGGTTCAAATTTTTGCTAAATAAATTTGAAATTAAATAAAATTTGTAATTGTAAATGATGAAGTTGAAAATTAAAACATTTACTTAAATTAGATGTTAAAATTCTTGCTCAACACAGTTTAAATAAAGTTTTCTTATATCTGCCACTTTTTCTTAATATTTGTAATTTTAAAGAATCAATTCGAAAATCAAAACATTTATTCAGATCGAAGATTCAAATTTTTGCTAAATAAATTTGAAACTATTTAAAATTTGTAAAATAATAATTAATTAATTAATTAATTTTAAACTAATAATTTACTTAACACTATCAACATTTATCAATAGTATGACATAACCTATAAACTCAGTTTCTCAACTTTTGTGTCAATCTAACAATTAATCAATCAATCATAGTTTACGATAATGAAATATCAGTGTACAATTATTTACCTTTATTGTTGTAGTTGTTGTAAATGACGAATCTAAGCACTCCACATTTTCACTACAGACACAGCTGACGATACTTTAACCACACGTGTGAACTTGTATTATGACGCTTTCTTGTTTTTCCAACGCCAAGAACGTTCGAGAAAGACAAAGACAGAGACAAGCATGCGCCGATTCAATGCGCCTAATTCTCTAGCGCTGCGCGCGCAGCACTCTCGTTCGATGACTCATCGTAACGTTACCGGGCGTTACACTTTTTCATAAGTGACTCCCAGCCGCAACCTAATTTAAGACGTTGTCACGTCAAAACTGTCTTTAGTGTAATTTTGTTGTAAACAGCTAGCATCACGTGGAACCATGGTTATCTAGTACATGAATATGAACCGATGGGCGTCTTCCAGTTATTTTTACTTTGTTCCTTGAGTGTTAGAAGGGTTTACAGAAATGTGGAATCTACATATTCCACGTTCCATTCACATCTTAAATAGTTATCATTGTCATATTTTATGTTATATAACCTCAGCGCTGCGTGGTATAAGTAATTCAGATTCCAACTCAGTATATATTTGATCTTTTATTGAAACATATATCTCTCAATATATTTATATTTACACTTCATATATATATATTATACATAGATGCGCATATATATAACATACAACGCTATACTTAAATCTATATGTACACATACTAACATATATCTCTCGGAGTTATATCTAAAACGATAAAAAAGAAAGTTATATAGGTATAGTTATAATGTGTAACAATACATCAACATTAGGTTAAGGAGTGAGAATATAGATTTGCATAAAGGCATATTTACATACAGTATATTTACATAAGGATTTGGAGGAGGTTATGTGAAGTTATTGCTACGTTTGTTAAAATAGAAAACACATAAATGAGTTGAATACAATTATTAAATATTTAACAAACATAAAAAAAATATATATAAACTTTATAATAATAAAGAGAGACTAGCTACAGTTCTTGTTGGAGAAAAAAACAGTTATTTTTCATGTAATTACGAGATATTGAGTATTATAAACATAGAAGAAATTCGAATAAATGGAGAAAAGAGTATATAATATCGTGAAGTGATTGTGTGTCAGAATGTCATGGAGATAACGATCAAATGTGATTTAGATGGGAAACAAACTTTGAAGATGGAGGATTGATGTTGTCATTTTAATGATAGATCTTTCATTAATTGCCTAGATGTTCAGAGAGAAGAAACATAGAATAAAATATAGAGAAGAGAAATTTTTCTAATACTATCACAATCCATAGAGAGTATACTTTATATGATAGAGGCCTATCTTAGATCTATACGAAATTATCTTTATTTCATTATAATAATTCTCGAAATAAAAACAATTTCATTTAGATCACAATGTGTCTCTTTCATTGAAAAATAGCAATTTTATAACATGGTGGATAGATTGTAGAGAAAGACTTGCCAAATATTGCTGAGTACGTATATATAGTTGTATATTTGATGGGATCACTAGATACTACATATTCCGTATTTACATATCTCTCCATATATGTATGTATATATGGATATGCAAATTAAATGAAGAGGAGGGTGAGGTAGACGAAGAGAGGGAAGAATGTTCGATATATCTTATTTACACACGCTATGTAAATACATATATACATTAGCAACACATTCAACCATACTAAAATAGGTAAATAAAATACAATGTGCTATTAATCTTTATACTTCGAAATAAAGCTATCCAAAAATTGAAAGGGATTACTCGAAATTGTGAAAGTCTAGCGACATTGTTATGCAAATTGAGGTACACATACTAGGGTGTGCATACACCATTCTTACTCTCTCTTTATATCCGTAGATAAGAGGTAATAAGAATACTTTGCTGTTTTTCATTCTTCAGGATGATTACAGTATATTCCTTTGATTAAGATTGTTTAGGAGCTTTAAAAACATTCGTAATAAGCCATTTTAAAAAATGGATATCAATAAATCAAATTTTATAATAATCATATTCTAAAAATACAGAATAAATAACGATGGTGTCTGGAAAGTGTGGTTGAATCAAGTCAGGGAAACATGAATATTTTCCATCGTGGTGTTCTAATATTTGTATACGGAATTGTAATCAGGTTTGAGCATCATATATATTCTTATAACAAATAACATATTTGAATCTCTTTTCTGACCCTCGCCAATCTAATGGTTAGGGAATGATCCTATGTAGATAAATTTCATACGATTACAAAGTAAAAAGTCTGGTATGAATAGATGAAACAGAAAATAATAGAAATCAAACTGGATGCTAAGTATTAACACTCAAAATAAAACATTTATCAAACACATGGATAGAATTAGAGGTTTCTTATGAGTGTTCATGGAGATATTTTACCCGACATACAAGTATATTTTACATGACGATATAGTGAAAACGAAATCAATTATAACGAAAATATTTCTAAACATTTACCGGTCTCTTCAATCTCTCTAGTTTGCCCCATGTATATATGAATAGATAAATAGATGCGATGTCACTGACACAAATCTCCAACAAGATTACACAGTAGATGGATGGATCATCGGGAATGTAGACGCAGCATCAAGCCGGTCTTACACCTCAGGATCATCTCCCCCGCCACCTGCAGGCGGTCCCTGGGGTCACGGGACTCCACGCGGTAGTTCCTCAGCACGTGCGCCAGGACTGTCTTCTCCTCCATCAAGGCGAATCTCTGACCTGCATACCATCATCTTTAATTGGGGGAAACAATAAATCTGTATTTAGCATAGTCGTTCTCAAAACTAAATTCAATCCATAATCTACTCCCGTGATGCCCATTAAAAGAAGTGCATGGAGATAGACTAACCATATTTTTAGAAAGAAAGATGGAAGAGGACAAATATTGAAACCAGAAACTGGTTCTAAGAGAAGGGGAAGATGAGATTTTCTACGGTGAAGGAAGAAATAAGACAGCGAGGAATGGCAGAGACACCTTTATCCAACACTGGACTGAAGCTGCTATTATCTCCTAGATGTTGGTGATATTGAGAAATATGTTACATTAGCGTGCCATCTGTTATGAGAATTTGAAACTATTATAGACACGTATGATTCTTCCGGTAGAATAAACTGGCGAAACCGCTGAGAGGGTTAATCACGGATGAGCCAGGCCCTCCCATTAATTTTTCATTGCAGTAAGGGCAGTAGAAAATTGTTTAATTTTTAAAAAAGAATCATACGCGTCTATAATAGTTTCGAATTCTCATATTGAGAAATACTCCGGCTGATTAATAAACGGCTCTGATATTTTGTATTTTTTTGGAGAGCTCTGATCAAATACTTTAATGGACTTTCTGAAAGAGAACCTGCGATAGTAGATTGATAAAAATTTATTTGACACGCTAGACATATTCTTCAGTTATAGGAAACAAAACTGATTGCTCTCTAAGTCCCAAATTCACTACTATTTTATACAGTATTTTGAATAACGTAGAAGGAAGGACTTTAAGTTCGCCGAATGATTTAACCAAGCAAAACAAAAGTGAATATTTTTGTATTTGAAAAAAAAAGTAAAGTATAGTTTGACCGATCAATCTCTACGAAGATATTGGAGCTGCTCTTCTTTTGAGATAAATGGAACATCGTAGAGAAAGCGAATATGCAATTTGAGATCATTTAATGAGAGACAGATTTATGGAGAATATGCAACTATGTTATTAAAAAGGGCAGACTTACCGATACAGTTGCGGGAGCCGGCGGAGAAGGGCACGTAGGCGAAGGGATGGCGACCGATGCAGTTCTCCGGAAGGAAGCGGTTGGGATCGAAGACCTCGGGGTTGGGGAAGTACCGAGGATCCCTGTGTAGGGAGTAGGTGTTCATGAAGCAGGTCGTGCCCTTGGGGACGCTGTGGTCATCTAGACGGACACAGGCTCATCCTTCTATCTTATTCATTCCTAAGGCATTGTTAACTGATCCTTAGAGAAAGATTCCCTATTACTTATCATCAAACATCTATCCTGACCATATGAATCCCTTTATAAGGATTATTAGCCTATCCTGTATCGCTTCCAGACGGTAGCACGGTGAGAAGGTAGTATAATTCCCATCAACTCACCAATCTTGATTTCCTCGGCCAACTCCCTAGCGATGACAGGCACTGAGGGAAACAGCCGTAGCGACTCCTAGACACACGGAAATTGTCACATTGTCACTTTTTCTTTAAAAAATTTCAAAATTCTAATTTATGGAAAATTTTCACCTGTAGAACGAAGTTTGACAATTATACCGCAAATGTTTCTTTTTAAACCAAAAATCGAAATTTATTTTAAGGAGAAATAACGATTATTTCTAACCTTAGGTATGAAGTATGAAAGGATGAATTGTGAAGAGTAATGATGAACAGAAAAATAAAAGTGTCCAGGGATGAATTCATCCTTTCATTCCTCATCCCTAAGGTTAGAAATAGTCGTTATTTCTTCTTAAATTAAATTTCGATTTTTGGTTTAAAAATAAACATTTGCGGTATAATTCTCAAACTTCGTTCTACAATCATATAAGCCGCATTATATTGTATTATAAATTTTCACCTGTGTGTTGTTGTTACTTTTCACTATTATATATGACATAGGCCATGATAATAATGCTAAGTAGGGGTTTATTCGACTGCATATATTATAACTACACCACATGTCTACACCCGTTGGAATTTATATTTACAAGATTCCAAACCTCTGTCAGTTCTTGTGTATAAGTTTGTACTCACCGGTTGAGTTGGACTAGTTCAAGAATTATCGCGAGGCCATTGAGATAATTTAGCAATACACTTATTCAATTCCAACTCTGGCCTTAGCTGCCTATGCAATAATATTGCAATAGGAAGGTGAGGAGTCCTATGAAGAAACCACATAGGTTGCTGGTACGTAACTCAGCAACGTATTATGGAGCGTGATTGCGAGGAAGGAAGAGGAAGTAGAAGGGCAGGTCAAGATCACGCACGTCCCACTTTCTCTCTCTCTCCACGCGACCTTGAATCCCTCAACCTACTTTCTCCAGCTGATGCAAGCTAATTATTATCCAACTGGTGAGGTAACCTTCCTTCCTTCCTTCCGTCTCCCAGGGTTTCTCTTCCGCTTATCGCCTTTTTACTTCTTCTCGAGCATGCAAAGATTGGGATTTAGATATGCCGAGTTTTCACCTCCAGGAGAGAAGTTACATTCATTTCTTTGTGTGTATGTGTTCCTTCGCTTTAAATTGGTTCAATCTTTTTTTTTTTTTTTTAATCCGTGATTTTTTACATATTTACATATCAATGATTTTTTTACATATTTGTCTTTGATAAACTTCGCTTAGAACTTTCCACCTTGAGAAGGACGACAATGGGTCGTTGAAACGTCGGATAATACACTGTTTTAAGAGTTGAGGTGTTTACGCTATTTTTACACTCATGGACAAAACTTAAGGAAGTTGTACATTTTAGCATGTATATCGGGGTTCAGGCAGTAGCTCTGAAAGATATTACAGTGATCTTTATTGAAGATTCACGAGATAACCATGTGTGAACAAAATTGCTTCTGTCTCCTTAAAAAAAAAAAAAAAAAAGATGACAAGCGACATCAAAGATTTTCCACTTCCTTAAGTTTTGTCTAAGAATGCATATCTTGAATTGGTCCAACCTACAATTTGGTGTATTCTCTACTACTTAGTTAATTCTTCACATTCAGAGGATTTAAGCAGAGTTGTCGATTTCCTTCATTTATATCCCGAGATTGCACTTTTCATCCACATGTATCTTGAGAAATACTCTCGTTTAAATTAATTTTGCTCCAATATCCCTCCCTTTCTTTTCAACTAAAGGGGATGAAGGAGATATTCCGATAATATCCCATTAATATCCCGAAAAATAAAGCCACCAAGTTTAGCCCACAAATAAATTGCACAACAAAGTTCACCTGAAAGAAACGCTTGAAGCATGTTTTACATAACTCCTTACAAATGATGTCCTCAGTCTTACCTCAATAAAACATCGGTTTATTCCCCAGAGCCCAATAAATGTATCCCGTTAGAATACACAAAGTATCTGACCCACAAATATGCTACTACTAAGTAGTGAATCACGAGAGGACACATATGAAATACACGACCTATACAGCCTAAAAGACAAAGTACAACCAAGTATACGCTGGAAGGATACCTTCAGTATTCAAGCCGACATCTCGAGTGTGACTTAATAAAGTACAGATCAAGTAACAGATGCAACAAACAAGAAGTCATCAAGCACACTCCGAAAGTCCAGGAAACACGAAGCTACCAAGTACACGCCACAGTGAAGCCACAGTAGAACATACTAAGACGACGTCCTCACCTTGACGACACACTCGAGGTACTTGAGATGCTTCAGGTCATCCCGGGTGACCTCTCGGTCGCGATCATCCCCGAAAACATCGTCCACCTCGCGGTGCACGCGCTCCTGGATGTCGGGATTACGGCCCAGTAGGTAGAGCGCGTAGCTGAGAGCCAGGGAGGTGGTATCGTGTCCCTGTACAACATTCCAAGTTTACATTTCTACGCCAATTATCACAACAGCAACATATATTTTATTAAGACATACATCTTACATCGACTCGTCCTGGAGTCTAAGCAAGGGAGAGAAAAGTATCAACAGGAAAATTTGACATCGGCTATATACAGTCTTGGTGGAGAGGTACATTACAAACACAGTATATTTTAATAATTTCTAACGATATTCTCAACTTTTCTGCCGAACTGTAGAACTGGTAGTATAGCTCTCATCGTTCAATGGCTCAGAGAGAAGCTTGTAAAAACAAATGATCGCTTATACAGAAAAACCTATCAGCACATGTATTGTTCCATTATCAGATAACACACACATTATAAATTATATAAGATTAAATACTTACATTACATACATAAAACCTTTTATTTCTATTTCCAACGTTTCAGTGACTCACTGTACGTAGGAAATAGAAATAAAATTATTTAATCTTATATATCAATCCAACCCCCTGCCATAATGTTTTTTTTTCTATTTAAAATTATATTTTAAAATAAATCGCTCTGATCTAGTTAGCCCCTTACTACATGTTGATATGTAAGGTGTGGTTCTTAATTCAATATTGGCTGCCTACACAGCGGCGGCATCCAATCACTGCAAGGCTACCCCATTTTTAAAAAGCCAGTTGTTTAAATTTTATCATTTCATTTTGTTAGGTTATTACATACACACAAGAAAGCGATCACAAACTTGAGCCATTACATTTTTTTTTTCAAATAAGTATTTTTAAGTTGGAAAACATAAAATATGTAGACTCCAAACGTAAGTATGCCATTTCGATTTACATATCTACAAATTTCTCCAGCACAAATGTGACAAGATAATGTTCTAGCAAAAAAAAAAAAAAATAAATAAATAAACCTCCCTAACGGATCCTTTGACAATATGTTACATTTATTTACATAGTCTTGTAATGTGTTGTCAAAACACGTTTGAATTCTTTTAAAAGTTGTTTATAGTCAGTTTAAAAGCTAAAAAATTCTACGTTAGTTCAAAAGGCATATGTATATTACATGACATCAAATCTTTACTTTTTGCCCACTTAATACGCTCTCTCCCTTAAAAAAAAAATATTAAGAGTATAGTGTGATTATATAGGTGATATTTTAAATAAAATATTAACAAAACATTTATAAAAATTCCATTTTAAGCGAGCGACAGTTATTTGCAACGATACCTAAATTATTCCGGGACGGCAAAATTTGGAAGGCAGGTTGTCAAACCTTCCGTTAATGTTTTAAATCCAACCTGTACGAAATTTTATTTGGGGACTGGTAATACATTTTTATGACATACAAACAACGGGATTTCCGAGACAAGATTCCACACATTGGGGGGCACCGATCTAGGTGAAGAAAAAGTTACGTGGGAGACAAGGTCGTCTTTCATCACGGCTGAGACAATATTTTGTTAACCATAACGTTTCAGGCGGTATTGTCCAGGCAAACATTTCCTCCTCTGTGGTGTCGTCAGGGCCCAAGGTCCCAGCTGATGACACGCCTAGAAACCTGCCGGCGCTACTGGCGTTACAGGCAATGCTGCAATCTCACACCTGCTGCAGACAGCTTGTCTGGTGCTCTGTGTGATAGCTTTCTTACACCAATTAGTACTTTGATAGACATATATACTGGATCGAAAAAAGTATTTAATTGCCAATATTAATATCTTTATTATCTTTTTAATCCTGTTGTTGTTGTTTCTTATCCCCTTGTGTAAAGATTACACGAATTCCATGAGTTCATGATCTCATGGAATGGGGTATAGGCGTGCAGCTTTCGTTGATCATGGCACCATGATCCAGGCACAGTTTGGTGAAAGTCTGACTTTGTTTGTAATTTGAGGCCGTTCCTAATATGCAAGCCTTTGCTGCTGACTCTAACACGAGTACAGACGCAGCTCTTCCATATCCCTGAAGTGGGACCCCTGCTGAGGTCCATCAACCGGGTCAGTTGAACTCAGGAATTTTAAAGAGGGAGTGTCCCTCCTGGAGCAGCACAAACAAGAATCGCAGAAGAGGACCTCACAGAGCACTTCATTCGGCCAAGATTATGCACAAAGTAGACATATCTGACTTCTTCCATGAACAAGACACCATCAAACCCCATTATCTAAATATTTAATTATGGGTTTCTCTATTTAAAAAGTTAGTGTGTTATAATGAAATGTACATTCCTATAAATATCTCTTTCTATTCCTTCAATCTATTAGACCGTTGTTATCTGGTTTGGTGATTTGATCGTCCATTTGTGATATCATATCAATCATCAATCTATATAAAGAATCTCTTGTGTTTCTTCTTCTATAGCGAATAAGGAGTTTATCGTTGTCTTAATAAGAAAATTACACTTTTACAAGAAGATAAAAAAAAAATTCGCAATAAGTTTGTTTATTTTATAAGAACCGCGAGTTTTCGAACTCTCGCTTTTTAACGGGCAAAATTGAAAGTGAGCCCGGTATTACTGCTGCGATGTTCTCAACAATCCTTCACATTGGAATAATTCCATCAGCACATGGCTTCACTCCCTTCCTTCTGTAGGGAATACCATTAAAGGTAATTACCTCTCTCTCCAGGAAACTGAATGCACTGAAGGATAAGTTGCAATGCGCATAATTGAGAAGAAACAAATTTATTTGTAAACAAAGAAATGGTACAGAAATTTGGCTAATGATGCTGAGAGCGATCGGGAAGTTTACGTGAGGCAGAAATAATGTCAAAGTTGGCTATTTTATTGTCTTCAGTTACTTATTGGTATTTACATTTCTCTTGAACTTGCTCAAATATATTAAATATTCTTTTTTAAGATCCTCGAAACAAAATGTCTAAGCTGCAAATACTAGTTATCGGTTCTATATAAAATTCTAGGCGAATACTCGCAAAGAACAGTCGGTATCAAGACTTGTAATAAAACAGAACGAGAGAGAGACTGTCTAAAACATGGATAAACCCAGTATCTCCATGGAGGTGGCCTCTCTTCAGAGTCTGTTAGGGTTGAAGGACTTCTCATAGCATGTCAGAGTCTTTGATAAAAGAACATCTCCGGGAGAGACCGAATTTAGCCTTGTTTTAGGCTCATGGGAGCTTCTATTGTAATTTCTATTATAGTATCATTAGAGTGTAATAATTTTATTAGTACAACTATCACTAATATATTCATCTGGTAGATTAAACTGGCGAAACCGCTGGGAGCGTTCACCACTGATGAGCCAGGCCCTCTCATTAATTTTTCATTGCAGTAAGAGCAGTAGAAAATTGTTTAATTTTTAAAAAAGAATCATACGCGTCTATAATAGTTTCGAATTCTCTTAACAGCTGGGGCGCTAATATCTATCATAATATTCATCTTTATTAATCATATAATTATCATTCATATTTATATTTTCGGAATTATTATCTTTATATAGATATATAGTCCGACTTCGCCTTGGATATATGCCCGAGTGAATACTTCAAATCTCCTTTGTATTCTATTTTAACGTACCGTAATATTATCATCACGTGTACTCTCTTCTTGTAAGGAAGTAAATTCTGGCATTGAAATTATTAAACAGAGTTTTGATTCATTCTTGATATATATTTAAAACGTTCTCTAAGATTATACCCCGACAATAATGTAAAACAGGCTAGGTAGGTAGGTACTTACGGCAAACATGAAGGAATCCACTTCCTCATGAACGTCATTCTCCGAGAAGGACTTGGGATAGCTGAGGTGATGCTGGATGAGCAGGTCAAGGAAAGGCTGTCTCTTGCCACCCATGGGGGTCTCCTGGCGGGCCATGATCTCCGACTTACGCTCCCGGATCACCTGGACCGGGGTGATATGTCACTTAGCCCGAGTACAGTAGGGATCGTGGTGTAAACTGTACAATTTTGTCTACCAGAATCCGGTATTGAATCCCGCATTGAGATTTTTTCATTATTATTTAAAATAATAAAGTGCTTTAATGTGGCCTCACAATTTTCACAAGTCCAACCACCACCAGTAGTTACAAGTAACCAAACGGTGGTCTAAGACCTAGTTAGTGTAAAAGTTGAACTACTTCTTAATGTGTAAACACGCATGTTGATAGTAAGCACAGACAGTAGTAAGCTTCTACTTATAAGGATAATGTTTTATTGGAAAGTTATTTCAACTTATAATAATTGTTAATAAATGAATGTAATTCGTTGATACTATTCAAATACAAAAACTAAAATCTAAACAATACGTTTATTACAATGAAACTGCTTTCAAGCTTTTCAAGGCCCTAAATAAAATGAGGAAAAACCTCTTCGGCATGAAATATATTAGCCCAGTTTATCCTAATAAATGAAATCATAATTTACCTTTTAGTTTTGTATTTACAAATATTGTATATGTGAATGAAAACTGGCATATTGCATAACTTAAAAAAAAATCACAGAGCTGAGGCATTGCAAATAAAGATGTGTAATTAATCATATATGATGATTATCTACTCTGCAATGATAATTTAATAATAATTTCTCTTTTTACCCAAACTGCATGATGTTATCACTTGGAATATAGTTTAAAATATACTAACAGAATGTACTGACTACAAAGCAACAAATAGAGATGAGAAATCAACAAGGTTAAGACTTGGACACCCCACAGACAAAATCAACGCATTTCCAACATCCACCAAGTGCAAGAACAATAGCCCCACTACCAAAAGTGTTCATGATTGTAGACGAGCCTCCAAAAATCCAGGAGAATTTATACGTATTTTTAGACTTCAGATGCATTTCTGGAATAAATATCATCAACATTATTAACGAAATTGTCTGAGAGAAGTGACGAAAGTTGGTAAAGAAGCCGTGTAAGTTGAGAAACAAACCTTGCGCGTGAATCCCTCCAGCACGGCGATGTTGTGGAGGAAGCGCTTGCCGTCTGCCGTGCGGTAGAAGATGGCGTCCAGCCACGTCCAGGGCCGCATCAGCCGCCGGGGGAAGTATTCTCCAACCCTAGCGTCACAGCCGCTCTAGAATATTGTACAATATATATCCATTACAAGATCTAAAACATCAAGTTAATAACTTATCTTGACCTAGTAATAGGTTCTTATATTCGCGATATATCCGTTCTTCGTTTCCCGAAGACTTCTAGCACGCTCTATACTAGCTCCTATCACAATTCAGACAATCCCGGAGCCAATGGTATAATAATGTAAGAAAATGGTAGAAAAATAATGGTAAATTAAAGTAGAAACATTAGAATTAACATCCAAAAAGGGTTGAGTAATGAAATATGGTTTAAATAGTTCCAAGGTAGTGAAAATGTAGACTTAGCCAGAATTAATATACATTTATGGACAAAACTTGAAGAAGTAGAAAGTCTTTTTGTAGCCCCGGTCGTCTATTTTATTTTATTTTTTATTATTAGAAGGAGACAGAGGTTTCTCACACTTGGTTATCTCGTGTATCTTGAATAAAAGTCATTGTACATCCAATATCTTTCAGAGTTATTGTCAGAATCCTTTTCTTGCTTCCCTCTTTCTCTTTCTTGTTTTTTTTTCTCTCTTTCTTCTGTATATATCGTTATTTCCTTTGTCTCACTGCTTTGTTCTTATGCATACCTCTGGTGAATCCTGTATAGGATCAGTGACCCTAAATAAAGGCTTTTTGTTGTTGTTGTTGTCAGAATCCTGATATACATGCTAAAAGGTACAACTTCCTTAAGTTTTGTTCATGAGTACATATCAATGCATTTAGTCTTTGTGTGTAGTCGCTTTCCAGACTTGGGTAAGCGCAGGTTTAACCGGACAATGATCCTCAGGTTGAAGAAGTAGAAGGGAAGTCCATACGTGTATTAAGCAATATGATTATATATTCTCTATAATGACATAAAAGGCTTATATTCTGTTGCTTCACTACCTATCTTTTGTGATCTCTTTGATAACATATCTCAACAATAGCAACAATTTTTTTTTTCATTTTTAAAAACCGCATTAAAATGTATTTACTACACATTAATTAATTTAATACCAATTTAATAAATTTAATATGGTCCAGAGGAAACCAACTTCTCTCCCAAAATTTTAATATCTCAGAAGCATGGACAAATTCCTGGATCAGCTCCGATATCCCAAACAAGAACCTCATCACAAGCCCAAGTGTCAAGATCCCAGGTTTTTCCCTCCCTCGACGAGAATGGGTGCTTCTAAATCGCTTTAGGACAGGTCAGGGAAGGTGTGCTGAGCTGATGAAGTTATGGGGCTACACCAAAGATCCAAATTGTGCCTGCAACGTCCCACAATCAATGTCCCATATACTAGATGACTGCCCGCTGTACAAATTCAATGGAGGAATCTCCAATCTCCATTCTGTCACCCCGGAAGCCCTGAACTGGCTGAAGGCCTTGCCTCTCAGACTTTAATGACCGATATGTCCTCACTTCTTTTTTCTAGATTTAATTCATTTTGTCTCCTCTCTAATTGTAAATACGCTGCTGTATCACCTCATAAGCATAAATAAATAATTTAATACCAAAGTAATAAAAATAATTTTCAGTCTCCAGTATTTAATCCACCTCAAATAGGAGGTGTTGTCTCAACGAGGTGAGGGAATTCTCCACGACAGCGCGGAGTGCGCTGTTTGGTTAGCTACAGCAGACTTCTATTTCTGGGGGGCGTTGACATTATGACTAGCCACCGCAAGTGCCAAATATAATAGTTAACTCTCTCTTTATATATAAAAAATTGAATTTATTTCACCCCATGTTGTAAGCTATTGCAATACTATTGCACGAAAATGATCGGAAATTGAGCAAATAACGTAATTTGGTAGAAATCACCACAGAAAAATGTGTGTCAAATATTTGAAGAAAGTTTCTATGAGTTTGCCAGTCATCAGTCAAATATGTTGATATAAAGAGAGATTAATTTGTGATTGGGTAAAAGCAGCCGCAGTTGTTAATAGAAAAGATTACGTAGTTCTATGGGGGGGGGGATTGGGCAGACTGCTGTTAAACTGCTGACGTGATTTATAAGGCGGCATTTTTTATATTCTGTTGCTTCACTACCTATCTTTTGTGATCTCTTTGATAACATATCTCAACCAATAAAAAAATCATTCATCACATTCATACATCCAGCTGATAAAATAACATCAAACGGCTTCAGATAACGGGGAATTGTAACGTCACTGGACTAAATATAATGGCGCCAAAGAAATACTATTAGAAACCATTGGAGATGGAATGACGGACATCAGGTTGGGTTGGTTCTCTTGATGACAGCGATGGAAAGTGAAGAGGGGAAACACCCCTCTGTGTGGGAGAAGTTGACATACATCGTACTTTCTGTCATCTACTCACAGCTTCCTCAACCACATCACCTCGGGTGTGTCATAATCTTTGTCTGTCTATATATCAAATTAGAACTGATTACACTTTTATAAGTCGTTTTTTTAATTGTCCCTATAGGTTGTAATTATAGACTATCTAATCTCAATAAAATATGTATCCTCTCTTACTTCACAATTAAAAAATAAAATCTATAATAACTAGTTTTTCTCTTTATATAGGGAGAAAGAGAATAAACCTGCGCCTGCGTGTGTGTGTGTGTTGAGAGAAGAGAGAATATACTTTTAAATCATATTCTGGTAGTAGAAGTTTTAACTTGCCTAGTGTAATTAAAGAGAGATTTTCGTTATTTTTATTAAAAAATGGTGGTATAAACCCAATTTAAAAGTAAATTACGTTATAAAAGTTAATATATTTCTATATATAAACCTTCTTCTACTAGGAGAATCTGTAAAAGACCAAAAGGTCTTAATAAAGCTTTTTGTTGTTGTTATAAGAAGTTAAAGCTTTATAGAGTCCCTCTTATGCCGTTACTGCATTTAGATAACGTTTTAGGACAATGGCAATCTCCCAATTCGTTAATAGAAGAAAAATCACTAGACATAGGAGAAGAGTTTTTTCATTTATAAACGGTAGGTTTGGGGCAAAAACGCCCTTCTACAAGTAAAATGTATTGATAAGATGTATAGTACCCGTAGAAGGACGTCTTGCCCGAAAGCTTGTACGACCATCTATAAATAATGAAACTCTTCTCCTCGTCTTATGATTTTTCTTCTACTAACGTTTTATACTGCGCAATCTATAGTAACACAAATATTGAGTCGGGAGCTTGGATAATCTTTTCAACACCAGGATTTCAGTGAACAAACTGCCCTTCTCTCTCAAGGTTACCTAGAGTGGTATTGCAAAACCAGACCGTCGGGAAATCATCTACTGGTGGGGTAGGTGTTGCTGTAGTTACTGGGCAACACATAGCAGGGATTTGCTCATTGATAATATTGGCAAGGTATTTTTGAAATTCAACATACACCTCGAATTTATGAAGTGTTCATTATTTATTGCCAAATCAAGTTTTTTTTAATAAAGCGAAATATTTTCTATATTAAAATTGACATGGTTAATTTGTTCGGTATACAGAATTTTAAAAAAATTACATCTTGCTTATTTTAGTTAGTTACAATCCTGAGAGACGGAGGTAAAATGATAGGAACTCTGTTGTAAATAAAGATTTTCATAAATGTCGAAATGTTGTTTTGTTAGCGACTATGACACCATCTAGATTCAATATTTCGTTATAAAGAGGTTTCTCAATACATTTAATTTTTTTTATCAAGTTCTTTCTGAAAATATGTAATGGGGGTGTGAGGTAACATGTCAATTAAATGATAACATAAACAAATACACCATTCTTGGCAGGGTATTTGTTAACACTGTTGTCACCGCTGTCTTTGTGTTCCGTTATCAACATCCCTGCCCCCACAATTAACTGATCACATCCAATCGGTTGACTACCTCACTCTCCATCCAATTATCAATCTTTCTCAATAATTAAGATGCGACATTAATTGGATGAGGTTGACAGAAATATACATTTCAATGACACACACACTCGACATATCTTTGTCTCTTTTAATGAAACATTGCGTTTTTTTTTTCTCTTTCTGAAAGTCATTCCCCTGCACCATTCTTAGCCTTGAAATTCAAAGTCACTAGCTCTATTACCACAATTCACGCGCGCAAAAACCTTTCCATACATTTAAAAAAAGTTCAATTATACAAAAAATGAAACTTGACTTGATTTTAAGGTTTCCCCTTCTACGGATCGAAAATATTTTAAATGCCAAGTGTTTCGCTAAAAAGAGAAAGAGAGAGATATTGATATTTTATCAGTTTAGCTTTTAGAACTCACTCGACGAATAACTAAAATTCTATTTTCTCAAAGTTTCCCTATTTAAAGTTGTTTGTTAGGGGAATAATCCTGGTTTTATCTCAATCGAAGAAACTTTTTCTAATCTAAGGATGTCCACTAGTTGTGTAAGTGTGGCCGGTCCGGCCTGGTACAGCACGAGTCCCTCATGCAAATAAAAGTGAGGAGAGTCCAAACGACGTCACAGGCCGTTGGCACGGAGGATAACACGAAGGTTGTATGACAAACGTACGAAGTTATCTGTTAGAACGTATCGGGGCGACTTACTCATGCAATGCTCGCAGATATTCGGAGTCCCACTGGCTCTGGGCGTTGAGGTGGACTCCCATCGCCGTCTCTGTACACCACATTACATATTTACATATACAGCAATCATTGGTGGACTGCCTAGGCTACTAAAGTCTATACCCCATATTCTTTGCCTTATCTAGTTTCGCCACAGCTTCAAAATCCGCATCTAGGAAAAAATCAATTTCTTAGGTTCACTATCAGCAAGGTTTTATATCCCGACACTACTAGTGAAACACAAAATAGGTCAACAATCTTTGGTAAATGTTCTATCTAGCGAGGGTGAGATTGTTGTATATTTACATATACAGAAGATTTGCATAGTAAGCTTTTTTTTCCGAAAAGAGGAAAATTTAAATGCACCTCCTCCATCGAAATAGGGTCAAAGAATACGACATCTAGCTGTAAATTTAGAAGATTTGGTCGGTGAAACTGGTCGTCCCACCATATTTGGAAACCTCGGAAAGCCGATCATAATGATTTGAAGTTATGACCTTTGCCAGTACAGGGCGGGTTTGAATTTAATGATGCTCCTTATAGAGGAATGATCCAATATGCAATAGTGGTAAAGTGCGATTGGTGGCACAGAAAGGTCGGTGGTTGATAAACAACAGAGACGACGGACCGAGTCTGTGGAAGATAGTCCATTGGATCTCATTCTATGCTTACTTAGTCTTTAGTTACATAATTTATAGTAATGGAGTCTAATTGAGGTTCTTTGGGATAGACAATTTTATTTGATTTCACTTCCAAGCTCTAAATGTAAAGCATCAAATGTTGTTAATCTAAAAAATATCTCTCGAGATTTTAGTCAATAAAAGAGTTGTGAGGAATATTATTTATATTTTATAAAACAAATAGCTTGTATATACTTTTAAAAAGTATAAATTGTTTAATTTCAAAAATAATCTTGCGCGTTTAAAATAGTTTCGAATTTTTATAACAGATGGCGCGCTGGTGCATCATATCATAATTTATTACTCCAATATGGCAGCAGGGCAAAACCTCCTCTGGGAACAAAAGTGTTTAGAAAAGTTTGTTTGAAATTGACGTATCTCACCACTTGCCCGTTCTAGACTCAATCCAAGATAAGCTTATTTTAAATAATGAAGAATGGATTGTGTTCTATTTTCAAATATAGCTATTTATATATGTTAGTTTATATATGCCAATTTTCAAGAGTTATCACTAAAGATTTTATGTATGTTAGGTTTCAGAACACCCACATATATATATATAGACGGAAATATTATTAGAAACAATTTGCATAATTGAAATTTTTCCTTTGGTTGCCGACCAGAGGGTCTTAAAATAGAGAGACAATTCTATCAATACCAGAAATGCTTTGAAGGAAGGAATTTTTATCGATCACTCTGTCTTGGATAGCTAGCTTTAGAAACGGAAAGGTTTTACTAGTAAAAAAAGGCCTCAAGATATACTATACATTCCGTTAGAGAGAAGATGTACACCGCTCTACATCCAGATATACATGAGAGCAAGTGAGAGAAATAGAGAGCGGAGTGAACATTTCACAAGGATGATATACAGACACTTAATGAGGAAGAAGAAGAAAATAACCAAATCCATCGATACACGCGAGGGAAGAGTTCTGTGAACATACCACAGATGACATCGAGCGCACATCGCGTGACAAAAGGCACGATGTCAGTCCAGTCCGCGCGGTCCGCCACGTGCTCCCGCAGCTTGTCCACCAGCACGCGGGCCTGGCCATCTACGGTCGGCAGGAAGTCCTCCAGGATCCTGAAGTGGAACGCGGGGGTCAGGAGCTTCCTGCGTCCGCGCCACTTGTTGCCAGAGCTGCGGACACACCACAGGGTCAGCCTGCCCCAGCTCGGCACACACCTCGGACCTCACCTGGTCAGCAGGCCGGTCTTCAGCCACGGCATCAGGAAGGAATACCCAAAGGATTTGTTGATGTTCTGGGAGCTGCCCATGACAGCCTGAAACAACAAACTTGATCTTTTCCCTGGTTTATAGGTATACATATGGTAATACATTGCACATCTGACGGGGAAATTTGAGGAGATCTTATCCTAAATGATAAACTTGTTTGATGTTTATATTTGCATTTATAAAATATGAATTGCTATCAAATGAACTTTAAGAATTCGGCTGAGGTTTAAGTTTGCAAACAGCAATAGTGTGGGTTACATCGTTCTTCTAGCTAAGTCGTAGGAATCAGAGCAGTACGCGGCGGTGGAGCTGTTCAAATCAACCATTTCATCCCCAAATTTGCATAGTCTAACAAGAGGGGAAGGCCCGCGCACCTAATTGGCTGGCGAAGTGCCCTTCAGAACCTAACTAGCATCTGGCAGGCACATCGCAGAGATGACATCACCCCGTGACAACATTCTTTTCTATTGTAGATTAAGTTAAATATATATTCTCTTAGCTTTATTTATTATTGATACGAAGGCACACATCGTGTTTGTGGGAATTGTAGATGTCAAGCAGCGAAATTATTCATTTAGAAATTGACACTTTATCTAGGATTGTTCTTTCTCCTCGATCTTTCTCGGGAAATATCTCAATAATGTTTTTGTCTGTTCTACATATGTGCTTTCACAATATTCTACGTATGCGAACGACAATATAACAGTACATTAATTAGACAACTTAAGTAAGTAGAAGTCTTTGATGTCGCCGGTCGTATGTTTTTTTTTTTTTTTAATGAGACAGAGGTTGTTCACACTTGGTTATCTCGTGTATCTTCAATAAAGGTCACTGTAATATCATCCAGAGTTATTGTCTGGATCCCGATATACATTCTAAGAGGTACAACTTAAGTTTTGTATGTCCATGAGTGTATATAGATTTAGGTCTGTGGAAGGAGACAGTCACTGACATAGTCTCATAGACTCCGGAATATGCTGAATATCCGGACTTATTTGCATATTGCGAGGTTTTAAAATGTTTAGGATTATACTATAGTAGAGTCCCTATATCTTAGTCATACTACTAACAATAAAATGTTTTTTGTTTGTTTCAAGATTTCAAAAACCATTCTTTTTCTAAGAATAAATTCTATATACTTGAACGTCCTTGTAGAAGATAAACACACTAAATGTCAGATGGTTTAAATTTAAATTTGTTTATTTTGCATTCCGAGGAGTCTTTGTCGATACCCCTTAGATAAATCTACACACACCATCCTGACACATGACTCTAGTCTTATGAACAAACTAGCGAAATGCCTCAGATCATATATTTTCACTCATAGACAAAACTTAAGGAGGTTGTACCTTTTAGCATATATATCGGGATTCAGACAATAACTCTGAAATATATTTGATACACAGTGACTATTATTGTAGACACGTGAGATAACCAAGTGTAAACAACCTCTGTCCCCTTTAAAAAAAAATGGACGACCGGCGACATCAAAATATAAAACATCCTTAAGTTTTTCCATGAGTGTATTTTAGGTTGGTTACTTTTTATCGGTTATTGTATCTTTTAATCTACGTAATCTTTGAAATGGAGGTTTGACGGTATATCCGTTCTATATAAACAGTTATGTAGAATGTCCATCGTTTTCTTTCTACGGTTGTAGCTATTTAGCCGGGAGGAAATTCAGCACTAGGAATATAAAGAGACACTTCTCTCGTCAAAATAGAGACGTAAAACTTGGCGTCATCTAATGACCGTCTTTTTTGATGAAAGAGGTATTCTCAACAATCGTTTTCTTGCAGTGACCTACAGTTTTATGTATCTTATACACTTTATACCAAATTTTGACTTTAGCTGTAGCTAACTGGAAAGTTTCTCTTAGCGCTATTAAAAAAAAACATATTTAACAACAATAATAACTTTCTATTGCAATGAGAAATATTGGGAGGGTCTGTCTTCTCAGTGGTAAACCCTCCCAGCAGTTTCGACAGCTCAATGTCCACATTAGTGGCGAAATTTCTGGAAAGGTGATGAGCCAAGTCCTTTCAACCTTTTATCGTCTCAATAGAAAATGTAGAAAATTGTGTATTTTTATATAATAAAAAACACCACCAAAGGAAACACCCCAATCTTCATTTATATATGCCACGAAGTTTATTTTTCTACCGTAGCGTTTATCAACCAGTAAACTAATGCTGCACAGAGTGTATATCAGCAGTTAAATATTCTGTTTCTAATCCGTGATGGCAGTTTTATTGTCTTCTCAAATATTCAGAGTTAGAGTTTTCATTTTTTTTAAATAGTGAGGCGCGAAGCCTAAATACAATTTATAAATACTAAATACATTCAAATATTTTATAGCATTATGCGCGCTATATAGAAAATGGCAGGCAAAAGTAATCGGAAACAAGTTTTAAAACTTTGGGTTTTCAATTCTCTTTTTAAATAAAGGAGAGATAATTATATAATAATATAATGATCTAAAAATGAATAATATATATATTTTGAAATATATTCTAAAAAGGTCATATTAATTTTGAAAATTAAATTAAGATCAATTTTTAAAACTTTATATATACACTGGTGTCCAAAAAATAAGAAACTTTTGTTTTTTAATGATATGTTTTAAAATATACAACGCTAAAAGCTAAAAAGTAATTTAATTAGGTATTTCAAGTCGTAGAATTTATTTATCGCAACCATTCGATTCGGTAAAATTGAAAATATGCAAATTTTTGCTTGTCTTTATAAGTGTGCTATTTGGCGTGTCGTTTACCCCATCTAAGAATTGTCCAATTATAATTTTATTTAATCCTTAGTTAATTATGAGTTTACGAAAAATTTTAGCAGATGATTTAAAATGGAGAGCTGTTGGAAGAATGGAGGCAGGGCAATCACGAGTTGAAGTAGCAAAATGGCTAAATGTGAATAAATCTGTGGTCAGCAAAATATGGAAACAGTTCATTTGGACAGGAACCATCAAAAGAAAAGAAGGTTCTGGTAGAAAAAGAAAAACAGCTACCTCTGAAGACCGTTATCTGGTCGTAACTGCCAAGCGCCATAGGGAGATGACAGCTATTCAACTCTCTAATGAACTCTCAAGTGCTACTGGAACGATAATTTCAAGACAAACTGTTTACCGAAGGCTTCACGAAGGTGCTCTTTATGCAAGACGACCAATGGTCTGTATCCCTTTAACCTCTGCTCACAGGAGAGCCCGCTTGAATTGGTGCTTGGAACATAACGCCTGGACTCATGATCAGTGGGCCAATGTTCTCTTCAGTGACGAGTCAAGATTTAGTTTAAACACAGATTCTCGACGAGTTTTCATCTGGAGGGAGCCTGGAACCCGCTATCATCCCAGTAACATCAGGGAAATAGACTCTTAGTCTGGGCTGGCATCAGTTCTAGCAGACGCACACCCCTCCACATTTTTTCTGGGGGCACTTTAACTGCCCAAAGGTACAGGGACGAGATCCTTGAGCCCTATCAGAGATCAAATTGGTCACAATTTAATTTTTATGGACGATAATGCTCGTCCGCATAGGGCTAGGCTAGTCAATGAATATCTCCAGAGTGAGAATATTCGAAGGATGGATTGGCCAGCCAGATCTCCGGACCTGAATCCAATAGAGCATGTGTGGGATGCCCTAGGGAGCCGTATTGGAGCTCGTCATTCCTCTCCCAGAACCCTCGTTGAGCTAAGAACTGCTCTATTGGAGGAGTGGGGTTTACTACCCCTGGACCTCCTCCAAAGCCTGGTAACTACACAGCTGTGAGACCTTGATAGCTGTTAGAGGTGATCATACTCCCTATTGATATCTTATTTCTTTAAGATCTGGAACCTTAGCTATGGGTATGTTGGTGATAATTTTTGCATATTTCATAATTTCAAATATTTTTTTAAATTTTCATATAGCTAATCAAATTCTCCATAGTTTAAATTATCTGTATACTAAATTTTATATTTGTTGATAAATTAGCTTTTGATAAATTTCAATATTGGTTAAGTTTCTTATTTTTTGGACACCAGTGTATATATTACTGTTTTGCGTGGTCTAGTATTCTTGTGGAGAACTCAACCATCTGTCTCCCACAAATCATGTCTTTTTCGTCGAATTTTGAGTAGAAAATAAACAAGAATAATTTTATATCATTGTTGATTAACTATTTACCCTTGAGGGGGGTAAAAGTACATGATTCAGGAGGCCCCAGTAAGAAAAAGTTGTCGCTAATTTGGAATTATCTCAGAATGATATTTGACACAATAACCTTTATTGAAGACACACGAAATTAAACCACGTGTGAACAACCTCTGTCTTCTTGAAACTAAAGATACGTCGGCGGCTAGTAAATCTTTTTATTACCTCGACGTTTCGACAAAAATATTTTGTCCTTGTCAGGAGCAAACAAAAATTAAAACATTTGGCAAAGGGTTAAAAATTATTCTAAGGCTGCAAGGGCGTTCTCACGCGGTATTTCAAATTTTGTACAACATTTAAAGCACGAGTCAAAAAACAAATTTTATCTCATTAAATCTTTACGATAACCTCTGTCTTTAAAAAATAAATAAAATAAAATACAGACGACCGGCAATATCAAAGTCTTTACACTTTTATAATATGATGCACTAGCGCCATCTGTTATAAAAATTCCAAAAATGCAATATAACGGTATGCAATACAGCGGTATGGTAGATTAAACTGGCGAAACCGCTGGGAGGGTTCACCACTGATGAGCCAGGCCCTCCCATAAATTTTTCCATTGAAGTAAGGGCAGTAGAAATTGTTTAATTTCAAAAAGAATCTTACGCCTTTAAAATGGTTTCGAATTTTGACTTTACACTTTATTAAATTTTGTCCATGAGGTGAGTAGGCGCTTCAGTGAGGGGAGAGGTCTTCGAGAGGTTTGACACTATTTAAAGAAGTCAACAGAGAGGTCACAGAGGTGAAGATTAAAGACTTACCTCGAAGGCTTCTGCTGAGAAACACAGTGTTGCAGGGTTGAAGCCGAGCCATCCCTGGTAGAACTTGTCCTTGCGGAAAAGTATCGAGAGGCCGTTGGCTCCTTGGAAGAACACTGGACACCCCGTTCTCATACTTAGCTTTTATATCGTTGCAGTAAATTTAAAAATCTATGCCGTGTTTGAAAGCATTTCTCCGATTGAAAGAAAACATGATAGTCTCCGTAGTATCGAATAAGAAAAAAAAAGAAAACTAATTTACACTCATGGATAAAACTTAAGAAAGTGGAAAGTCTTTGATATCGTCGGTCGTATTTTTTTTTTTTTTTAGGAGACAGAGGCAATTTTGTTCACACTTGGTTATATCGTGTGTCTTCAATAAAGGTCACTGTATCAAATTTATTTCAGAGTTATTTTCTGAATCCCGATATACATGCTAAAACGTACAACTTCCTTGAGTTTTGTCCATGAGTGTAGTTCACAAGATAAGAAGACTCATTCTAAATAAGTATTCCAAGATATAATCCTGCCCGCGGTAGATCTTCTATATAATTCAAGTTATATGCAGTGGTCAGTTAGAACTAAGGTTCATCCTGGGATAACCTTGAGTAAATATATTGAAAGATCTACCAGAAGCTTAGTTCTGGACGGGTTTCTTAGTTTCGCCTGATCATGCTAATCTATTCTTAAGTCATGGACAGAACTTAAGGAAGTTGTACCTTTTATCATGTATATCGGGATTCAGACAATAACTCTGAAATGTATTACAGTGACCTTTATCGAAGATACACGAGATAACCAAGTGTTAACAAAATTGCCTCTTGTCTCCTTCAAAAAAAAAAAAAAAAACGACCGGCGACATCAGAGACTTTCCATGTTCCTAAGTTTTGTCAATGAGTGTAAATAAATGGTAGAGAAATCAACTCTTTAAGCATTTATCAAAACATTTTTTTACACCAAGAATCTCAAACAAACCCTGAGATCTATAGGATTTTGGTGTGCACACTAATGAACCATCAGAAATAACTAAGTAGACCGGTGTGTATCAAGGCAAAACTGAGACAATTAAGGCTCGATTTGATCCTATCTAACAGACCGAGGAACAATGACGAAGACTTACGTACTTTGAATTTTGCAAAGTAGCAAGAGCTCCGTTTGGTTTTTTCATAAGTTATATAGCCATTATAAAATATATTATAAATTGAAGAAAAGGCGATAAATTTCAAGTTCGAATAAAATTTGGAAGACCTCATCTCATATCAGAAAAAAAAATCTGACAGCTAAAGGGCCTCAACAAATTGATTACGTATATGGGTAAAGATATTATTTAATCGATAAGAGCAGGGAAAAAAACACAATTTGACCCTCTAAAAAATAAAGAGAAGGCACACTGTCAAATATTACTTCCATATATCCGACTTCATGTAGAAATTTTTCATGGTAAATATATATAAGAGAAATTAATAATCAGGTCTGTTGAAAAGGAAACATCGATACAGGCTGTTCGGAAGTGATTTAATCGTATTTCTACCAACTTGCCGAATTAACAAGAAATGAAAGAATATTTTTTGGCACTATTGTAAAAATAATCAAATATCGCTTCACTACCTTCAGGCCTTTAAATAAATGAGCGGCGCAAATTTCACATTAAATTACATTTGTTTTTGAATATTTCTCAGATAGTGACATCTTTCTTGTAGATTTTCCTTCCATGTAGCATCAAATAGATGAAAAATAAGTTGGCACACGAGATTATATGGTGAATTTGTTGCTATGAAATAAAAAAAATAAAAAAAACATATCGGTAATGGGATTGACAGCTGATTACAGCAGGAACCAAAATTTTCTATCTAAAATATATTGGAAATAAGAAGAGAAATTTGTCTTCAAATATAAAATCGAACACTTACACCAAATTTTTCCGCGTACATTTCAGGCGATCCCCTCCAAAATGTCTCAACGAGAATATTATGATTAAAATAAAATATAAACGTTTTATTATAAGCTTTTATTATAGAAAAGTGAATTGTTGCAAAAGAATTACAAAAGACCATTTCTTTTTATTTGAATACAATAATTTTATAATTGTATGGTTGTTTTAATAGAAAATAAATTATTTTAAAATTTGAAGGTTTAAAAAAATTGTTAGTATGTATGTATGTCTGTATTCACTTTCTAACTAGTACAAACTAATAATTAAAACTATAAATATATTTTATCAAGTCGCGCTATGAACAGATTAAAAACTTTACGCGTTAAAAATATGTAAAGACCTGCTGTCGTCATTTTTATGAGATTTTCTCCAATTTTCTCGGAAAATATGAAATTTCATTTACTCATATATTAGGTATTGTCATTACATGGTGGCATTTTCAAAATCTCAGCCAAATCTATGTAGCGTAAATGTGCCCAATTAGAGTCGCAAAATTTGCGGAGAGAGAGTTTACTAAAAGTTTTTGAAAAGAAAAAGTCAACGCGCATATGCAATTTTTATATTTATTAGATTTGAGCCAAGTTTTGATAAATATATTTAATCTCCAGTTTACTAATAGAAGAAATTATTCTTATGTGAAAAGAAAGAGCGCTGAAGAGAATGTCATCTTCGATATTAATGCAAAGCGATCATTTAAACTTAGAATGTTTAAAAGTTATGGTCGAGTTTTAACATAATTTCAAACGTTTGCGTTCAATCCTTGGATGGGGAAACTAAGCAAAAGGAAGAAGCTGGGTACTTACACACGTTGGGGTCGACGCTACGTGACAGGGCGAAGGTCCTCACGAAACAGAGGAGCTGGTTGAGGGGGTGCACCCTGAAGCTGGGCAGAGCACGCAGGCGGGCAGCCTTGCGGTGCCATAGCCAGGCTAGTGCGGCCAAGTTGACCACTAGTGCTAGCCCTAGAACCGAAGTCGTGCCCCCCAAGGGAAGAAAGTGCTCCGTAGTCGCCGCTCGCTCCATGCTGACTGGCCGGTGGGAGGGCGCGCCGTCGGCTTTACCCGTCCTCCGCGGGTCAAGGTCTCTCCTCCCTTGGGTAACCCCCGGGCTATCTTTAGCATTGCTTTCGGACCCTCTTGGATCTCCAATTGTGAGATACGTCAATGCACACTCATGGACAAAACTAAAGCAAGTTGTACCTTTTAGCATGTATATCGGTATTCAGACAATAACTTTGAAAGATATTTGATTCACATTAACCTTTATTAAAGACACAGCAGATAACCAAGTGCGAAAAAAATTGCCTCCGTCTCCTTAGAAAAAAAAAAAAAAAAAACGGCGACATCCAAATAGGAAAATTCTTTAAGTCTCCTTGAGTGTACTTGTATTATCCCAAATGCAGATGGCGGGTAGTTACCGATTTTACTGCAAGTACTCTACATATCTACACATAAAGAAAACTGTTCGACCTACAAAGTGCCCCCTGTTTGTTCAATTGCACTCACTGGTTGGGATGGACTTGATAATAAATCGGAGTTAAAGGATGCATTTTTAGATGTTCAATCCAGGGTCATCAGGTTGTCGAAAATGGATAGTTTATATCCCACCAAATTTTTAAAAATTATTCTTACATATACGTATCCGCCTTATCGTTTTTTTTTTATTTGATATTTTTAATCAATAACTGCTTCCTAGCTAAAAATTTAGTTTTCTTAAAGGCTAATTTTTTGGAAGATAATAAATAGACTCCAAGCAATTCGGTTTAGGTATCCTCTCGAATTTCTCCACTACATTTATTAGAATGTCGAGTGATGAACACTTTTGCCATACTTTAACATTATGTTTTATTGTATAATATATTTTATTTATAATATATATCGGGTGGAGATTTAAATTAAATGGGTTAGATTCTATATATCTCGGTTATATATATTCAAATATTGTAGTTTTTTTTTATATACGAAGACAAATGCACACACACACGTTCGGTTAACTCCATGACGTCGGTTCAGAGAATTCACATATTCAGCTACCCCCTATATCTATACTTGCCTACGGAAGCCATAGTTCTACATCTCCTCTCGTAGGAGTTAATCGATAGGCCCATAACCTGAAATAATAATGCAATAAACCTTCCCATAAGCGACCTATTTGATGAACTACCACCTCCCTTGAGCGACATTAATTTGTAAAATAGAAATTGCATATTTTGATCATATCCAACCTCTGATGAATGACTATCTCCAGGAGATTCCAGGTTTGAATTGGTCTCTCATGAGAGCTTCTACTGCATGCAGGTTCAACTCCCCGATTTTTTCTAAAGTTGGTGTTAAGACGGATCCAATGATCTGATTCTGCGCTCGCTTAGCAAATAAGATCAAAAACCCATTAATCTATGTAGTGATTCCATATGTTCTGATTTGTTCTCCTTTTTTAAAGAAGAAAAATTCTGTACATATGTATATTTTGCATTAGAAAAAAGAAAGATAGGAAAAGATAGAAATATAAAGATAGATATAAAATGTGTGTGCGCTGAAGTTGGGTTGTATTGTCGAAATATAGACTCAAATTTGTGCGTTGATATTTGAGGCAACCAATTAGTAGAAAATAATACAATATTTTGCCTTAACTGAATATGTTTCCTATTTGTTTGCACATATTTACATATATAAAAACAACAGGGATGCCCTTGCCATCCTCGCCGCGGTGAACACAAGATCTACGGTTTCTTTGTAGGGGTGGAGATGGAAGGTGTCAGGGACGATCTGACTATGTCAAGCACGTCACTGCGCAGGTGGTGGAAGGCCCCCTATCTGATTCTTATTTTTCCTTTTCCCATATCTCTGTAAGTTACAGAGGATTGAATAAAAGTTATTGTTGTTGTTGTTATATAAAAACAATTATGCTCTACCTTTAGATACATAATGTATATTAGTTTGATCTTTTTTAAAAAATCGTTATAGAAGTATAATTGTGATAGAGTTTATCTAGTCACATACATCATATTCTGAATTATAAATAAATATATTCATAACCTTTTTATATTTTATTTATAACGTTTCGGTGACCCGCAGTTTTCAAGTAAAGCTGAATTTGCTTTATTTGATTTGGAAAATATAATTTTTCACATCATATTTTGTTTCATCGCCTGATTTTATAATTGATATAAAGTTAGCAGTTTGTGGTTTTCCTATATTTCAAATTCATTTATTTTCTGTAACTTCATATTTGTATATCTATTCTTATTTCCTGGTGTGTACCTTTGCCATATATTCTCGACTCTATCAGAAAGCATCACATACTCTATTATTTTAAAGTAATCTTGAGACGATATATTTCATGACAATTCGTAAAATCTCTCTCCACTTTGAACCTGACTCCTTTTAACAAATTCACTATAGACCGCAGATGGTTATATTTTAAAGGCATGTTCGGCATAAAGGCTATGTTCGGCCCCACGCGCCTACAAGGATCTCTGTGGGTTTGGAATTGTGCAAGAACCAGCGAAGAGGGGGAGTGAGGGAGGTGAGATGTTGATTTATTTTGTCAGGGTAGCTGCTTCAACACAGGGTATCGAACCCGGCTTCTGGTTAGCGCCGGCAAAACCATCGGAGCTTCTTCCTCTCCGCTTGTTCGGCGGTACATATACTAAAATTGGATACAGAGAAGATTAGCATGGCCCCTGCGCAAGGATGACTCGCAAAATCGTGAAGCGTTCCTCCTCTCTATACAACAAGCATGCTGACTGGATTGTTGGATAATCCCAAACCACGGGTTCTTGAAACATGTATTTCAACCACAGATTTTCTATAAACGGCTTATATATGTAATTATAAGTATTTTTAAAGATCTTTTATTGGTTGGAAGTTGGTTTGGAAAAAAGTGACTGAAACATTGGGAATAAATACATTATTGGTTGATGTATTTATTACACGTAACGATTCCTATCTTGACCAACTGATGTGTAATGTGTGGATGGGGTTGTGTAGAGCTGGATAGACCACTGGTAGATTCCACATTTTTGTAGAGATAATTACCTTCCACTATAATTGGTGTGGAAAGCTTGGGAATGTTCACACAAAAAACGAAGACAGTTGCACTAAGAAAGTTCCGTGAACGCTTCACGATTTTGCGTGTCATCCTTGCGCAGGGGCCATGCTAATCTTCTCTGTATCGTTCCAATTTTAGTAAATGTACCGCCGAACAAGCGGAGAGGAAGAAGCTCTGATGGTTTTGTCGGCGCTAACTAGAACCCGGTTTCGATATTTGTGTTGAAGCAGCTACCCTGACAAAATAAATCAACATCTCACCTCCCTCTTCGCTGGTTCTTGCACAATTCCAAGTTTAAAGCACAAATGTTTCTTTTTTATATAAAACAAACTTTTCTACTGTTCTTACTGCGATGAATAAAATATTGAGAGGGCTTGGGTCATTGGTAGAGAACCCTTCCAGCGGTTTCTCCAATTTAATCTACCAGGATTGTGCGCGCTCCTTAAAGGCTCTAATACTGTACTGGACGATTCTGCTTATATGCTATATTGATTAATGATTTAATTATATATTGATTATTGCCTTATATAATAAATAATTTATGCGTATAGGTAAAAAGAAATCCGAAATATATATGGTCCTCGTAAGTATCTAAAAAAACTTTCAATTATGTTATTTTATTATAAAGAAATTTATTTGACGATATTTATTTTAAATTTTATTTCGTACATCGAGGAGCTTTCGGGAAATTTTCTTTTTTTTTTTTACGTGTTCAAAAAAAAAAAACATTGTTACATCTTAAACTATTGAGTTTAATATGTAAATATGTGTTTTTGAACAGAAAAAGGAAATTTTTCCGAAGCTCCCCCTAATTTTATAAGATAATATTTTTTTAAAATAAAATTTTCTTTGAATAGAATTGAAAATCCTAGCTACGCTCTCTCGTATCTATGTATTTATTTATTTCAATTCAAAACGCTATGTCCCCCTAAGGGACACTTGCGCTAAATGTACATACAAATATAACAAAGAAAATATTCAACATGGAAAGATACACACAGGAAGTTACTTAGAAAGATTCATAAATATTATTTACATATAGAGATATTCTTTGAATTTTATTTACAGTTACATCATTAAATTTAAAATATATACATATATACACACATATATACGCATACACCTATATTGTTGGAGAAGAGGTGTTTCCTTGTCGAACCATTCAGATTACAATTGTAAATGACAGCTTTATTAACAAGATTTGCAACACGAAAGCTTCACTTGGTATATTTCTCGGGCCATTGTCCCTAACCATGATATACAGCTGGAGGGTTTACCACTGATGAGCCATACCCTCTCTCTTTACATTTTTTTATTTTTGCAGGATATATAAAGAGCTGTAGAAATAAATTTTAATTATGCATATTTTAGAAGAAAACGTTACGTTAATACAAAAATATGTTTATGATTTTAAAAGCTGATGTTGTGGCTTATCTTCTTCATCTGTGATAATATATTATTATCAAAATGTTTTATTAATTCTTTTTTAAAAGGGAAATGGTGTCTTTTTATACATGATTATCATTTTTCCGTAAATTTACAATGACTTTTCTAAAGCCATTTTTGAAAAATACTTTTTTAAAGAGAGAGACTATATACACTCGCTACATTGAAACAACACCTTTAGTTATTCGCTTGTAGAGCACAGCTGGAAAGCAGAGAGGGGGGAAATTTAGTCGTAGTTAAAATAAATTTCGTAGAATGTGCAAATAATAAACATTGGTTTAAAATATTGAATAATCAGGGGGGTTTCTCCAAAATATTTTACTGGTGATTTTGCCTTTCAAATATATTTTTTATTCATCCTTAATGGAACGCTTCACTGTGGAATAATGGCGTCCAGACGGCTTGGGTGACAGTAAACATGCCGGCGGCGCCAGCCGCCGACAAAGGACTACCAGAACACGGCTTGGTCTGCTACCCACCAGTCGTAGTTTTCCACTGTCCTCTTAATATGTATTGAATAAAGTTAGTTAGAAGGAGATTTTTACCCCCTCCTTTCTGCTATTTAGTGATCTTATTTAAATCCTTGCAACAGCCCACAAAGAATCATCACAGCGAATTCTTCTACCGAATCTCGCTTCAGTGTTTTGTGAAACTAATACCCTACATTTCTTCACAAAGTGGCGTCCCCGCGGGTGGGCTTCTGACAAGGCAAGATCAAGTGGATTAACGGAGGAGTACAAGTTCAAGACTTAATATAAGTACCTTTTGTTTTACCTTCTGTTTATAGTGTTTTTTGAAAAATGGAAATTTTAAAAAGGCATAGAAATTTACTTAGAAAGCGACTAACTCGCAGCTTGAAGACGACAGAAGAGTTTCTGTCAGGTACTCCACCGATACCTGTAGAGGACATTGAATATAATAGAGAGATCATTGAAGAAACTCACAGTGAGCTTCTTGTGATCCAAAGCAAGATAAGAGACTTCATGCTAACTTCAGACGTTAGCGAAGAGGAATTGGAGCAAGACGATGAGGAAGCCTTGCAATATACCCAGAGATATAAGAGGATATATAAAAAAATGTCTCGCTCTTGTTGAACCCAGGATCACTGCATCCAGTCCCACGACCAGTGAAGTGAGCTTCGCTTCTAGCTCACACCATAGAACTGTAAAACTACCCAAGATAGAATTAAAGAAGTTTACAGGAGAAATAAAAGATTGGTTGGGATGGTGGGCACAGTTCAACAAGATACATGTCGATCCCACTTTAGAAGACAGCGACAAGTTTCAATATCTTGTACAGTCTATGTCGCCGGGAACCAGAGCTAGTAAACTGGTTGATAGTTACCCCCTGACTGCCGAGAATTACCCCAAAGTTATAGAAACTTTGACAGAAAGATTTGGAAGGCCTGAACTGTTGCAACAGGTCTATGTCAGGGACCTTATCCGCCTTATGATCGATTGCTCCTCCAAACAACAGTTGAAGGTGACTTCATTTTATGATGAGTTGGTGACTCATTTGAGAGCATTGGAATCCTTAAAGATTGAGGCCAGACAGATGTCTGTATTTATATTTCCAATGATTGAGGCATGTCTCTCAGAGGAACTCATGAAGGCTTGGCAAAGAAGCCCCCTCCATGATGTCAAGATTGATGCTAATGATTCGACTCAAACTAGAGTTGACCTAATTATGGAGTTTCTCCAAAAGGAAGCTGCAGCGGAACAAGACAGAGCCTTAGCTGGATCCAAGTTTGGACTTAGATCTCTGAAACAAGATAGAAACGTGGGCAGACAATCACATCCTGCTAAGATACCTATGGCCTCTGGACTCTTTGCTGGACGTGCCCAGAATTGCATCTTTTGTAATAAAGATCATAAAAACACAGAATGTCTTGCTGCGCGCAGAATGAGCATTAAAGAAAGAAGAGAGCGTATTAAAAACGCTAAATGTTGTTTCTCCTGCCTCCAACCAGGTCATATCTCTTTTAATTGTAGAAGGCGCATAACTGAATGTATTCGATGTAAGAAGAAGCACCTTGATATTTTATGCCCTCTTAATGCTCCTGGACGAGAGTCAGCGGACGAAGACAAGGAAAATGTGGAAGACTGTGACGTTTCTTCTACAGTTGAAAACGGAGTTTCATTCTCCGGTCTTAGCGCTTCGTCTCTGATTTTGCTACAGACTCTGAAGATTAAAGTCGAAGGTGCGACTTCGGCGAAAGTAGTGCGTGCCCTCCTTGACACAGGTTCCCAACGATCCTATATTTGGTCAAAAACTGCCCAGGATCTCGGACTATCTCCCATTGGCCAGGAATCACTTAAACATGTGGTGTTTGGAGGTCATACTAGTGAAAGTGTTCACCAAGAATACAGAGTCAATTTGGGTCATGCATCGGGGAATTTTAAGATGGTAGCGAAGCTTCTTGACCAACAAAAAATCTATGGTAACCTACCAAGATTGGGCCGCGGGCCATGGTTGAAAGAACTCAAAGCTCGCAGAATCTGGGTTCCTGATATTGGAAAGGATGACATGGAAATTGAAATACTTCTAGGATGCGATGTATTGGGATCTATTTTCATGATGAAATATTGTGTGTTGTCAAATGGCTTGACTGCGTCGCAGATGCGTTTTGGATGGACTTTAATGGGAGAATGTCAGCAAGGTAGTGACGTTTCACTCGCTCATCATGTTACAACGATGACAATTTCGGAGAGCAGTATAACCAATCTGTGGAATCTCGATGTTCTTGGCATTATGGATCCTATTGAGGTTAAACAGAGAGATCAGAGAGACGCACTGGCGCGTCGACATTTTCTAAAAACAGTCCAACATTCTGTTTCTGGAAGATATGTTGTTTCCCTCCCGTGGACTGTAGAGAAAGCTAAAATCGCGGATAACAGGGAGGTTGCTATGAAGAGATTATATAGAACAGACGACTAAGAAATTAATCTCTTTGAATCTTTATGAGGACTATGATGATATTTTCCGAGGCTGGTTGGATGATGGGATAATTGAGAAAGTCCCAGCTGAACAACACGACGCTGAGGCCTTCTACCTGCCTCATCGTCCTGTGGTGAAACTCTCCAGTGGGACTACGCCTATAAGGCCTGTCTTTGATGCTTCTAGCAAGGTCTATAGATCCCCATATTTAAATGACTGTCTTGAAAAGGGACCTAACCTCATAGAGATGATTCCCAACCTTATGCTAAGGTTTAGAAATGGCAAGTTTGGTGTCGTGGCAGACATTAAGAAAGCGTTTCTTCAGATTGAGGTGAATGAAAGGGACAGAGATTACCTGCGTTTTCTGTGGTATTCCCAAAATGGAGAAAAGACAGAAGTATTCCGACATAGACGTGTCGTTTTCGGTGTTAACTGTAGTCCTTTCATTTTGGGGGCAGTAATCGAATACCACCTGTCTAATGTTCGACCTGAACATAAACCGTTAGCTCAGAGGTTGCAGAAATCCTTTTATGTGGACAATTTAGTCACAAGCGTGAACTCTTTTGAAGAGTTACAAGATCTCAAATTGACCACAACGTCCATCATGGATAATGCTAGGTTGGAGCTAAGCCGTTGGGAGCATAGCCTGGACGTGGCCTCCGATACTTACCCCTTTGAAAGAGCAGAGATATCTAAAGTGCTTGGTATATGTTGGGATAAAAGGGAAGATTGTTTGTCATGTGAAATTCCCGTAGCCATACCCCCCAATATAACCAAAAGGAGTATCCTGTCCTGCTTAGTTCAGATATATGACCCTATTGGATTTCTGAACCCAATATTAATAAAGCCTAAAATCCTATGGCAAAAAGTTTGGATAAAGCGCGATAACCAGTTGGGTACCTTTGTCGGGAATCGCGTGAAGGAGATATGCAGACTTAGTGATCCTGGAAATTGGAGATATGTTCCTAGCGAGTACAATCCAGCTGATTTACCCTCCAGAGGATGCAGCCTCTCCCGACTGATGCAGTCTAGATGGTGGGAGAGATTGATTCTTTCCCTCAAAGACATACTAAAAAGAATGCTCGGAACATCAACATTAACATATCAACAATTGATAACCCTGCTGTGTCATGCAGAGGCAGTGATGAATGGAAGGCCCATGACTTATGTCAGCGACGATCCGAATGATCTTGTGACAATATCACCTTCCATGTTTCTACAAGAACAGACAGATGTCGAGTTTCCCGAGTGCCAGAATATGGGATCTAATCCAACGACACAGAAACTGCGCTATTTGAGCAAGCTGAGGGAGGAGTTGAAATCACGATTCAGGAAGGAATATTTGTCCCTCCTGGTCCAGAGAAACAGACGCATTTACAATCCAAAACTCCAGGCTGGGGATGTTGTCCTTGTTGATATGGACAATAAAAAGCGTAACTTCTGGCCATTAGAAGTGATCGAGGAGATATTATTTGGTAGAGATGGAGTGAATAGATTAGTGAAGGTGAAAACCGCAGTAGGAACCTTCCTAAGACCTATTCAGAAAATATATCCCTTGGAAATATCATCAACAGCAGCTTCTTCGCGTTTGCTGGACGATAAAGAGAAAACTGCAAAAATACAGACTAGATCGGGAAGAACCATTTGTAAACCCAACGGATTAGACGATTCTTTGTGTTTTTCTGTGTGCCTAGATAAAAACAGGTGGGAGTATGTGGAATAATGGCGTCCAGACGGCTTGGGTGACAGTAAACATGCCGGCGGCGCCAGCCGCCGACAAAGGACTACCAGAACACGGCTTGGTCTGCTACCCACCAGTCGTAGTTTTCCACTATCCTCTTAATATGTATTGAATAAAGTTAGTTAGAAGGAGATTTTTACCCCCTCCTTTCTGCTATTTAGTGATCTTATTTAAATCCTTGCAACAGCCCACAAAGAATCATCACAGCGAATTCTTCTACCGAATCTCGCTTCAGTGTTTTGTGAAACTATTACCCTACATTTCTACACACTTCACGATTTTGCGTGTCATCCTTGCGCAGGGGCCATACTAATCTTCTCTGTATCGTTCCAATTTTAGTATATGTACCACCGAACAAGCGTGTTCATCCTTAATGGTTGGTAACGAAAAATATATAGTTTTGAAGATTGGAAGTTTGTTAAAAAAATATATGGTTACATCAACTCATTTTTAATTTAGTGCCTGATGTTTCAGTGACTCGCCGTATTCCTTTGAGAGAGTGACAACGAGTCATTGGAATGTCGGTAACTATATAAAAAATTGGTTGATATAGACGAAAAAGATATAGTTGCATAATCAGTTTTTAAATCTCTCTATTGTTTCGACGTTTCGGTTGAATCTCTGCTACCTTCTTTAGGGGAAATGTTTTGTTGAACTTCCACTTATGTACAAGATTTTCATGAAATTTCCTTGTAGATGCAAAGTTTAACTGCCTGTGTAGCACAGTAGAACCACTCCGTACCCTACATTATTAGCATGGCCCCTGTATCATGTGTACTCACCTCTAGTAGGGTATGTATAATGACAAAAACACCGTTAAAATTACCAAGATGATGGAATAGATCAAAATACGGAAGCTAATTAAAGATGCAAACAAATTAGCATATATGAAGGTTTGCATAACAGCTATGATGTAAAATGAGGTAATGGAGGAAGGAAGTCCGGACAGAAGACCTTCCGCAGGTTACTCAAGTGTGACCTTACCCCGGCGGCACACTTCTGTGGGCTCGCCTTGGCCAGCAGTCTGGGATAACTTCTCGACTTCTAGCTTGGCCGGTCTCAACGGGGGAGGACTCTTTCCTGCGGTTATACCAGGGCATCGCCGGGGAACTCGAGGGGAAAGTTGAGATTTGACAGATTACTTAGTAAGAGAAGAAATATTGAAAAACCTTGAAAATTTCAAAACTCTAGCGAGGGTTTTGTCTACGGGAGGTCTCTGTTTCCATAAACCTGGTCAACTCCCGAACTTCTTGATTTTGTTTCAACACTTTCTCAATAAATTTTCCTGACAACAGTTTGCGCCAGGGAACTAAAATAGAAATAATGTCGACCCCGTATAAAACTGTGGTCACGACGACGTATACCAAAACGACGTTGGGTATATATGGATTACTTCTCCACTTCTCTGTAGAATCAGAAGCCCCAAGGAATAACAAACATCGATACCCAAAACCCCTAGTGTTTTCAGGTGAACTTTCCGAGCTTAATAAAAATGGTGTGGAATTTTCACCAACCCGAATCTGCTAGGTAGGAATCTGCAATCTAATACAAGAGTAGAGCGGTGGGGAAAATAATTTAGCGAAACCGCTGAGAGGGTTCACCACTGATGAGCCAAGCCCTCTCATTCAATAACTTTTATCTTTGCAGTAAGTTCTGTATAGATAAATTTTTAACTAGAACAGTCTTTATTAAGGCGAAATGTTGTCTAAATGAAAATTTCTAACATTTATACAGGGTTGGTCAAAATGATTAAAAATATCTTAAATGCGTCCCACCTTTTTAGCCCACACTGTACATATATATTTTCACCTATCACTATTCATTTTATAGGATCCATTCATTTAGCCAAGATTTATTGTCTTTAGAGACTGGCTGATAGGAGATCGGCAAAAAAGGGCGAATCGAAGATGGCACTGATGATATATAACATTCTACTTTACTACCATATTTACATATTTACTAGCCTATTTACATATTTACTAGCCTATTTACATAGTTACTAACCTATTTACAATGAAAATACTTTATAATGAAGCTAACAAAAACTCCATTAAAACAAACAATTTCTCGGTATCTCCATTTTTGTTAGAGGGAGAGAGTTCCCACTAGGTTAATGCCTCTTAAATCTCAATTTCTCTGTGTCAAAACCTTCAACTTTCTCCAAGTGAAGAAAGGCATCCTAAAAGATCCCTTTGTGATAAATGTTAACAGCTTGGGTTGACATTCCCCACTATTGCCTCATCTGAACCTCATTTAAAGAGGATTATAACTGATTAAGAATAAGTTTGAGAATTTCACCGAATTGAGGAAGATAACCTTGAACACACTATTTTACAAAGTTTTTCTTATTTCGTTAGTTTTCCCCCTCCCCCCTCCAAATTTTTGGGCGAAGATAGAATAACTATTTCTTTATATTTCCTTCAGCGAACTGATTGACGTATAAACTTGGATCCATTGAAAAAAACTGTTAGCAAAAAATCTTTAGAAAAATTTCTAAAGGGGCTGATTCATACTTGTTAAAAATGTGTGTGCTATAAAAACTCAATATAGTTTCAATTGAAGATGTAATAAAAAAAAAGGTGAAACCCCGGTTTGATTGCCTCTCGTTTGTATTGTTATCGAGTGGGGAAAACGTTCCCTGGTGCAGAGATAACGTCTGCGTGAAACATCCGAATGTAAGAGAGGAAATAAAACTGATATCAAAAGTGAAGAATGTATTCTATTATATATTAATAGAGTTGATTCTATTTTGACCTATATACATTTAGAGAATTAAATAGGAGGAAAATTATTTTTAGAACCATATTATTTTTGATGAAGAACAGTAACAAAATCCCTTTATACAGAATTTTTCATTTTTCAAAAATATAGATATACACTCATGGACAAAAATCGTCCATCTGTTTTTGAAGGAGACGGAGACAATTTTGTTCACACTTGGTTATCTTGTATGTCCTCAATAAAGGTCACTGTGTATGAAATATCTTTTAAAGTTATTATCTGAATACCGATATACATGCTAAAAAGTATAACTTCCTTAAGTTATGTCCATGAGTGTACATAAGGTGAGGGGTTGTTCAGTTACCGACAAAATGTAGCACTAGGTCCCAGTAGAAGAGCAAGACGTACTTCAGCTCACACCACATTGCCGGATAGCACGATGGCCCCAAGATGTTTCATCACTGTCATGATGTGGATGAGAAAGCAATATAGATTGAAGTTCTTTTTTATAGTTTCTGCTTTGTAGAAATCACATAGGCCTGAGTAACCAATCCACTTGATTTTGCGCTGGATAAAACTATTTACCTTGACGTAAGTTGGCTGTCGTTAACTTCTAAAAAGAACATCTTTCTCTCTATTCACTCTACCTTTGTTGGCGATATAATAAAAGTAGTTTCAATCTCTGTCTGTCAAGAAGAGAGAAAAGAAGAAGAGAATAGAAAAGAGAGAAGAAGAAGAAGACAGAAGAGTGAGATCATTTTAGTGGGTATTTTAAATTCCGATTTATTTAGAGCATATGACAAGATCTGGATGCTATTTTTCCATTTTCTCTTCGCAGAGATAGAAATTTATACCGTTTTTTTTTTCTGAAAATATTCGCGTGATATTCCACTGGAAAAACAAAAAGGGTATTTTTGCTGCTTCATATAGCGCTTTTTACGGGGAAGTTACTAAGTAAATATCTGTCTATCATAAAGGACTGTGCAAATATTTATAGTGTGGATAGAAATTTGAGTTTTCTATTTTATCCTCGTTACTTTGTACAGAATGTTCTATTGTTATCTTAGCTATTGATGATATTTCTTTCTGGACAATGGTTTTATCGTTGCAGCTAAGCAACCAATAATTTCTGTTAGAATTCAGTTGTCTAATTTCAGAATTCTAAGTTAGAACCTGAACGCTAATTTCAACACAGTACTTCCAGTGACCTTGGCATTCAAGGCGTGGAATAAAGCCCCGGTATCATGCCTATCAAGCTTATAAAGTTATATATTATGAAGAGGGGACATGAATCCTTAGAAATTGTTTTTATAAAATTTGGTTTTATCAATATTAGATCTATGCGTGTCCTATTTAATTCTAAATATATCTTTGTTATGATACATTAGCGCGCCATCTGTTATCAAAATTCGAAACTATTATAGACGCTTCGGCCAGTAAATCTTTTTTATTGTCTCGACGTTTCGACAAAAATCTTTTGTCCTCGTCAGGAGCGAACAAAAATTAGAATAATTTTTAACGCTTTGCCAAATGTTTTAATTTTTGTTCGCCCCTGACGAGAAATAAAAAAGATTTACTGGCCGAAGTATCTTTAATTTAAAGAACTATGGATGCCGCAACCTCTATCTTTATGATATTATAGACGCGTAAGATTCTTTTTAAAAATAAACAATTTCTACTGTCCTTACTGCAATGGAAAAATTAATGGGAGGGTTCACCACTGATGAGCCAGGCCTTCCCATTAAATTTTCCGTTGCAGTAAGGACAGTAGTAATTGTTCATTTTTAAAAAGAATCATACGCGTCTATAATAGTTTCTTATTTTGATATCTTTGTTATATAAATATTCCGGAACCTTGGCAGCTGAACACACTGTGGGGTTCAACTAAGGGATTTAATATTAGCGCGGCGCCATCTATTATAATAAATTTAAACTATTTTTGACGCTTATGTTTCTTTTTTTTTAATAAAACAATTTTCTACTGTCCTTTACTGCAATGATAAAATAATGGGATAGCCTGGTTCATCAGTGGTGAAACCTCCCAGCACTTTCGCCAGTTGGATGGTTAACCACTGATTAGCCAGGCCGCCCCATTATTTTATCATTGCAGTAATAGCATTAGAATTTTTTAAATTTAAAAAATAAACATAGGTGTTTAAATAGTTTAAGTTTCTTCTAAGGGTATTAATTTGTAAGTGCACTGTACAGCTGCTTCTACTTGTGTTGATATGTGGGGTAGTAAATGCAGTATAGGATCTCACATGCCCAGAACTTGTGTACTTGGGATAGGTAACAAGAAGAGAGATAAGTTTGGAGAAAGGCGTGCTGAGCTGAGTCTCAACTGTAGCCTACAGTGGGATTTCGAGACTCCCTGATGTATGGATTTGATGATTGATGAGAAACATTCTTCAGGCTCGCGTTTTGTGCCTTATTCTTCCTTATGTCCCATATTTCGGAATTGTTCTCGTAAAAATAAAGCTTTGAAGATTTAAAAATCATGTTATGACGTGTTTGAAACGATTATTAAAATCCCCTTTTGCGTTGAAAAAGCAGGAATTTGTCCAGGTAGGTTTTGTGAAGGTCAAAGGCTTTGACTTATCCCATGTTTAACAAACGAGGCAGAGTAGATTTCTCTGAAGTTTGGATAACATGCGTCTCTTCGAGTTTAGACACAGTAGGAGCCGCTTCTGTTCTCTTTCAAACGTCGAGGTATTCTTTTGTAGCAATCCATATTCTTTGAAATTACTTTCTTACAGCATTTCCTATCTTTCCCATTAAGTTACTTATTATATATAAAATAAATTTCAATTTCTAATGAAAACACCTTATTTATTATATAATAAATATTTAATTAGTAGTAGGTTAAACTATTTAAATTGGAGTTATCTTGTTTAATTAGCTACTAGTGGCTTCTCTCTCAGCATTCAACCTACTGGATGGCACCAAGAGTGGTCGAAGGTCTTATAATTTATTTTTCTCATATTTCAATGGGGAAAGTTGAGACTTGACTGATTACTTAGTAAGAGAAGAAATATTGAAAAACCTTGAAAATTTCAAAACTCTACCGAGGATTCAGTTTCCACAACCCTAGTCAACTCCCGCACTTCTTGATTTTGTCTCAACATTTTAAAAATATATTTTCCAGGATGTTATATGATACTTTTCATTTAAAAAAATATGTTCGGTTATCTTTCTGGAAATTTTGGTTCACGTTTACTCATAGGAATTTATTACTTTACACTAGTATATATACTGGTATAGTAATATTTAGATGTTGATAAATTTTAAAACAAATACTCTAAATTATCAGCTCAATAATTATTAGATTGTCATCTTTGACCAAGAGGACAGTCTTTCGGGGCATGAGTACAAGAGTAAAATTCTGATTTCCCCTGGCTAAAAATTGAAAAGTAAAACTCTATAGAACAGTGATTCCTAGCCACTTCTGTCCACGAAAAAATTTGCACGATCCTTGAAGTGTGTCTGCGATATTTGACAAAAAATATTATTCAAAATAATAAAATGTTGTTCAATATTTTTACACACATAACACTTTTTTTAAATTTCATTTTTCCTTTCAGTTTCATATTCAGGAACTTGATATTTTTTCTACGAAACTTGAGTAATTGTCAGGTGGGGAAGTAATCTAATGGGGACGGAAGGGTGTCCAAGGTTGGGTCGTCAGGGTTGTCCTGCTAACTAACGTTGGATACCTTTGTTTAGCAATGGGTTAGATGGGACTCAGCTTCAACGAGGAGGGATTCAAACCTTCTGTCTTACTGTAAAACCTCCCGTTAGCGATCCATTCGATGAGAAGCGACTTTGAATGGCGTTTAGCCTGAAATAATTTACCCTCCAATGAGAGACCAGAGTAATGCCTACTCTCTCTCTCTAATACAGGAATGACCAGCACATGCGGTCCGTAGAGAGCCAGGTTGTGGCCCGCGGTCAAATGAATATAAATGTTGATTTCATTGTACATATCACCAACAGAATTTTTAAAATAGGTGTTAAGCATATCTATATATATTGTATAAAAATGAATGTTTGTATTTCCGGTATACAAATTCGCAGTAGTTCACTAATTCAAACCAAAATTTCCATACATAGGTTAAAAAAATACGGGGAAGACGATAGGCTATTTAAAAAAATATATAAATCAATTATTAAAACTATATATTCAAATTATTCTACTTAGCTCACGAACAGCGCCCTCTATCAAAGATTAGATTAAATTATGCTGATGCTAACAAATAGATAATGCTAATAACAAACAATTATAAAAAAAATCTTATCTAAATATATATCACTCGGGTAGATATGCACACGGGTCAATCCCGGGGCGAAGCCCGGGTCACCCGTCTAGTATAATATAATAATTCAAATTTTAGATGTGCTGTTGGTTGGAAAGGTTGTGCGCACTACAGAAATATTTATCAATGAATGCCTACCAGCAATCTATCTTTCAACGGTAGGATGAAGAATGATGAAGACGACTGGAGGAAAGGAGAAACTATGGAGAAATATCTCAAGATGGCGCCACTGGTGGCTAGGACTAACTTAAGAACATAGAAACTGAAGACGCTAGCATTCATTGGCCATGTTAGTATAATTTGACTTAGAAATAATCAAATAATTGTGTAATCTCTTGTCCATATCAATCTGTGTTAGTACAACAACAACAGCAATAAGTACAAATAAGTACATTGCGCACAGAGACGCACGCTATAACGTAATGATGATGATAGGAATGATGCACTGTCATTATGATAACCGCGTCCTTTGAATACATATTAAAATGGAGGAAACCCGGAGCAATTGAAATGTAATTTGTCCACATTTCCGTGTTTTGATTGGTATGTGTCTATATCGGTAACAAATCCACTCATTATGGAATCTCCCGGCCTTCGGAGTAGATGAGATCTCGGAGAGAATCAAAAGGTGAAGGAAAATATATAAATATACAGTTCATTCCATTTTTAGACATACACACATACCTACGTATAGCTAACTGTAAGCTTTCGTTGACAATACTAATGACCTTCCGAAAGATGAACCTAGTATTGCGATCTTTCTTCTCTATTCTAAAACATCATTTGAGGCCAATTTCTATATTTGCAACGTAAAAGGAAAATATTGGGAGAGCCTTGGCTCATCAGTGGTGAATCTTTTCCAGTAAAATCGACCCTCTATAACTATTTAATTGTTCATTCTGTCTATATATATAGCCAGCATATTCAAATGTATTTTTTATGATGATGTGGGACAGTATCTTTGGTAATTGTAGTAATTTCATATTTCTTCAAGCAATCTGTTATATAAATAACGTTTTCCTTCTTTTAAAATCTGTAAAAAAATAGGTGTAGTGTATATTGAGAGATTTTTAGTGATATTTCTGAGAGGATTAAAGAAAATTTAAAAAGAGAATGATCTGAAATGTGCCATAATAATACGTTGTCCATATTTACACATATTTTTTAACTGACAAAACCGCTGGATGAATTGGACAGAAAAGAGTCAGGCCTTGCCAATAAAATTTCTAATCCTCTGTAGGAGCTGAAATTTTTTAAGATATTAAGTTAAAATAGATTGTTTTCTAGATGTAAAAAGAGTACATAGCATAGAGGTGTTATATTGTTCATTAAGCAATGGCTATAATATTCCAAAAAGACCATCAATTAAAATAACTATTCAACAATAAATTCGTCCTATGCAGTACGTATTCCCTCTAATATCTTTAATATTCCATGCGAGAGTTTCTCGCAAGCGACAATTGCGTGTGGATATTCCGAGATTTGAAAAACCATAGAAGTTTGTGGAAAAGTACATGATGAAATCATGGGAGGCTGGGAAATTCTCAGGGACATGAAGCTAGTGGCGATATTTCAACAGTGTCGACATCAATCTTCATTGTTGTAAAAAGATAAAATTTCTATTCTAATCTGTTGAGGATCCTGAATACATTCTTGGGCAAAACTTAAGGAAGTGTAAAGTCTTTGATGTCGTCTATTTTTGAAAGAGACAGAGGCAATTTTGTTCACACTTGGTTATCTTGTGTGTCTTCAATAAAGGTCATTGTAATATCTTTCAGAGTTATTGTCTGAATCCCGATATACATGCTAAAAGGAACAATTTCCTCAAGTTTTGTCCATGAATGTACATTGGTACTGTAGGCTAAGGATGATGGTGGACTCAATTATAGTTTTCTATAGCCACACCTCCCAATTTAGTGACGTGTTTTCTTTACAATTTCCTGATTTATTTTGGCGATGTAATGACATAGCTTTCTTTTAGGATAGTCATCTCAAGAGATTTTATCATGTTAATAATAAATTACCTCAATAACTCCCAAATATAGAAATGTGTAGACATGCGATGCATCTATAGTATAATATAGTCAGTAACTACTTACTAAGTTTACCAAGACATATGTCCTTGGGAATTTCCATCTCTGTTCCAGGTTGTCGAATGTTTATACCATACCATTACCATATTACCATCTTTCTCTGATGCTGTGCCAAGCCTTAGTGCATTGAGGAATATATTAAGCATCAAAATACCATCGGATTACGTGACATCGATGGCGGGTGTAATCTCTATTCGGCCTTGTGACGCCAGCATAGATGATGCCATGGCAGGGAATGGTTCTCGAACAAACCCTAGCTGAGAAGTAAATTTACACCAAGCTCCACAATAGGGGAACTCGAGACAAAAGGTTACAACTTCTTTAAACATCCAATAAAAACGTACAATATTTACCTTGGCGAGAGTTACATCACGTGCGAGCAGAATGAAACCATGACGAATTGATTGGTTTCACATACTTTTCCATTCTTACACCTATTTACATAGTGGCCCATATTTACATAGGTTTGTATACTTTGTTCTGTTTGGAGGAGCGGTATGTCTTCATTTTGTCTTTCTAATTGCCTTTCCACCTTTCTCATGGAAGGTAGATTTTGGAATTGATATAGAAATTCTTCATTGTGAGAGAGTGAAACATGAAAAATTCAACATTATCTACATGGAAATATGGCATCATCATAGCGTGTGTTTTTAGAGAAGTGTGGCCTAATCACAGATGTCTAGTCAGAACTCTCTGTTCAATTAAGACTTAAGAATAATTATTACTCAACAAAATACTCCATGTCATCATTAAAATAATTTCAAAAACTTTTTAAAAATTATAAATGAAAATTCGAAACTATTTTAAACGCCCAAGATTCTTTTTGAAATTAAACAATTTCTACTGCCCTTACTGCAATGGAAAAATTAAATTAAAAAAAATTACACCATTGCAGTAATGGCAGTAGAAATTGTTTAATTTCAAAAAGAATCTTCGGCGTTTAAAATAGTTTCGAATTTTGATAACAGATGGCGCGCTGGTGCATCATATTATCAATGAAAATGCCAAACCGAAACAACAATTAAGACAAAAACAACAACAAAAACAAGATAAAAAAAGGAATTAATTCTAAATCGTTCTGAAAATAGAGAAATCCATATTTAAATCTTTAGATAATATGGATTTAATGGATAATATGGTTTTACTTCGAATTGTATACAGGTATTTGAGCTGTTGGTCATGTATATTTTGTCAGTAACTCTATTGAAGTATCGTATAAATATCATAAACATTTGTTGACACACCAGATTTCTGGCCAGAACAGGAGAGTGTGTCAAGATGAAGTTGAGTGTAATGGAGACACGAACGACAATTCGATATGTCATCCACAGAGCAATCAACCTGGATTGAGCAGTTCTTCCACGTAAGAGGCGCGACCCCTTTCGATAACTTTCACACTTTCACAAATAGGTACTCCAATAGCGGGGACCCCTGTGGAGGGGCAGGTAGCCCTTGACCCAGTATGGGGCAACACGGCCTTGAAGGGGCAATTTCTGCACGCAGCCTTTCGATTTGTTCTCTTCATATCCAGCAAATCATATTTTTATGTTGATCTACTCCCAACATCATCAATTAATTATTCGGAGATATTGACGTATCTTTTTGTTTTGAATTTTATTCCATCAACATCTTATTTTATTTCAGTCCTTTATACCTTATTTGATTAGCATTCTCCATACAAACATCCTTATCTAAAACATAGTTTGAAATTTTTTAAATTTCGGTAATTTTGTGTGCATGGCTATTATATCGGACTCTCGAGTAGGCGTTCTAAATTATTTAGAGTAGTTCATCTTAAGCCCCCAATACAATTGTAAATAAAACAATTTTCGTTCACTTAGCCTTTTTACTCTCTTTAATATTTATAAAGACGCTAATGTGCTAAAGTTAACCGACTAGTTAATTAAAAGAAAATAAAGAAAATGCATTCTTTTGGACCCTTCGGAAATACACATACGCAAAATTTACATGGTAGAGGAATACTTAATATAGGCTACCGTTCCCGTTCAAATATAGATGCAAATATCTATATGCCGTCAATTGACCGTCTTTAGAATATAGCTGACTCGGTGACAAAGCCACAACATTAGCTTTGGCAAACTGAGAAGCGTCCTCCGAGAGACTATGGTTTCGAGCTATGCCCTCATCAGTCCAAGGTAGGTGTTCGGTTTTAGATTTGAGTATTGTATTTATTTTGACTTGAGTTATTGAATGAATGAATGAATAAAGTCTTTGTAAAGAAATAGACTAGATTTTAGTTAATTAATGAATGAATGAACTCTTTAAAGAATAGATTAGGTTTTATTACCACGACTTTGATTACAACAACCATAATAGTAGAAGATTATAAAACATCAACAAAACACCAACAGTGCCAAATAATAAAATAAACTTCACAGATTAAATAAAATAAATTAATTAATGAAAAACAAAATGAATTTAAAAAATGCAAATAAATGAGTAAATGAATATTTACAATTGACTCCAACATACTCCCCCACAACCTTGAACTATATTTCAGTTCAAGAGCTCACTCCTTGGAAGGCAGAGGACATATCTTGGTTATTGGTCTCTTCAGAAGGCCTTTAGGGGTACGAAGAAGCACCACTCTGACATGATCATCTTCTCCTGGGAATATCTGGACAATTCTCGCCAGTTTCCATTGTAGTGGTTTGTTTTGTTCCTTCAACATAACCAAATCTCCAATGTTGACATCCGGATGTGAAGTCCTCCACTTCCTTCTTTCTTGGAGTTGATGTAGATATTCACAGCTCCAACGGTTCCAGAAGTAGTCTCTCTGAGGTTGAATCAGACTCCATCTGGAGCGAAGATTCAAAGTAGAGTGATCAGAATCTGCATCATGTCGTATTGCATTTCCTATAAGAAAATGTCCTGGTGTTAGCGCTGTTAGGTCATTTGGATCATTGCTAACAAAGGTTAATGGTCTGGAGTTAAGACAGGCTTCAATTTGAGCCAATAAGGTCAGTAACTCCTCGTAGTTCAACAACCTAGATTTCATCGTTTTAGATAAGATGGTTTTAACTGATTTAATGCCAGCTTCCCATAATCCACCAAAGTTAGGTGCCGACGGAGGAATGAAATGCCAATTAATGTATTCTATGGCTGAAAAATCTTGAATATTAGCAGCCTTGAACAACTTCCATCGTTCTTTCAAAATGTTGCTTGCACCCTTAAAGTTAGTTGCATTGTCTGAGTATATATCAGTTGGTCTTCCTCTTCTAGAGATGAATCTTTTCAATGCTGCAAGAAAGGTTTCCGCAGTCAAATCTGATGAAATTTCTAAATGAATGGCTTTGGTGGTGAAGCAAACGAATAGGACTATGTAGAATTTGAAAATAACTTTGCTTCGTTTCAGCATAGGTTTAGCTTGAATGGGACCGGCCAAATCAATACCAATCTTTTCAAATGGTCTACCTGGAAGAAGTCTATTTTTTGGTAAGTCTCCCATTATCTGATGAATAGCCTTAGATTTACTCTTCAGGCATACGAGACATTGATTTAAGACCCTTTTGATTAAGTTTCTTCCAGAAGGAATCCAAAACTTATTTCGAATCAAAGATAAAGTTAATTGAGTTCCAGAATGAAGATTATTTAGGTGATAGTGTAATACAATTAATTTGGTTACAAAATGATCTTTAGGAATTAGCAAAGGATGCTTCTGATCAATATCTAAATCCGAGTGACGTAATCGTCCGCCTACTCTAAGAATTCCTTGGGAATCTATAAAAATGTTAAGCGAAATAAGCTTGCTTTTTCTTGGTAAAGGAATATTTTTTATGCAAGCATTGATTTCTGGGGTGAATTCACATCTCTGAATAATCTTGACGATTTGTAATAGAGAATCTTTTAAGTCTTGGGATGTTAGAAATGAGAGTCTTTGAGTTGGCTGTTTTCTGGTGATATTAATAAATCTTTTACACCAAGCCATGACCCTTAAAAGTTTGGTGAAGGAAGAATATTTGGACAAAAACTCTGGGCATGGTTCTGCTATTGTAGCATGCAGTATAACACTGCGCTCTTCTAAACCCATAGAAGGGTCTATAGTGAATGAAGGAATATTTTCCGAACCATCTAATGTCAACCAAACGGGTCCATGCCACCATAATTTTGAATTGATCAAACAGGAAGGCAAAATTCCTCTCGTAGCAAGGTCTGCTGGATTTTGCTTGCCTGATATATATTGCCATGAATGGGCTGCAGTCAGATCTTGAATCTTTGCCACCCGATTGGCCACAAATATCTGCCACTTCTTTGATTCAGAAGTAATCCACGCCAGAACAATCTTTGAATCTGTCCAATAGAATTGTTCATCGACATTAAAGGGAAGTGCTTGAGTTGTCTGCGATTGAAGCTGCGCCAACATCAAGGCTGCGCAAAGCTCAAGTCTTGGTATGGTTATTTTCTTGATGGGAGCAACTTTTGTTTTTGCTGTCAAAAGAATGGTCTCAATTTGATTATTCTCATAAGTTATTCTTAGATAACAGACAGCAGAATAAGCCAACTCCGATGAATCACAGAATCCATGCATCTGCATATTGGAAATTAATAAATTCCTTTGGAATATACATCTTGGAATACTGATTTGTTGAAAATGCTTCATTTCTCTTTCAAAAGTATTCCACTTTCTTTGAATAGAAGCAGGTATATCTTCATCCCAGCTTATTTTCAATTTCCATAATTCTTGGAGGAGAAGTTTTAGCACAACTGTGGTAGGGGAAAGCCAGCCACAGGGGTCATAAATTCTGGCTATAGCCGATACAATTTGTCTCTTTGATTTAATATCAGCTGGACCAGATTTACAAGAAATGTTGAGGGTATCATAACTTGGATCCCATTGGATTCCAAGAACGTTCACGCCTGATTCCTTTCTATTAAGTTCCATCACCTCACCTTTTCCTCTCAATAATAAAGGTAAGTCTTCAATTATAGAAGTTTCATTGGATACCCATTTTCTCAGAACGAATCCACCAGAACCCAATACAGCAATCAATTGTTGCATGAGTCCCTTGGCGTCCTCCACGGTGGGGCATCCAGTCAGAAGGTCATCCACGTAGAAATCCTCACGAATAATCTTGGATATTCTTGGATTAGAAACCTGTACCTCATGGGCAATCTGATGTAGAGTTCGAATTGCCAAGTAAGGAGCACATGCTAGGCCATAAGTGACTGTCAACAAGTTATACTCCTGCAATTCTAGATCTTTACGATCTCTCCATAGTATGGTTTGATATTTAATATCGTCTGGATGTAATCTAATCTGCCGATACATCTTTTCAATGTCGGCCACTAAAGCAACAGAGTTCGTGCGGAACTTGAGTAGGATGCTGAATATATTATTTTGAAGTTTTGGACCTACATGAAGGAGATCATTCAATGATATTTGGGTGGTAGTCTTGGTGGATGCATCAAATACCACTCGTAACTTATTTGGCTGTGCCTTTAGAATACAGTGATGAGGAATGTAATATTTTGGTTCAGTCTGTAGAGAAGAACTTGCCTGCATATGACCTAATCTTATATATTCATTCATAAATTGTTTATATTGAACATATATATTTTCATTTTGTTCTAACCTTTTCTCTAGATTAAGAAATCTGCTAATTGCGATGGATTTCGATTGACCTAACTTTTCAGCTGATTCCTTAAATGGAAGCCTTACAATATACCTTCCTGGCTACATTTTTTAAATAATGACTTTCACAATCCTTTTCTTCTTTTGTAGGAATTTCTTCCAAAGGAATGGATTCCAATTCCCAGAACCTTTTTATTAAATCTTCAGATTCCAATTCAGAAGAGAAATGTGCCATATTTCTGAATGACTGCCGTTCACTCACTGAGGTCGGACCATATACGAGCCATCCCAATTTTGTATGGATAGCAGATGGCTCATTTTCATTTCCATTTCTCCTTCCTTCCTGAATGAGGTTGAATACTATATCTGACCCCAAGATTACATCTATTTCTCTCGATTTAAAATATGAAGGATCAGCCAGGATCAATCCCTTCATATGTGAATAATTTATTTTCTTGACCGTAAAACTAGGAATATTGTTTGTTAACTTGGTAAGAACCAGTGCTGTAGTCTCAAACGATTGATGATCAAAGTGAGAAGAAAACCTGATCAAGACCTCACCTAGGGAAGATTCCACAAGTTGATCTCCCAAACCTCCAACAGCTATACGTTTACGTCTGATGGGTATTCCTAGTTTTGCCGCGCACTTTTCAGTGATAAGGCTTCTTTGACTTCCATTATCTAACAGAGCTCTACAAATTTGATCTTCCCCATTTACATCTTGTATATGAATTATAGCTGTAGATAACAGTATTTGTATAGAACCATCTGCTCCACTCAAACAGCAGGATGTGCTTGTTGAAGGTACACTCGATGGTTGTACTGATTTGGGAGAGGTAAACTGGACACCAGATAATTCCCTTTGTCTTGGAGGACTTGAAATCACATGCAACAAGGTATGATGGTTTCTGTTGCAATGGAAACAACGATTTGTGATTTTACAATTCTCAACAGAATGATTGCCACGCAAACAATTAGAACAAAGCTGGTTCTGTTTTACATAACCTATTCTATCTTGAATTGACATTTGTCTGAATTCATTACATTGATTCAATTTATGCCTCAATTTACATAGTAGACAATTTTTGAAACCTACATTGATGTTGTATGTATTTACTCTTTTATTCAAATTTTCCTTTGAGGTAGTGTCCTTCATTGTATTCATTAAAGATTGAGCTTGTTTTGCCAAAAAGGAAATAAACCTTTGATATGAGGGCAGTTCTTGATTATCATAGGACAATTCCCATTGTTGTCTGATTGGAGTATCCAGCTTCTTTTGTAAAAAATGTATTAACATAATGTCTACCATTTCATTTCTTTCCAAACCTATTGTCTCTAAATTTCTAAGAGATTCGTTGCAGATATCCAACAACTCATACATAGCCTTTAAAGTAGAGATCTTATACAATTTGATTTTAAATATTTTATCTAGTTGAGAGAATATTATCTCTCTTTTATTATCATATCTTTCTACCAAAGTTTTCCAAGCTTGAGTATAATTATTTTCAGTTATCGGGAAACCCTTTATTATACGAGCTGCATCACCTTTTAAGGAAGAATGTAAATATTGTAATTTTTGTATATCTGAAAGAGTCGTATTTTTATCTATTGTAACCAAAAATAGGTCCTTAAAACTCAACCACTGAGACATCTCACCAGAAAATATAGGCAAATTAAATTTGGGTAATTTAACATTAGATATTACACTTTGTTCCGATTTGACTGGCTGAGAAACGTTCTCTACTTCCAATATTTCTTCAATTTGCAATACAAAATTTTCATAACGATTCTTTACATCTATGTATTCTTTAAATAGAGTTTCACTGGTTTCCAAAGCATTCGATCTAACTATTTGATAATAGGTTTCTTTGATGGTTTTAAATAATTCGGCAATATTTGTATGATAAAGTTTCAATCTACGTATATTTCTCTGTTGACAAATTTCGTCAAACTGATTTGCATAGGTATTGAATTCTTCAACATAAATTTTAAATATTGGTATATCAGAATTCGTCTTTTTAGACATGATTTAGATTGCTTAAATATTTATATTTCGTTTGATTCTATTCACCACGAGATAATTTAATTTTTCACTTACCCAATTATCCGTGGATCCGTACTCGAAAGGGACCAAAACCGATGTTCGGTTTTAGATTTGAGTATTGTATTTATTTTGACTTGAGTTATTGAATGAATGAATGAATAAAGTCTTTGTAAAGAAATAGACTAGATTTTAGTTAATTAATGAATGAATGAACTCTTTAAAGAATAGATTAGGTTTTATTACCACGACTTTGATTACAACAACCATAATAGTAGAAGATTATAAAACATCAACAAAACACCAACAGTGCCAAATAATAAAATAAACTTCACAGATTAAATAAAATAAATTAATTAATGAAAAACAAAATGAATTTAAAAAATGCAAATAAATGAGTAAATGAATATTTACAATTGACTCCAACAGTAGGCATTGATTTCATGATATCTACAAGTGGAATATTTATAGAATTTCCTTAAGAGCTATTTAGCTGGTAAAGTAGATAGGCTAATTCTATGGCAAAAATATGGATGGTAATTTTGTCGGAAGGCAATTGATCTCAAACATGTACGGCCCAAACAACCTTGTACGGCCCAAACCACAAGAGGGCCTAGCTAATATCCCCATATTACTTGAACCTTTGATATCCAGACATTTTTATATCATACCTGAGTGGCTGATTAAGACAAATGTTTCATTATATTTTGTCCGATAAGGCGGAACACGTATAGGCAAGAGAAAGTTCTACAAGTTCAAGTGTTTGCGGGGATATACCCAGTAGTGGGCGTTGAGGACTTGGGGGCGCCCTATTGATCCAATGCACACACAGGCTCCTTACCCAGGGCCTTTCGTAAGTCGAGAAAACAGCTGATTTTGTTGCATGATTGAATCTAGGCCGAATATTAGCGTTCGATCAGCCCAAAGCCAAGAGCACTCAAGTGGTTACCCTCCCAAGTTCTGACAAAGGTTGAAGTTGCTTCACTTTAGTGATCGGACGAGAACCAGTATTTGAAATGTTGTATGGCGATAGATAAAAGTCATTGATTAAACCATCAAAATAACGGTCCGATGGGATGGAAATCAATAGAATCTGAAGCATGCTCCACTTTAATATCATTCCGGAACAGGAGCAGTGACCTAGTGGTGTTAAAGTGTCTCGTATATCAACCATCCATCCGGGTTTGACACTCGGTAGATCGAGAATGAGCTCTTTCAATTATCTCAAAGGTTCAACTCCGCTACAGTAATCCCTCGTTAAGACGAACTCAACGGGAGAACGAAATACCCTTTTCGTCTTAAAATAATATATACAGAATTCGTATTAGACGAATTGAATTCGTGGTATCCGGGGGTTGTACTTATGTACTACCGATGAGTAAGAAAACTACATTTCTGAGGAATAACGAATAAATTTATTTGAAAACAATATTAATGAAAATATTCTATAATTTTAAGGAACAACAATTATGTATATGTATATACATAAAGTATTTTATTTTAAAAGACAATATGGATAATATAATCACAATGTAAGGCAATAACATGAGAATATAAGTTTATTTTAAAACACAAATAAAAAAGAACAACAAAAGAAACAACTTACATAATATACTTGGTACATACAATGTTTATGTGTATGCAGCATATGCAGTATGCATAGAGTATCCTATATCCGGGTTTTCTCTGCAGGCTTCAGAAAGTCTGTTATAGTTTTTTGGTGGTATTTGATTGGGCACTGTTTCAGACACTCCCTTCTTATTTTATCCAGGTCATCTTCAAAATATTCGCAGAGGTTTTGGACAGCTTCTGGAGGGTTTCGAGGGCCGCGATTACTTCCCCTCTAGTAGGCATCATTATCTCTTCTTTCACCTCATCGTCTTCTGTTTCTTCTTCTTCTTTTCTTCTAATTTCTTCTAACCCTTCATCCAGGGCAACATACTCCAGGAAAGTCAAAGTCTCAGCTGGGTTTGTAGCTGAAAGGAGTTTGGTCCATTCTTCAGGCTCATCAAGCATTGTTTCTGGAAGTGAAAACGAATCAGCTGTTTTTTCCACACCCAATGAGACACATATTTCTTTAGCCTTTTCTTTGACAAGTGCGCCGGATACAGGAATATTATTTTGTCTACTTTTTTTAAACCATTTTAAAAGCTCATCTTCCACGTCTTGATGGGATGCTTTTCGAAGTAGTTTTGAAGAGCTCGAAGACCCTGAGGCAACAGCCGCATCTATTTTTTCTTTGTTTTTAGAATGGTTGATAATGTGGATTTCGCAATTTGAAAATTTTCGGCAATTTGCGACTTAGATAACACTCCACGTGCAACTTCGTCCAAAATTTTCCTTTTTAAGGCAAGATCAATGGCGCTTTTTTTCGCGGTTTAGATGACATGTTTATGTAGGTTTTTTTCATGGAAGCTCAAACAATTCACACTTCGATTATTTAGAATTTAATAATTTTTATTTCAAACGCATTATTTTATAATACAATCAATTAGTTGGTTATAAAAAAGATATAACAAATAGAAATAAGTCCTTTTTCTTCTGAGAGCTCGATTTACACAGATTATTATTCACAGAATATATTTTTATTATTTATATTATATTTAATATTTTTAAATATATGTTTTGTATAAAAATAAGAATAATATAATATTCTTTGAAATTCCGTGAAAGCGTGCGCTCCTTGGCTGCTGGCTAGCAGGGGTCACCATGGCCCCTACATTTATCAGTCGAGAAAAACAGCAATACTGGCACAATAGAGTCGAAATTTTCCACTGATTGAGTACATGGAACGACCCCAAGGGGATGGTTTCATAGAAAATGAGTCATCATAACAAACAAAGGACGAATTAGAAAGAGGGAATCATATATCGCCGCAACTCTTTTTTATTAACGCGATTAAGGAATAGAACCGGTTTTACAACAAAAGTTTATAGAAAACCTACCTCCCCAACGCAGTACCTACACTTTGCCTCCAATTCTCCCATCTCCCACAAAATAACAGTTGTACGTACCTTGACGAAAAGAGCTTTCACCCACTGTTCATCAAAAATAGAATATAATAAAGAACTTAAGTCTATCGAAAACCAGCTTCTTAAATCTGGATACCCGCTTCCTTTCATTAAAAGAAATAGATATAAACCAGGGACTCCCAGAAATAACTCCAATCAATACATCTCCACCTGTTACTTACCATATACAGAATCTACAATTACAATAGCCCGCAAACTCAAAAGTTTTGGCATAAAAACCATCTTCAGAGGTTCACCTTCCATGGCCTCGATTCTAAGAAACCCAATCACCAAAGGCACCGACCAGAAACAGAAAAAAGATTTAGTTTACCAAATTTTTTGCCTCAACTGCAATAGTGTCTACATCGGCGAGACATCAAGAGACCTTTCAATCAGAATCAAAGAACACCAAAGAAACATCTCTAAACTAAACCCAAACTCCTTAATAGTTGACCACGTCAGAGAAACCGGACACACTCCAGACTTCAATAATACCAGAATCCTCCATACAAATGCCAAAACTAAAACCCAAAGACTCATTCTTGAAGCAATAGAAACCATGAAGCACCCTAAACCATTAAACAAAAGTATACAGTTGCCATCACAGTACGTTCCCCTTCTATCCTAAAAATCTTCAAAAGTCTCCACTAAATACTTTGAACTGTTTATAGTTGATTCTTTATATTTATTAAATTACGTAAATTTCTTTTAAGATATTTTTGTACTATATTATATTTGAAGTTAGGATCAGACATGACGTGGCCACGCGGTGCTATTGAAACGAGGGCGATAGGGGCGTGGTAATTTTATTTTATTTTATTTTATATTAAAAACGATATATAATCTCTCCTTGTTTGTACACTATAATTAGCTGAAGAAGGGCTTGCCCGAAAGCTTCCTTAATCGCGTTAATAATAAAAAAGAGTTGCGGCGATATATGATTCCCTCTTTCTAATTTGTCGGAATCCGCAAACCGTTTACCATGAAAGGACGAATGTTTACACAAAAGACAAAGAGAGCCAATACTTGATATCAACGGCGTTTTTGTTGTTTTAATAGTTTATTGTTTTACTTATAACTCGCCTTTAAAAACATATTAGAATTCGTTTTAACCGATTGATTAGTTCTGCTGGGGGCTAAATTTAATTCGTATTTCGTCATAACCGAATATTTCGTCTTAACCGGCAAAATCTCTTTGGAAAGCATTGAAATTTAACGGGGGAAAAGAAACGGTTCGCGCAAACCGAGAGTTCGTATAATCCGAGTTCGTGATAACGAGGAATTACTGTAATGAGTGCAAGTAACCAAAATAGGGCTCAGCACCTTGTAAGTACAAATTCTATCTGTTTATACGTATGTGACAAATGCAAATTATAAAAGGTGTCAATAGAAAATCAGTGTTAATCCCTTACTTAACCATGATTATCATGGTCTGTACTATGTGTGTAATTGAAATAATAATATAATTTTAAAATGCAACACAATTTTCCTAAACTGACTTCTCTGAAATGGACATTTCCAAATGCTAATGAATCAAATAAATGTAGCAAATCATTGCGAAAAATTTCAGTCGTCAAGGACACAATGGTTTCCCAACGTCAGGGAATTGACGGTGTGTAATTATTCAGGGAAACAAAGAAGCGGTACAAAGTTAATTGTAAGTTGGACAGGAGAGGTCCTGGGAGATAAAATGGTGGACACAAAGAGGATGTTACTAAACCTTTATCTCGAACGTAACGGGGTTGATGATCTTCCCTCGATCACAGAACGTTTCGCCCAGTTTGGTAGAACACACCGTCCTCCTTGGTTGACAGAATCGTCAATGATAAATACTCAACAGAAATCTGAAAACGTCAATTTTCCATCTAATGTGAATAACCACTACATGTTGCGGCCAGTTTTACGCGACGTTGATTCTATTTCCCTATGTCCCTTACCGCTCCCAGCTGCTCTCCAGCTTAAGCTTTTTTAGCCCTTACGACATTTTTATAGAATTATCTTTATTTTTAAATGTGTTTAGAGACTTTTATACACTCATGGACAAAACTTAAGAAGGTGAAAAGTCTTTGATATTGCCAGTCGTCTGTTTCTTTTATGGAGAGACAGAGACAATTTTTTTCACACTTGGTTATTTCATGGGTCTTCAATAAAAGTCACTGTAATATCTTTCAGAGTTATTGTCTAAATCCCGATATACATGCTGAAATGTATAACTTCTTTGAATTTTGTTAACGAGTGTAGACCACTTAAATGTTTATACACTGCTAAATAAAAGTTCTTGCTTCATCCCACTTTTTCTGATTCAAAATAGCTTTTTTTTTCGGATTACGAGAGTTCTTCTAAATTTGTTTTGTTTTCACATTTCGATATTAGATCAAAATGAGATTATTATTTTACTAACCTATTTTTTTATTTGAATATTTCTATTGATTAATTTTATTTCTTTGAATATTTATATATTTTGAAAGATGAAATGTATATTTAAAAGGTTTCAGCATTTCGGTTGGAATATCCAAGAATTTCTCCATCACACATGCAACTGTGTTCTAGTTAACCCAATATATAAGGAAACATTCACTTGTTTTTCTGTAGAATAAGACCAAATTCTGTTAGGGGAGTAGTAAAGAGCATGTACCACAGATTTGGAGGAAATATTGGCAGGTCCTCGCTCATCAGTGGTGAACCCTCCTAGTAGTTTTACTAATTGACTTTTGATTGAAGTTTCATCAAGTTAACGGATTTTGTCATTTATCCGGGTGACACTTGAATCAATATTTCAACAACTTCGACGTTACTCTCCCAATAACTCATCAACCTATTTTATCTTGTGAAACCTCAGTCCACTTAGTTCCCCCCTTTCATCAGTGTCCCCACGTTTCTACTCTTTGGAGGAACTCTCAATCCGAGAAAGTTGTTTAGTTTTTCTTTACAAATTTATAGAGTAGTATATTGTCCCCCTTGTTGGAATTAGAGATAGGGTATCGGTAAGTACACTCATTGACAAAACTTAAGGAAGTTGTACCATTTAGCATGTATATCAGGATTCAGACAATAAATCTGAAATATATTACCGTGACCTTTATTGAAGACACATGAGATAACTAAGTGTGAACGATATTGCCTCTGTCTCCTTAAAAAAAAAACGACAACCGGCGATATTAAAGACTTTCCACTTAGGTTTTGTCCAAGAGTGTATGTAGGAAAGAGTTCGACTTTGCACCTTCAAAGTGCCAGAGCCCCGTTTTATTACTTTCCCTTCACTGGTAGGATTATACTCGTACAAATCGCGTTCAGTTAGAGAAATTGATTTATTGTTCATTAATAAAACACAGTGTTCAATGTAGTATTCAATTCCGAGTCCTGGTTGTATCAATAATCAACAGCCTTTACTTTTGAAATAAAGCGATTGTAAACATGTTAGTATCTTCTCCCAGGCTTCTTCCAAGCCTTAATTTAGCAGCCTCTCTGTTACAATAATTGATCTTCGGTCCGACATACGCTTCCATCCTTCATCTACAATACCACAGCTTGCCTTACCTTCCACAGTTAATTATGTCTTAGATATGTAAGAATGTGTTCCTCCAGAAGTAACAGCTTTTTGAATAAGAGACACTTCGGCCAGTAAAGGTTTTTATTTTCATGACCTTTCGACAAAAATATTTTGCCCTCGTCGTTTTACGTCTTTTCAAATACTTTATTTTCATTTCTCCTGACGAGAACAAAAGATTTTTGTCTAAATGTCGTGAAAATAAAAAAAAACTTTATTGGCCGAAGTATCTCTTATTTAAGAACAATGAATACCGGCCAGGAATCCTCCATCAAGACAACAGCTACTTGTTGAAATGAGGGAAGGGCAGATTCAATGGTTGCTACCCCACCAGGATGTCATAGCTGTTTGTAAGGGTTGAATTTATTCCTGTTAATCTCCACCTTGGTATCTTCGAATTCGAACTCCGGAGGTAAACCCTATGTATATTTCATAGTCTAAACTTCACCCACCCGGGGATTTAAATAGGCCATGTGATGTCTCCATGCTATAAATGCCATGTAAATGAGCATCCACAGTAGCTGGCAACTGAATTATTCAGAGGACCTTGCAGCGTACCGTTACACCATTGCCCTCTCTTTCTGCATGTTTCTTTTAAATTCTTCATTAGGAAGAATGGAGTTTATAAAAACGAAGATATAAGTCAATCCCATCCACAAAGTTGGTTGTTACACGATGACGTATATCCCGCACATATAATCTCGACAGTAGTTTCCAGGAAGTATTGACACACAGAGTTTGACACGTTTCTAAATTATATTATTTTAATATTGAAAATCTCAGTAAAAATAATGTCAATGTAATAAAATATATGATTTTTTTCCCTACGCCTCTAGCAGTTTTTTTTTTTAATATGGAATAACGGGATCGGAGGTCTTCTTTCAACTGCAAATTCAACTTTTTCTCTGTTTGTTATATTTGAATTTTTCTGTCCCAAGAACTCGATGGGATAATTGAGTATTACTTATCTCGAGTGCACACAGTACAGGCCATGATAATCATGTTACCGATAGAGGTTTGGACTACTTATTCTGTAAATACACTACGCATATACACTCATGGACAAAACTTAAGGTAGTGGTAATTCTTTGATGTCGTCGGTCGTCTATATATATATTTTTTGAAGGGACAAAAGGTAATTTTGTTCACACTTGGTTATCTCATGTGTCTTCAATAAAGGTTACTATGTATAAAATATCTTTCAAAGAGTTTGCCAGAATCCCAATATACATACTAAAAGATACAACTTCCTTAAGTTTTGTCCTTGAGTGTATATAGATCTATTATGAAACAAAATACTCTATAAGGAATAAAGACGATGAAATGGAAGCACACAAGAGCAAGGTTCGATCTGACATCACAAGGTCACATCTGAGATGTCGCCGACAGGATTTAGATAAAACCAAAACCGCGATAATATTTTGCATAAAACTTAATCCGAGCACAAATTGTGGCGTTGTGCAAGTTGCTGCGTTCCTGGCGACATCTGGCGACAGCTCTACACGCATATCTACCACGGGCTGCCTCAACTTGTAACATACCTATTTCGGTTTACACTTGGAACCTTCTTAAGAATGAAGTTTAATAGCAATTACGAGAATACCAGTACAAGGTGTTCTGAGTTTTTTACTCCAGTTTATAACACCAAACTAGAACACACATTAGCCTCAATAGAAATCAACAAACAGCTTTAGCAAGACTAAAAAGTGGCCATATAAAAACTGTAAAATTTCAAAATGGACAAAAAAACCTTCAATAACTGCTTGAAATGCAATAGCGCGGAAGCTTCTCCGGAACATATCATGCTCAGAACTGACAATAGAGGACCTATTTTCCAGGCCTATAACTACCATGGCAAAATTGGAGAGGAGTGGACTTCAGGAATTGGTTTAACCATGGAGATAAGCACCACAGACACACATTAGCCCGTTAAACGATCAGGTTTGGAACGATAGCCAGTCTCCTAAGCCTTATTAAAATTTTACCTCAATAAAGCTAAGTTATCTAGTATGTGTGTGATTATATATCTTTCTATAATATTTATTGAACTTTAATTGCTGTAAATTAACGCGAGAAACTGTTTTGCAAGTTAGTATGCTTCACTAAATTCTTTACCTATTTTTTCAATATGTATGATGAGCTACGCCACATCCTATTCACTTCAATTTTTAAAAGACATAAAATCATTTCTTCAAACGTTTTAGATATTTTTTATTATTATATGTGTGGTTTTTATTTCTACTTGCTCACTCACGATGGAAATGCAAGGATTTTGAATTTCCTTTTTTTTAAGGTGGGGGGTCATTTCAACTAATAGAAGGATGGCCCTTTTCGAAAATATAAAACTGTTTAACTATGTGATGTGGTTCAGAGATTTGTAAAAAATAATATGTATTTTATAGGAATTTTAATATATCAATTAATGTGAAAAATATTTTTAAAAGAGGTATGGTTGTTGACATATTCATAATATAATCGTAAAAAATAAACAAAAATGTAGGGGGGGGGGCATATAATGATACATATTTTTATACACTTTAGATTGATTCTTAAAGTTTTTTTGGTTTCAAACTCCAAGGCGGTTCGAGATTTTGAAGTTTAGATTTCAGTCCTGAACAATCGTTCCAACAATCAGATCTATGATTAGGATGTTTGACACAAATGATAAATAATGACAGATAAATTAATTTTAATTCAAGTTGAATACTCCATCAAAAGTTTTATAAAAGTTTACTGTCCTTTTGCTGCTTTTCGACGAACTACTGTCGCCCTTTTAAAAAAAATTGGAAAGCTTATTAGCGAAGTATTGTTATTTGTCGATCTATTCCCCAGATAAAATTATATTTTATTAATTTTTTGATATTTTTGGCTTACAACTGCAAGGGAATAGAAACTTAAATTTTAGTATTTCTTCCTCCATTGAGATCATAAACAATCGCTCCAAAAACCAAGTCTTAACTCTCAACCCCTCCTCTACGTGGCGGGCGGAAGAAGCAGCACAAGTAAAGGACTGCCCTGTAGTACGGTGTCGTGAGCCGCTACGGTAACCGTGAACAGGGAACTCTGAAATGTGGCTGACTAATGGGGCAATGGAACCATCGCCATCTAAATAGGCGCTTCATTTTTACGCTCATAGATGTCATAAAAACGTAACATGTCATAAAATTGTAACCGCCCTTTGGTACAAATTAAGGCCATTGCCCTCAACCATGATTTGACTCTGAGCAATTATGCAGAAATAATCAAATACATGAATTTTGTGCATTTTTTAAATAGAGAGAGAGGTGTGTGCCTTGTTTTAGGAATGTAGAACATAACCAAATGTTCATTTTTAGCAGATCAATTAAATATATAATTAAATCGACTAACTTTGTGAGAGAGTTTCCTATAATTATGAAGGCAGTCATACACCTACAAGGACAGTAAAGGATGACAGCAGAGGTGACGGTGTCACAAAGGAGTGGACGACCTCTCCGTGTAATTGGAAGACAACTGAACCTCGTTATCCCACACCTTGGAGCTGTGACGGCATAGTTAGTTGGCCTCCCCACGTGTAGTTAGCTAGTTAGTTAGGTAGTCCTTCTGTTTTACTGCTCTTGTTGTGCTCGAAATATAGGAAGCAGAAGACTCAGAAAAACCTCGTCCGAGCAGTTTTAAATAATGGTAAATTGTTTTAAGGTCGCCTTAAGGATTTTTTCACAAATCCAACTCTCTTAACGAGTGTAATTATTTTCTATAATTGGTCGTTTTTAGAACACAAATATATTTTAAAAGAGATGTGTTCACAATTTGTAAATATATATATATATAATCCCTTGTATCAATATTTAAGGTGGAAATATCAGTGTTCTAAGGGATTTATTTTAATTCACAGATCTCTAGGTTTCAGGCACGAAAAAAAAATATATACAGCATTTTAATGAAATTATGTAAAATAGTATTTTATAATTACAATTATATTCTCACAATGAGTACCTTTTTTATTTAAAAACGCTAGCTTTCAAGCGTTATTCGCTCTTCAACGGGCTTACAAAAATATCGACTTGATCCCACCAGAAATATTTACAAAAAAAAAACAAAAAAAACAAACGCGCGTCGCGTGGATATTTATAACTGAAAATTTTGAATTGGTTTGTAATTTAACTATTTTAAATATTTTATGGAATATATATATCTATTTCAATTTTTAGGGCATCCAGAAACTATAAAATTAATCTATCGATTTCTTCTGAGATATCGGTATTGTGATGGTAAATCTATTTTTCTGTTTATGCTGTTGTATTCATTGGAAACAAGAGATTCTAATAGTAATCGTTGAAATTTGTTCTTAATGTCTTTGTAGTGGCATTTCGTTTGTATTATGTTAAATTGGTGACCGGTCTGTGCAATATGTTGATAGATCATTGAACGTTGGTCTTTTGTTCTGATATTTCTGTTATGTTCGTTTAGTCTAACTTGTATCGATCTTCCTGTCTCACCTATGTAGGTAGCATTGCAGTCTTGGCATTGAATTGAGTAAATTGCATTGGTTTGAATTTTAGGTTCCAGTTGTTTTTCCGATTTAGTTATGGGATTTCTAAGAAGTTGACCTATGGATTGATGGTTACTAAAATACGTTTGAATTCCTTGTCTGCGAAGAATATGGGCTATTTTTTCATTACATTTTGAATAAGGGAGAATGTATTTGTTTCTATATATTTTAGCCGCTCTATGTGGCGAGGCGTTAAAACTGTGTCTGTTGATAAATTGTGAAGAATAACCTCTTAGGCTAAGGTTTTTGAGGATATTTTCTTTTCCAGCTTCTTAAAAACAGGCAGGGAGCAATGGGTTCGGATTCTTTTAGTAAGCGTTTTGACAACTGTTATTTTATGTCCTATTGGATTGTATGATCTGAAGTGTAAATATGAAGGTTTTAAATTTTGTTTATAATATACTGAAGTATGGTATCTTTCAGGAGTTCTAATTACAAGAATATCCAGGTATGGTAGTACTTGATTGCGTTCAGTTTCCATAGTAGATCGCGTACCAAAGGTTGTCATTCAATGATCAGATTTTTAAGAAAAACAGCTAAAGGAATAATTGGTCTTTTAATGCTTTTGATCCCGGAGAAGGAGTTACATAAGATTGTTGTTAACAATACGGAAGCTATAAATAAACAGGACTCAATTATTTTAAAAAGACATGATAAGAAATTTAAATTTTGGTCCATAAAATATTCTTTTCCACAGATGTAAGTAAATCATCCTCAATAGTAAACATGTCTACTCACCCCCTTTCGAAAGAACAAGAAGACTTGCTGAATAAAGGTTTGAACTTTCGCACTCCTAACCACGCAGATCCATATATTACAGTCACCGGAATTGAAGCAGCCATAACCTCACTTGACCTCACCCAAAAAGAAATCATCCGAAGTTTAATATCCTCAAAAGTGAAAAACCTAAAACGACTAGAGAACGCACCTAATAAAGAAGAGTTAACAGCCATTAAACAATTAAGAAATAACAAGAACATAGTAATAAGCAAGTCCGACAAAGGTTCCAGCATAGTCATCTTGAATATAGAAGATTATCGTAGTAAAATATTTGATATCGTTGGCGCACAAGATACTTTTAAACCCATTACAGCTGAAGATAACAACCTAGCCATCAAGAAATTCAAGCAGACCTTATCAACGCTTAAAAAATAAAAAAATAATAAACGATGATCAAAATAAAAAGTTCGTAATCCAATGTGATACATTACCATATATATATGGACTTCCAAAAATCCATAAGCCATCGGTACCACTCAGACTTATTATAGCATATCACCAGTCCCCCGCAATAGATCTCTCTAGATATTTGGCAAGTTACCTCGCACCCATGGTTAAGTCAAGTAACCTCTTCTCAATATCCAGCATTCCTCATTTTATTACGCAAATTAGAAATTCAAAACCAAGTCCAGAGTATAAGATATGTTCCTTTGATGTTACTTCCCTTTTCTTTTCCCTACCACATGATCTGATCAAAGACAGCTTAAAAGAATTACTCACCACCCAAAAAGTCAAGGTTCTGGAGATTAACGGATTGGTTAAAATGTTTCAGACCTGTTTAAACATGACCAACTTTACCTTCGAAGGGAATCTTTATCAGCAAATATGTGGGTCTCCCATGGGCAGTCCACTATCCCTTGTAGCAGCTGAAGTGGTCATGAGCAGACCAGATAAATGGATCAATGATCAGAAAAATCTAAGAATAAAAATGTGGTGGAGATATGTTGATAACATATTTTGTGAATATCACCACGAAGATGATCTTTTGATTTTGGAAACCTTGCATAAGTATAATAGCCACCTTAAATTTACTATGAAAACTGAACGCAATCAAGTACTACCATACCTGGATATTCTTGTAATTAGAACTCCTGAAAGATACCATACTTCAGTATATTATAAACAAAATTTAAAACCTTCATATTTACACTTCAGATCATACAATCCAATAGGACATAAAATAACAGTTGTCAAAACGCTTACTAAAAGAATCCAAACCCATTGCTCCCTGCCTGTTTTTAAGAAGCTGGAAAAAGAAAATATCCTCAAAAACCTTAGCCTGAGAGGTTATTCTTCACAATTTATCAATAAACATAGTTTTAAAACGAAAATTGCAATTATACCGCGAATGTTTCTTTTAAACAAAAATCGAAATTTATTTTAAAGAGAAATAACGACCATTTCTAACTTTAAGGATGAAGTATGAAAGGGTGAAAATATGAAGAGTAATGGCGAACGAAAAAATAAAAGTTTCCAGGGGCGGGAATTTTTCCGTTCGCCATTACTCTTCATATTTCACCCTTTCATACTTCATCCTTAAAGTTAGAAATGGTCGTTATTACTCTTTAAAATAAATTTCGATTTTTGTTTAAAAGAAACATTCGCGGTATAATTGCAATTTTCGTTTTACAATCATCAGCCGCGTTATATTGTATTTTAAACACAGTTTTAACGCCTCGCCACATAGAGCGGCTAAAATATATAGAAACAAATACATTCTCCCTTATTCAAAATGTAATGAAAAAATAGCCCATATTCTTCGCAGACAAGGAATTCAAACGTATTTTAGTAACCATCAATCCATAGGTCAACTTCTTAGAAATCCCATAACTAAATCGGAAAAACAACTGGAACCTAAAATTCAAACCAATGCAATTTAATCAATTCAATGCCAAGACTGCAATGCTACCTACATAGGTGAGACAGGAAGATCGATACAAGTTAGACTAAACGAACATAACAGAAATATCAGAACAAAAGACCAACGTTCAATGATCTATCAACATATTGCACAGACCGGTCACCAATTTAACATAATACAAACGAAATGCCACTACAAAGACATTAAGAACAAATTTCAACGATTACTATTAGAATCTCTTGTTTCCAATTAATACAACAGCATAAACAGAAAAATAGATTTACCATCACAATACCGATATCTCAGAAGAAATCGATAGATTAATTTTATAGGTTCTGGATGCCCTTTGTTTTTTGTAAATATTTCTGGTGGGATCAAGTCGACATTTTTGTAAGCCCGTTGAAGAGCGAATAACGCTTGAAAACTAGCGTTTTTAAATAAAAAAGATACTCATTGTGAGAATATAATTGTAATTATAATACTTTTTCACAATTTCATCATGAATATAAAATAGTATTTAATTATATTTTAACTATTGTGTTCTATTGGAGTTTTATTGTAGCGTGTTTCTCCCGTGGAAGGACTTTTATGTCAGAAAACTAGACAATTGACAATTTAAACAATTTTATTGATTCTTCTATTCAATTTTTAAAAAGGTGGAAAATATACCTATAATAAAACAGTAAATAAAGGGTAGATAAAATGTAGGGGAATATATATAGTAGTGTATGTGTACACATTTCTTCAGCAAGGAAGACTTCCACACCATGAGAGAGTTCTCCTCCAGACAAGGTCTTCACTCCTCAGTTCCACACCGAAAACTAGAGATTTGTCAGAGAACTGTCCAAAAACTAGAGATTTGTGGATTGAAATGTTTTAAAAGAAACTTACCCCTGGAAACCTGATATTTCCACCTTAATAAGAAATGTATATCTATTTGTATTTATAACAAACATCAAACTTGAATCTAAATGCTTTGTAATAATTTAAGTTGTTTTATTTTGAATGTGTAAAAGAAAAAATGGTTCTTGATAATTTTATTTCTTATAAATAGATAGCGCGGTATTGCTGCATAACAAACAAAATGGTCTGGAATTTGAAGAGAATTGCTCAGAACAGAGTGAAATGACATTACAACCGACCACCGTATAGGAGCTGGCACTACATGATATTACACACTAAAAATCACTAAACATAAAAAAATAAATAATTTTAGTTTTTCTTTGAAAAAACATTTAATTTCAAGGTTATATTTTAAAATCCTGTTGATATTTGGCTTTGTGTGATCTATGTGTAGATATGGCAATTGTATGAGATCCCCCCTTATTCTGAAATAGTGAATTTATTGAATGTAAGAACCGATCGATTTTATTACACATTTTAATTAATTTTGAAACGTTACACATAAGAGGGCTCTAGTGTCTGTCAGCCCGACTTATTGACCAATATTCCATCATTTCCTCACCTGCCATCGTGGAGATTGACCTTCAAATCGATGATGTCAGCTGATGATAGCGATAAAATATCTACCAGATTTAAGACGGAATCATATATATAATACTAAGAATGTCTGAGATGGTCTTAGAATTGTGCTCTACGTGTGTCAAGGTGGGTCAGTGAGCACCTTGACCCGCCGCCGGCCAGAACCGGGCCACAACGACTTACCCAACTTCCTTCCTCCTTATGTCATACGGCTTTGTTTACGCTCATCACCACGCTGTGTTATTATTGATGGTTGTTTTATATATTGGCTCATTCTGTTGGCACACTTATCGGATAGATATGTTTATCCGGATTTAAGATTAAAAATATACAATACAGTCTGGAGATTAATATGTAAAACCGCTGAGAGAGTTAACCACTGATGAGCTAAGCCCTCTCTTCCAATAAATTCTATCATTGCGGTAAGGTCTATAGAGATAAAAAGAAACACAAATATAAATTGTTACATATTTATCGATAGATGACAATTAAATATATATATCTATAAAATACAATATAACGCGGCTGATGATTGTAAAACGAAAATTGAAATTATACCGCGAATGTTTCTTTTATAAAAATCGAAATTTATTTTCAAAGAGAAATAGCGACATTTCTAACTTTGAGGATGAGGTATGGAAAGGTGAAACATGAAGAGCAATGTTCGCTATTTCTCTTTGAAAATAAATTTCGATTTTTATAAAAGAAACATTCGCGGTATAATTTCAATTTTCGTTTTATATATATCTATATTAAAAAATCTATATATAGGAAATTAAAGCACGAATGTTTCTTTTACACATAAAACAAACAAACTAAAAGCTTATGTACATTGTTTGCTTGAATGCCATAACTGAGATTCCACCCTTCACACATTGTAACATATATAAGTAGAATCGTCCAATACAGTATTAGAGCTCTAAGAAGCGGTCTGGTAGATTAAATTGGCGAACCTGCTGAGAGGGTTTACCACTGATAAGCCCTCCCAATATTTTTTTTATCGCATTAAGGACAGTAAAACTTTGTTTTATGTGTAAAATATAAACATTCGATATTAAATGCTTTCTTATAAAATACCTAGTTATCTCTCATCAACGGGAAAATTGGTGAACAGAGCTTCTGGAATGTCTTTTGATAATATCATTTCTCCCGAAATTGTCCAACAATTCGAACTTCTTCCTGGTCTTATTTCCATATTTACCTCCACTTAATCCACTCCGAGACCAAGTCGTTTCTCAACCGTCTCCAGTAGTTCATACCCCTCCTTGATCATTTTAGGATGTCTTCAAATACCATCGAAAGTATTGAAATAAATACCGGTTTTGATAATTTGAATTATTGAAAGGGGTTCGGTGGGAGAATGGTCTAAACCGTAGAAAAACCTGCGTCCGTTATGTGCTAAAGCGAAGCAATAGCTTGTCATCAAGGTGTTCAGCAGACTGCCTGGCTTCAAGAAGGAACATTAGAAAGGACATAAGGTCGGCTGATGACGAATTTTGAAAGAAAAAAATAGAAATTTATAAAAAAATAATACTAATAATTTTATACCTATATCATAGCAGATGGCGCTTGTGCATCAAAATATAAATGTTCTAATAAAAGACACAAATTGATATTTGCGGAAGAACGATTGCTCGAAGCATATTATATATTTATAATTGTATGTAATTCTACTGTCCTCAAAGCTTATGTCCAAAGTTCTTCTAAAATGCCCATTTTAAGAGTCTAGCATCAGTATCACTATAAAAGGAAGATCGAAAAGTGCAATATAACAGCGGTATGGTAGATTAAACTGGCGAAACCGCTGGGAAGGTTCACCACTGATGAGCAACGCCCCCCCCCCATTAATTTTTCCATTGCAGTAAGGGCAGTAGAAATTGTTTAATTTCAAAAAGAATCTTACGCGTCTAAAATAGTTTTGAATTTTAATAACAGATGGCGCGCTAGTGCATCACCTATAATAGGTATAATAGGCCCAAACCCTACCATAAACACAACTCCCTTTACTCAATTACCAGCCACCCTTACTAACTATAAGCCCTATAAACGTTATAAATATTTACAGACAATAGTCAGACAGCGGACAAGATAAAATTACACGAAACACGAAGAAAAAACAAAACAAAACACGAAATGGGACTATTTAGAACAAGATTTTTTTTCTTTACAAATCAAACCCTTCCTATTGTCCTTATTCCAATAGGAAAATATGGTCAGAGAGAGCAGGAAGGGGGATTAAACAGGCGAAACTGCTGGAAAGGATAATCACTGATGAACCAGGCCCTCCCGATATTTTCCCATTACCATGAGAACAGTAAGAAGATTTAAAAAAAAATACAGTCTGTATATATACACTCACGAACAAAACTTAAGGAAGTTGTACCTTTTAGCATGTATATCGGGATTCAGACAATAACTCTGAAATATATTTAATACACAGTGACCTTTATTGAAGACACACGAGATAACCAAGTGTGAACAAAATTGTCTCTATCTCCTTAAAAACAAAAACTACAAAAAAAAAAACGACCGGTCATATTAAATACTTTCCACTTTCTTAAGTTTTCTCCGTGAGTATAAATACCATCCGTCTAATCAAGCAGATATTGCATATGTAAAACGCGCGAAAAAGATACACACCTCCTTTTATAAAAACCTGCAAAACAATTAAGAAAAAAGGCCATTTCTTTTCGTGCAACTAAAAGTTTCTGATAGCTTGCGCCATCTATCAGAATAAATATCAACTAATCGTTGTTTTTAAAATATTCCAGAATTGGCCAAATATTCTGATAGATGGCTCAAGCCATCAGAAATATTTAGTTGCACGATCAGGAGATGCCTTAATTTATCCACCTGATCCAAGTACACTTTTGTACTATTTCTAACTGTAAAACAATGTCTTGATATTCTCTGCACAGTAAATTCATATATCTGAGAATAACTCCAGCTTTCTGTCATCAACCATGGTTCATCAGTAGAGGGGGATTTCATAACGGCCACTGGGAGAAGTTATGAAATGTATCGATTCTCCCTTGAAGCTGTTTTATCTTCGGAAATTGTGAAGAGCACGCCTAGCCAAGGTCAATTAACTAATTTCGATAAAAATGAAATATTTAGGAATAGAGAATTATCTCTTCCCCAAAGCTTTCATGATGAAATCTGAATGTTGAAATTGATTTCGCATCGCTGAGTTCCAAGTTTGCAATACACTGATAAACCCCAAGTTATCATGGAATTTTTATTAACTAAATGTATACTAATGTTTGTGTGTGTGACATACGGGGGTTCACCTAATACGAGAATAACAACAAATAGATTTCTAATGAAACAACGAGTTATATATACGACCATGAGGATTATTAGACTCTGAATACCTACAAGTCTTTATACATGTGAACAGATTTTATTATAACTGCAATGTCCTATAGTTTTTTTTTTTGCTCATCCTTAGTACACGTGGTACAGGCCATGATAATCATGGTGGGTAGAAGAAGGCGACTGCTTTTACTGTAAGTGCACTACATGTCTACACATGTGAAAAGCTGTTCGACTTTGCATTTACAAATGTGCCAGAGCTCCATTTGGTTACTTGCACTCGCTGGTGGGGTTGAACTTTTGCAAGAATCGGGGGCCATTGGAACATTTTTTTAAATCAGAAAAAAGTGTCCAATCCGGGAGTCGAACCCGGGTCGTAGCGGTCGATAACCAACGGTTTAGACCACCCCACCGACCCCCACATGTCCTATAGTAAATATGTTGTACCCCGAAATACGAGGGGTATCCCATAAGTTGGTGGCCCGACATATAAAGAAATAAAAGTATAACAAATCTAAAGTTTTGCGGAGGAGGCTCCTCCGCAAAACTTTAGATTTGTTATACTTTTATACTAATTTATACGGAGTTTACCTGTAGAATATAAAGAAATGACTAATAAAATTATTATGATTTATTTTCAACATAATCCCCTTTAAGGTCTATACACTTTTTCCAGCGATGTTCTAATGCTTTTATGCCCTCCAAAAAGAACGATGTTTCAAGTGACTCAAAAAATAAGGTTACAGCATCAATGACCTCTTCATCTGACCTAAAATAAATGCCAAAAAGTGATTTTTTTCAAATGAGGAAATAGGTGGAAGTCAGACGGAGCTAGATCTGGTGAATAGGGTGCATGTGGTAAAAGTTCAAAACCAGAATCATAAATAGCAGCCATGGCTTGCAGCTTCCTGGACAACTTTCCTCTTCTCTTTTCTTTAATAGCTTCTCGTAGTTGCTTCAAAACTTTGCATAATAATTGCCAGTGATGGTTTGACCCTTATTCAGAAAGTCTAGAAGAAGTACACCCTCGGAATCCCAAAATACAGACACCATAACCTTCCCTGCTGATGGAACTGCCTTGGCTTTCTTGGGGGGAGGGGAACCGGAGTGTCTCCATTGCATGGACAATTTGACAATTTAAACAATTTTATTGATTCTTCTAATCAAATTTTACAAAGGTGGAAAAATAAAAGAGTAAAAGGGCATATAAAGTGTAGGGGAATATATATATAGTTGTGTACAAATGTCTTCAGCAAGGAAGGCTTCCCCACCTTGAGAGAGTCTTCCTCCAGACAAGGAGGGGGTCTTCTTGTACACTCCTTAGTTCCGCGCCGAGGAAGTATCTATAGATGCGCATCTTGGCAGACGCCAGGATGGCCAGGGCGTCATCGTCTAGGCCATGCCCGAAGACCCAGACCCGAAGTCTCCATTGCATGGATTGTTGCTTGGACTCTGGCGTAAAGTGATGGGCCCAAGTCTCATCCATGGTAACAAATCTATTAACAAATTCCTCTGGGTTAGCTTCAAATAATGCAAGATTGTCCGAAGATAACTTTCTCCTTATAGCCTTTTGATCGGGTGTCAAAATTTTGGGAACCCAACGGGCAGAAAGCTTCCTGAGGCCCAAGTGTTCTCTCATGATCCGATCCACTGTTGTTTTTGGAATACCCAAGGTCTCTTCTATCCGACGAACTGTCATTCTTCTGTCCAACATAACCAAATCAAGCATCATGTATGTTTTCTTGAGTAACTGACTCAACAGGTCTTCCTGGTCGATGTTCGTCTTCGGTGCTGATCCTCCCTAATTTAAACGCAGCTACCTTTTTTTTTTTTACTGTGCTATAGGAAGTAGCATCTTCCCTTAATGTATCCACCATATCCTCATAGATTTCTTTCGGCGACATTCCTTTCTTACAAAGATATTTATTACAGCACGAATCTAGTTTGTCTCCATTTTAGATGATTCCTGTTTCTTGTCCTCTTTCAAAACCTATAACAAAAAAAAAAAAAAAAAAAGACGGTTAGTTGTAGAAACTTAAAAATTTACATATCTTTATACAAGGCTTTAAGGTATATATGGTAAAATTTATTAGTTTCTAATATTTCGCTCTCATGGTCGGGCTACGGACTTATGCGACACCCCTCGTACATGATAAAAGGTAAAACTTCCGTAAGGTTTGTCCATGAGTATAAGATATGACGGAATCGCTCTGGAATATCTATTCTTCTGTTAATGTTATGATTCTTTGATGTGAGGGGTTAGAGGATCAATCCTTCTGACTTGGTAATATATTGATTAGAAGTTTTCTGTCTTTGTAATTCTGTAAAATGTGGCTAAAGTCTGGCACCCCTTTTACAGGGAGTGAAATAAAATAATTTATATTGTGAAAAATAGCACAAATGTGACATTGTACTGGTATACTGTTCATAAATTAAGAAAAGGCATCTCCTTATCGTGCAACTGAAAGTTGCTGATGGCTTCGCCGTACGTGGTTAGCTTTTCTTGATTAATCAAGAATGGGTATTTGGCCAATTCTGGAATAATTAAAAATCAACGAGAATAGTTGATATTTATTCCGATAGATGGCGTAAGCCATCAGCAACTTTCAGTTGCACGATAAGGAGATGCATTTTTCTGAAGTTATATTGTTTTAGAATTTTTAATTTACCACGCAGAGATAAAATAATGAATATTTATGAAATGAATTTAAAAAAAAAAAGACATCTCCTGATCGTGCAACTAAAAGTTGCTGATGGCTAGCGCCATCTGTCGGAATAAATATCAACTAATCGTTGAATTTTAATTATTCCAGAATTGGACAAATATCTTAGTCAATCAAGAAAAGCTAACCACCATACGCTTTTCGGGATATTGACCCTTATCAACGTGATGCATGCTGTACCTCAACGAAAAAAAAATCTTTCAGACATCCTGAAAAATCATGTAACAGGTATTTAAGGGCGGAAGGGTGTGAGAATATATAACATTTTTTGGCCGAGTTTGCTAATAGAAAAGTGCTACAGAATCTAATCTCCGTGCGATTCTGGACTTTATAGAGAATATGGCCACGGAACATGGTATTCGCTTATGATCCTGACAAAAATAGACAAAGAATTGCGCGGGAAATTTTCACCTCATAAAAAAAAAAAAAAAAAAAGAAGGCAATGATGAAAAAACGAAAAACAAACAAAGGTCAAGGTCATGTTGATCACATTATTATTATAAATGGTCCCATCCATTTGTCCCACCACCACGCGCTGGTGTTATTCAACATTTCAACAAAGAGGTTTTGCAACTTTTTTTTTTTCAAAACTATTGCAAGAAGAGGGATGGCTAAATGGAGAATTAAATTGCTTCATGACAACGCCCTCTGTCTGTGATCCTGTCAGTATATATATGTTACACTCCTCTCTGTTACATATATCCTCCTCTCCTTATTCACCTGATTTATCGCCATGAGATGCTACTGATGTGTTTGGAAAAAAAAATACTTGAAAAATAGAACTGTAGCGCTGAAATTGAAGCATCACATGAGAAGAGGAGCTAAAGTTGTCACGGCGGAGAGAGGTATTCAGCGCTTTCACTCTCTCACACAAAGATTATAAAATTACATAGCTTCAAATGTGAATATGATTTGTGTAGATGTGAAAGCGATTATCTAAATAAACACATTTCTTTTACACGTGTTTTGGTATTTTCACTATTTTTATAAGGGATTTGAAGAGACTTTTGACACACAACTTGTAGACTATTGAGCAGATATTTTTTATATCTATTTAGATCTAGAGAGAAAGAGATATTTTCTTTTTTTTTCCAAGATTACATTTTTGCTTAAAATATATGCTTATAGATGTGTTGCTTTATGTCCGTAATTAAAAGATATATACATATTTGGGTACAATTTTAAAAATAGTTATAAAATAGATACATAGATGGCGCCAGTAGTATAACTTCAATATCTCTGATATATCGTAGAATCGATAATTTAACCAAATACTATACACTACCTAAATTATAAAATGCATTGCTCGATATATTATGTCTTTAAAAATTACAGAACAATTTCCATCCATAGTTAATTTGTATAGTGTGTTATGTTGAATACAGTGTACCTCGACATACGAGTGCCTCAACATACGAGTTTTTCGAGATACGAGCCGACGAGCAAGTGATTTTTTGCTTTTAGTTACGAGCGAAATTCGAGATACGAGTTCGGTTCGGTAGTGTTGAGGATATTAATCTGTGATTTTAAATGTTTCTTTTTGACCAGTACTTTTGTTTTGTTTTTGCTTTTCCTAAAATGTTTCTTTCTTCTTCTTCATTTATTATTTGTTCTATATGCAAAGCTTTGTTTTTTTGAGACTTGAATAAACAAATTCAAGTTTATTATATTTTTTGTGCTTTTAAAGTTAAAACACAACAGATAGTAACACGCAGTCGCGCCATCACGATCAGTTATCAGCGTGCTTCCGCTGTGATAAGTTGTGTTTTGTGTTCGCGTTTTGTGTTGCGTTTACATTTACAGTTTTAGTTCATTTATTTTTATAACCATGGATCGGAAGAAAGTTTGTAAAAAGTCAAGTGCTAAGAAAAAGATGATGAGTATTGAATTAAAACCTGAAATTATAGAAAAACATGAGCAAGGTGTTCGAGTTGTTGACTTGTCGAGGCAGTATGGCCGTAGTACGTCCATGATATGTTCTGTGCTTAAACGGAAGGAGTCGATAAAGAGTGTAACGCCGGCTAAGGGCCTTACGATAATTTCCAAGCTGCGAACCTCCCTTCATGAAAATATGGAGAAACTGCTGATGGTGTGGGTGACAGAAAAGCAGCTCCAAGGAGATACCTTGACGCAGACCATCATTTGTGAGAGGGCAAGAGCGCGATCTACGGAGATTTGCTGAAGCAAACTCCGCAGACTTCCATCGACGAGGCATCGGAAGAGTCATTTAAAGCCAGCCGGGGCTGGTTTGAGATTTTTAAAAAGAGGAGCGGTATTCACTCCGTTGTCAGACATGGTGAGGCAGTAAGTTCAGATATGAAGGCAGCTGAGGATTACATAAAAACATTTTCCGATCTAATAAAAGCCCAAGGATTTACATTCTCTTTTTTGTTTTTGTGCAAAAAATATTTGATATTTATAAATACGTTTTTATTATTTAAAACCACGTAACAAAAATAACTGGGGTGACATTTTGGAGGTTGGAACGGATTAATGGTAGTTAAATTGTTTTGTATGGGGAAATTTGCTTCGAGATACGAGTAATTCAAGATACGAGCAAGGTTGCGGAACGAATTAAACTCGTATGTCGAGGTACCACTGTACTTTGATTTCCTTTTCATTTTCCCTTCTCTCCTTTGTTTATGTTTCTTTTTTCCTTTTCTCCGTGAAAATGATGTATGGCGAGTCCTTACAGGACGGAAATGTCCTAATAAAGCTGCTGTTGTTGTTTTATATTATGTCTTTAATTTACATTTCTAGTTTTAGAAACTTCAATTTAATGTATTCAATAGCAAATGCAGGGTAAACAAGAAATTCAATTCAATACAATAGTGAAACGGTCCGGAGATTAAAATGGTGAAACCACTGATGAGCCATACCCTGCCTCTTTCAATTTTTATTTATTGCAGAATAAGGGCTGTAGAAATACATTTTAATTCTATATTTAAAAAAAAAATGACCATTGAAAAAAATGTTTATAATTTTCAATTTAAACTGTGTCCCCAAACAAACAAAACAAGATAAACGAACGAACCGAAGAAGTTAAATCATCCGTTCTTTGTCAAGTAGCACACGCAATGTTTCCCAAGCGACAAGTTGAATAGGCAAGGAATACGACATAGTATATTATTTTCTATGAAATGTTAAAAAGATTTTGATGTGAAAATTCTTCAAACGTAAAACCCACATAGGTTCTCTACAAGTATCACGCTATTAAACCAAAGTCAAATCTGTGATGAGAATTTCATTTCTGAAAACTAATATCGTTTTGCACACATCTCCCCTTATCACATACAACCGTCATATCTGTTACATCAAGTTATCTTGTGAAACGACATAATAGTTTTCATCCGTCAATTTTACCCTCACAGATATAAATCCCTTATCTCACTCTTTCCGCCCCTGGGGAATCTCATCTATGTTGGCGGCTTTCTGCTTGCTTGGCGTTTTGCCACGTTGTACTGTCTGCTTGACACACTACCATTGTGTTAAATAGAAGGCCGTACTTATTTGGTAAATTAGACAAAAGATAGGCATGTCCCTTAATATGTAGTTTGGCTTATATTCAGGAGAAGGGGATCAGGGTGTTCTGTGATGACATCTTAGCCATAGTATTTGTGTCTCTACTTTCAACAATCCACACGAGCCTTGTAGATATTGTAGCTCTACAATCTATAGAACTATCTCGTTAAGGGTGATTTTCACACAACCTTTCTCCTTTAACACTGTTTCGGTCTAGATAACCGGTCTTGACATGACCCCACATTTATGTGGATCCTTCATTAATTTTGACTTAGAATTGAACAGCAAAACTATCTTAAAGCAATGTCTCCATCCCATAATTTGCGAAGAGACTTTCTGTAGGTGAGTGACTATACTTTCCTCAATCCTACGCTTTCATCCATACGCGAATGATGAATGGGACCATGTTTTATTCTTGAGCACAAGGTCGCAGAATTCAGCAATGGTTTTGTCCGAGGTTCGGATCATGATATCCGCTTCTTTCTTCAGCTTGAGGATGTTACTACGGGAGGCGTCGTCCAGGTTGGGAGAGGCAATGTTGAGGCGAGATTGAATACGTAGGTACTTGTCCCCTAGGAACTTATGCATCTGGTAGTGGATGCAGTCCTGATCGGCCGAAAAGGTAATGCTTAGGAGGGCCTTCCCCCAGGACAAGCGACCCATTTTGCACGACTCGGTGTAACCGATGGAATGAGAAGTACGGCCTGTTCCCAGCGATAGCATGACTACGTCTTCCTCAGGGTAAAGATACCGACTGCTGGCGTAGACGCATGTCGCCGGGTTGTTGGCGAAGATGCCGCCGTCTATCAGCACCCTCTCCTGCTTGTTCAGAACAATCCTTTTTGGGACAAAGTAGGTGGGGGCAGCTGTAGCCGCTTCCAGGACATCGCGAATCTTCACCTGGTTGGTTTTAGGTGACCAGCTCTTGAAAAAGAGGGTCCCAACATTCTTGATGTCGTAGCTGGACACGATGAGATTGCAAGAGACATTTTTGACTAGAGCGTTCCCGAAGTACTTGTCCAGAACGTAGGTGAGGTGGCTGCGGGAGTAAGTGGAGCTACGTACCCAGGACCAGATGGACTTCTGGAAGAATGAGGATTGGAAGATATAAGGTCCGTAGTTCTGGTAGAAGTCGACGACGGCCAGGGCGCTGTAGCTTGAGACGAAATGGTCGATGCAGAGCCCACAGCAGGTAATACCGCCCGAGGAGGTGCCCCCCATTATGTCGAAGATATCCGAGCACTTGAGGCAGGTCCTCCGCTCGATTTCCGCCAGGACTAGGGCGGGGATGATCCCCCGGATACCTCCACCGTCCACCGACAGGGCAAATCGAGTCATTAATAGCACCTAATACCATTCGATTGTTGGCAGTCGTTTACACAAAACCTGGAGATAACGTGAAGCTACCAACTTAACTGCAGCATTTTTTTTTTTTTCACTTCAGTAACGTTCTCTGCCTAGCCATATTTGCACAAGAGTGATTCGCCATACTATCACCAGTTCTATAAAAGTAACCAATCAGCTGAAGAATACTTATTCTATACTATTTAATCCTATAAATGATAGGATTCGACACAATCCGATTGCAAGTTAAAAGATATCCAAGTTATTCTTTCGCGCGTTAGTTAACCCTGATAAACGCCAAGTTCACAAATCTAACGGCACAAGAGTTTCATAGTATTTCAAGTAAATCAGCATGAGACCAATGTTATAGAAAACATCAGTTATGGTCATGTTGCTATATCTTCTCTCGAAATAGGATATTCAAACTTTCAATACTTATAAGGAACTTTTGATTTCAGTTTGATATATTATTACGAAACTTCTTTTTAGAAAAAACGAAACCTTCATATAAAAAAGCTTCTGATAATAAAAAGGGAATTTTACATCAATTTATAATACTCTTGGCAAAATATTCAAGCGCAAAATTTTATCGGAGCATCCATGATGGCTAATCAAAACCTCCAGATAATCCTTGAAGTCGGTTTGAGATAAGAGAACCTCAAATGACAGCTCTATCACAATTATTATAAATTTCACTAGATATTTATTTATCAAAGATAGGTTCAAATTTTTTCCAACTTGTCTCTTTTCTACATGCGATCTAAATATCTTCTTTTGTCCTCTTCCTTCAATGTCTTCCTTTACCTAGGGTTGGCCACATGGTCTCACCATATTAAATATATTCTTAAAGAAAATTCTTTTGTCCAACTACTATCAGGTTCAAAACTGGAACATCTTCCGACAAATATGTGTTTACTTCTACACTATCTGAGATTGTCCAGTTTCTCGACGCATGAGATTATCCCTATATATGTGGGTATCTATGTCGGCTATACACGTCCACAATACGTAACTAATCTGACTGAAATTTTAACAGTATATAGAGTAGAATCTGGAAAAACTTATAGTGAAAATTTCAGGTCTCTATTCCGAATATTCTTTGAGTTATTTGCAAATTGCGTTGCAAATTTGCCTTTTCGCTCGCAAGCAGCGCCTCTAGCGGTGAAGATGGGAGGTAATATCAGCTGACCTAATGTACATGTAAAACCTGTTTTGACAGGACATAGAGAAAAATCAGGAAAATATATTTATAAGATTTTTAGCCAATAAAAAATAAAATTGACAGGTTCTGGGCAAAAAATAGTTGTTTTTTTAGTCAGAAAATGATGATGACAATATTGCTGTATCATGTTTGATTATCAGATACAAATTATATCGGGAAAAATTCCAAAAAGCTGAGACCACGGGTGAAGCCAGTTCATTTTTAGTGTGCAGGAACAAAATTCTAACAGAAAAACATTCATTCGAGCAGAAGACACAAAACCAGATCATCTCTTTATAAAAATATCGCTTCTCTGACACAAAGTTTGGAGCGGGACAAAGCCAGATCATCTCTTTATAAAAATATCGCCTCTCTGACACAGAGTTTGGAGCGGGACATTTCACAAGAGTGACATCCACGGCGCCAATTACAATTTATAATTGTAACGAATAGTATTTGAATAAAAACATTTAATCGGGTAAAACCTGGGCGTTGCCCGGGTCATTCGGCTAGTTGCCTATAAAGCTCTGATCGAATTTGTGTTTGCTTTTACAGTAGCTGAGATTGTTCGGTTTCTTGACATAACTCGCGACTTTGTACCTACAAGATACCAAAGCCTTTGTTTGTTTACTTACACTGAAGAGATCGGACTTGTGCAAGAATCAGAGAGCAATTGAAAACAATAATAAAGTTTTTAAAAACTTACTTCGTCGTGAGTTTCTGGTCTTGATTAACGACATCACCGTCCACTACATAGGACAGGTATGCCGTAGTTGCAAATATCCTCTCTGGGTGAATTAACTTTATCACAGAAAATATCAGTGTCGTCTTCAACTTCATATTTATTAAACATTTGTTTGAAACTCGTAGGTTTTCCCTAAGGTAAATAAATGGCTACACCCATCCAGCAGGAATGGAGATCTCTAGAAGATTGGAGGGGTAATAGTTTAATTCTCTCTCTCTCCAATCTGGTGCGACCAGTACCATAACGAGTAGCGTGAAGTGCTAGTTCCCAAGTTTGGCTCCCTGGGGGACTGCAGTTCCGGCTCGATGTCACCCTTCCTTCTTCGCATTTCTCCTTTAACTTGTGAGAGAGTTACGTTTTATATATGATAGGACAATTTACACTCATGGACAAAACTTAAGGAAGTTGTACCTTTTAGCATGAATATCGGGATTCAGACAATAACTTGGAAAGATATTTGATATATAGTAACCTTTATTGAAGACCACGAGATAACCAAGAGGGAACAAAAAATTGCTTCTGTCCCCTTCAAAAAAAAAAAATAAATAAAAACAGAGAGAAAGAAGGCGATTAAGACATCACAATATGAAACTTCCTTTAGTTTTGTCCATGATTGTATATTGTGTGTGACATGTCATATATTAACATACATTTATTAGCGGCGCATTCCATATATACAAGTACACGCTTGTTCGGCGGTACATATACTAAAATTGGAACGATACAGAGAAGATTAGCATGGCCCCTGCGCAAGGATGACACGCAAAATCGTGAAGCGTTCCATATATACAAGTATATTTGGTATATATATATACAAGTATACAACTATATATACTTGTATATTTTAATGAGAATCACGAAATTTCTCTTAATGAATTGTAAAAAGCTATAAAACGAAGAGAATTTTTTTTTTTTATTAAAATGCATAGGCTACTAGCTTTCGGGCTCCAAGCTCCGTACCCGTTGAAGGGCTTGGAGCCCGAAAGCTAGTAAGTAGCCTATGCATTTTAATAAAAAAAAAAATTCTCTTCGTTTTATAGCTTTTTACTTGTATATTTTAAATAAGATATATTTTCATTTCCTATATTTGCATATTATATATTTACATATACTCTATTTGGAGAAGAGAGGTTCTAGAAGTTTTGAAGCATGCAGAGTCGACCACATCCATCATATGACAAAAAAAAAAGAGAAAACTTGTGACAGATTCCAGTAATTAATTAAAATATAAGTTTCTCTCAACATGGCGTCAGCAGTTTAAACTCAGGGGGACAACTCCTTAATTTGTTGATTGAAAACGCGCGTGTGTGTGAGCATTTGAAATAAAAATCACCGTCTCCCCTTACATTAGACGCCGTAATAATGTTATTTTCTATCTAACGACTAGTTCTGTAATCACACAGATTTGACTTGGTAACAAAATCACACAACATCAGCTTTGAAAAACTCGGAAAGTCCTTTTTGATGACTCACAAGTGTATGTCAAAGGTAGATTCAACAGGAGATTCAGCTACAGCTAAGTTCCATATATATCCTGGTTTATATAACAAATGAAATATCACAGTCCTGAATACATCTTTGCTTTACATCTTGTGATTCAGACCTTCGTTTATTATTATTTTTTTATAGACTGTATCTAAACTTCGACTATATCTTACATGGAATATTTCTTGTAAGATATAGTCGAAGTTTTTTTATTATGCCCGTTGAAGAGCGATTATCACTTGAAAGCTAGAATTTTAAAATAAAAAGAAACTCATTGTGAGAAAATATTTTGTAATTTTAAAACTTTTTTCACAATTTTATCATGAAAATTTATGTTATTTCATACCCTCGATCATACTTGTCTGCTAACATCTCTGAACAGTATCTAACTACTAGGTCAGATCTTTATTATCAAAAGGACAAAATCGTGAGAGTTTCTTGCAAGTTTTTTTTATTATTATTTAGCCGATTTTCTGGCAGAAATACTCGAAATCTCGACTAAATAAAAAAAGGGAGAGATTCAATATTGCCGAGTGAAAGTATTAAAAAAAGGAATGAACAAAACGACACTTATGTAAATTATCATGCAAATCACTATTGTCGTTTCAGTCGGTTGATCATATTAGAGCTTCCAATCAATTCTACAACGGTCGAACTGATTTTTAAAACCCAAAATTACACTCGGTACTAACAACTTATTTTAAAAACGATAATTTATGTAGAAGAGGGTTTCCTCGAAAGCATGTGCCTATCTGTTTTTGCACCCCACGGAAATATATTTTAAGTCGTATATTTTACAATTTTTTTATTGTCATTCAAAAACGAACTAATTAGATTTAAAAATAAATAATAATATTATTTTCCTTTATTATATTTCTTTGGAACCTTAAAAATATCAACGACAGAGCACACATAGTATTGATTTTTCTAAATTGTTTCAATTTTGACCTAGAGATGGCAGCACGTATTTCAAGGCAGATCAATGTGACCATCAAACTAGCTGACGACACCAAGGGTCACTCCAAAAGATTTTCTAATTACTCATTTTTATTAAAGTTGCAACTTTCAAATTTGCAGAGTTTCTCAAAGTATTCACCCTTAGCACCTATGCAAGATTTCATCCGTGAAAATCAATAATCGAAGCACTTACACCAATCATCTTCGGGGATGGAATTTACGGCATTGATAAAAGCTTGCAGTACTTCATTATCAATGTAAAAAAAATAGTATTAAATGAATAAATATTATTTTTTTATTTGTGTTTTTATGTGAAAATTTTCTATTCAAATATTTGTGAGTATCTTAACAATATATATAACTCTAAAAAGATTATAAAAACGAAGAGAAAATTATTTATTTTTACTATACATGGGCTACGAGCTTTCGGGCAGCCTCGCCCTTCTACAGGTAAAGATACATGGTGGCAAAAGGCTTTATATAAGATTCCATTTTAAAATATATTTACATATAAGAAGAATATAGGACGGTTAAAATATAATTTAAGATAAGAAATATTTTGCAAATCTAAAACTATTGTATATGATATTTACAAAAATATGCTAATCATGTAATGTCATATGACAATCAATTGGCAAATTAGCAGATGGTTATACTATGAAACTATACAATGAGACCGGACAACGAATGTTCAACCCGCCATCAGCGGCCACATTGGTTTAATGGTTATTTAGGTTATTACATATGTCCTGGTATTGTGTAGGCAAATCTATGTGTCGGTTAATGCTGTTTTTTGATATGGATAATATGGCCTCTATGATCAGTCTTTGGTATTTATTGGAGATGTTATTGTATATGGTGGTGGGAGAAGTTAGATTGAATGAGTGGCCGGTGGTGTTAATATGATTGAATATAAGCGACCTGTTGTCTCTGTTGGTAATGCATCTACCGTGTTCGGTCATCCTGATGGCCACGGACCTACCAGTCTCGCCTATGTAAGATGCACTGCAATCGTTACATGAGACTGAGTAGACCGAGCCACCAGAGGACCGAGCAACGGTAGATCTAGGTAATCTGGTGATAGGGTGTCTGAGGATGGCGCCGATGCTATTGCTATTAGTAAAGTGGGTGTTAATTCCGTGCGTTCTGAGGATGCGGGAGATGGCGACTGATTGGGTGGAAAAGGGAAGTATACAACTGTTTCTGGTGATTGCAGGAGGTCTAACGGAAGAAGGGTCAAATTTATACTTATGTATGAAATGGGGGGGGTATTGGGACCGGGCCAACTGTTTAATGATTAGGGAAAATTCAATGGTTCTAAACAGTGGAAGGGAGCAGTGGGTGAACAATCTCTTGGTAAGAGTACGGACAGTATTTATTTTATGCGATAGGGGACATGAAGATTTGTAGTCTGTATAAAATGTGGGATTGTTAACCTTGTGGTATACGGTGGTGTGGTAATGAGAGGCAGTACGGATGACCAGTATATCAAGATACGGCAATACGGACCTGTTTTCCAATTCTAGGGTGAAAGAGATCTCGGGATGATAGGAGTTTAGAGAATTTAAGATATTGATTTCTTGTCCGGTATCACATATGCAGAAGATATCATCAATATATCTCCGCCACATGTGAATGCCCGGTGCAATTTGCTGTTGGACCCAGTGGTCTATGTTGGCCATGACTATTTCTGCAAGTGGGGAGGATAGTGGGCCGCCCATGGGCGAGCCTCTGATTTGTTTGAACAACTGGTTGTTAAATGTGAAAGTAGTAAAGTCCAAACACAGTGAGGATAGTGCGACTATGGACTCTGCGGTACGGTGATCTACCTGGTTATCCTGTAAGAAACTAGTCAAGTGCCTAATGATAAGCTGGTGGGGGAGGGAAAGATACATGGCAACCACATCATAAGACACCACACCACCGTATACCACAAGGTTAACAATCCCACATTTTATACAGACTACAAATCTTCATGTCCCCTATCGCATAAAATAAATACTGTCCGTACTCTTACCAAGAGATTGTTCACCCACTGCTCCCTTCCACTGTTTAGAACCATTGAATTTTCCCTAATCATTAAACAGTTGGCCCGGTCCCAATACCCCCCCCATTTCATACATAAGTATAAATTTGACCCTTCTTCCGTTAGACCTCCTGCAATCACCAGAAACAGTTGTATACTTCCCTTTTCCACCCAATCAGTCGCCATCTCCCGCATCCTCAGAACGCACGGAATTAACACCCACTTTACTAATAGCAATAGCATCGGCGCCATCCTCAGACACCCTATCACCAGATTACCTAGATCTACCGTTGCTCGGTCCTCTGGTGGCTCGGTCTACTCAGTCTCATGTAACGATTGCAGTGCATCTTACATAGGCGAGACTGGTAGGTCCGTGGCCATCAGGATGACCGAACACGGTAGATGCATTACCAACAGAGACAACAGGTCGCTTATATTCAATCATATTAACACCACCGGCCACTCATTCAATCTAACTTCTCCCACCACCATATACAATAACATCTCCAATAAATACCAAAGACTGATCATAGAGGCCATATTATCCATATCAAAAAACAGCATTAACCGACACATAGATTTGCCTACACAATACCAGGACATATGTAATAACCTAAATAACCATTAAACCAATGTGGCCGCTGATGGCGGGTTGAACATTCGTTGTCCGGTCTCATTGTATAGTTTCATAGTATAACCATCTGCTAATTTGCCAATTGATTGTCATATGACATTACATGATTAGCATATTTTTGTAAATATCATATACAATAGTTTTAGATTTGCAAAATATTTCTTATCTTAAATTATATTTTAACCGTCCTATATTCTTCTTATATGTAAATATATTTTAAAATGGAATCTTATATAAAGCCTTTTGCCACCATGTATCTTTACCTGTAGAAGGGCGAGGCTGCCCGAAAGCTCGTAGCCCATGTATAGTAAAAATAAATAATTTTCTCTTCGTTTTTATAATCTTTTTACAGTTCTATAAGAGAAATTTTCATGATTCAAGTTATATATAACTCTTTTAAACATATAATACTTTTTTTATTTGTGTCCCGAATATATATATATGAAAAAACAATAGAAAAAAATAAAAGATAAGTGTGTCAGGTGTTGATATTAAAAATAAAGAAGGCATTTCCTGACCACGAGCACATGTGCTTTTTAGATGGCAGAGCGCCATCTAGTGGAGAAAAATAAACTAAACGTTTATTTAGCTTGCTCCGTGATATTTGGCCAACCCAATTTCTTGATAAATCAAGAAAAGCCATCCACGAATACCCAAATTAAATACCCATTTCTTGATTTTTCGGGAAGCCATTGGGACCAAAAAATATTTTTGGTCGCAGTGGTTACAGCCTTCTCCACGCTGACGAGCGCCAACAGCGCGAAACGCGTTCGTGGATGGCTTTTCTCGATTTATCAAGAAATTGGGCTGGCCAAATATCACGGGGCAAGCTAAATAAACGTTTAGTTTATTTTTCTCCACTAGATGGCGCTCTGCCATCTAAAAAGCACATGTGCTCGTGGTCAGGAGATGCCTTCTTTATTTTTAGATATATAATATATATATTATAAATAAAAAAATAGATTTCTGTTGAATTTTGATCATCTTGAGGATTATGTTATGGTAATGCAGTCGTGGTTAAAATCTTGAAAGTATAATAAAAATAGTAAAGATCAAAAATAGCTTTAATTGAGCTTATGTAATATATAAAAACATAATTTGATAAAAGTACTGCCTGGCTTAAGGCGTATATAAGAATTAAAAAAAACAACTTATTTACATGATTTACAAACGGTTTGAGCCGGCCATCGGGAAACAACAACAATGAGTTTTAAAGGGGAAGCGTGACCTCTGGCGGTCGATTTAACAGAGTATTTGAATCTATGAAATATAATTTTTTAAATAAAATAATATTTTAATATAACATATATTTATATAAGATGCCCTGCCATTAATTTTTCCATTGCAGTAAGGGCAGTAGAAATTGTTTAATTTAAAAAAGAATCTTACGTGTTTATAATAGTTTCGAATTTTTAAATTGTATGTTGAGTGATTTTTTCCCAAGTTCAACTACGATGAGACCTATATCACGTGTTAATTTTATAATGTGTGGAGTTATGAAATGTACATAGCGCCTCGGGAGTGCTAAGAATTTAGATTGCATCACTGTGTTCAGCATTTCCAGTTCTTTCCCAATGTAGAATCAAGTTCACGTATTCCTTTGGAATGAATTCTTATTTTAGGACACAACAGACACTTTCAGTGGACTATCTCTGACGCCTCACAAGATTGGTGAACGGGATAACTGGGGGGAGGTAGGGGCAGTTTCAGGATAACTTAAGGGGGTTCGGTGAAAGGAGGGTGTAAACCGTTGGTTTTCGACCGCTACGACCCGGGATTGAATCCCGCATTGGGAACTTTTTCTAATAATAAAAAAAAAATTCCAATGTTCCCCCGAATCTTGCAAAAGTCTAACCCCATCAGCGAGTGCATGTAACCAAACAGGGCTCTGGTAAATTTGTAAGTGCAAAAGTCGAAATGATTTTCACATGTGTAAACGTGTGGTACACTTACAGTAAAAGCAGTCGCCAACTTCTACTCACTATCATGGCCTGTACCACGTGTACTAGGGATAATAATAATAATGGATAACCTAGAGTATCATCTAAAGACTGGCAGCCCTGAACAAAAGCTCTGGGAGAACAAGAACACTGCCCACCAACACTTGAACACTTGAGTCACTGCAGATTGCACTATAAAGTTAACAAATAGAGACACAAAACAATGTGTTTTTTCAATTTTACTTAAATTTTAAATGATTTTTTTTTGTCTGAAAATTTTTTTTTTCAACTTAGCTTTATCCACATTATTGTCAAGTATATTGTATGTGTGATAATTATACTTCTTCATATCACATTCTTGCCGGGGGGGGGGTCGGTGGAAGGCTGGTTAAACCGTTTGGTTTACGACCACTACGACCCGGGTTCGATCCCCGCATTGGACACTTTTTTCTGTTTAAAAAAAAAAATGCTCCAATGGCCCCCCGATTCTTGCAAAAGTCCAACCCCACCAGCGAGTGCAAGTAACCAAACGGGGCTCTGGCACATTTGTAAGTGCAAAGTCGAACTGCTTTCACATGTGTAGACATGTGGTGCGCTTACAGTAAAAAGCAGTCGCTAACTACCCACCATGATTATCATGGCCTGTACCACGTGTACTAGGGATAAGCAAAAAAAAAAAAAAAACATTCTTGCCAGAACAACATAGATAGAAATAGGACCTTTAGATGATAAACACTCTTGGACAAAACTTAAGGAAGTTGTACCATTTAGCATGTATATCTGGATTCAGACAATAACTCTCTGAAAGATATTACAATGACCTTTATTGAAGATGCACGAGATAGTCAAGTGTGAACAAAATTACCTCTGTCTACATAAAAAAAAAAAAAAAAAAGAGACCGGCGTAATCAAAGACTTCTCACTTCCTTAAGTTTTGTCCATGAGTGCATGTATATGTACAAGGTGTGAATACCTTTCTACTTTATTATAATACATCGATAATTGTGATCGAATGAGAACTACAAAGTACTTTTATTAAATTCTCGGTATGATTCAATTTTAAAAATATCTAACCGTGGATCAAGAAAGGAGCACATGTTTACAATCCGTGAATATTAAGCCTTTAAAAACACGAGCATTCTTTTCTAGAAATATTCTCTTACGTTAATTATATATTAATTTATGTGTATGCTCTCTCTATCGGCGTGTTGTCGGAAGTTTTCTGCTGTCTAAGATTTCGGAACAACAAATATACATTCGTTTCTATACAAAACAAAAATAAAATTCCATTTACAGAAACGTTGACAGCGCTTCGAAAAACATTCGAAAAGATATGCCTAAAGAAATCTGAAATTTATGAGAGGTATATAGAGCCATTTTAAAAATATACACACGAAGTTCAATCCAAGATGATCCAATAGTCGGAAGACATCAAAAGAAAACAGAAAATAAAAACACAACAATCAAATAACAGAAAATTTGTCAGAATTAATAAATTGTCATATCAGAACCTTCGATAATAACGGGTTCTTCGGTGGAATTTTGTTCATTCCATTATTCAGGACAATCTTCAATTGAAAAAGAAGTGTGTTCGGAAAGTTTTGGGTTCCCAACCAACGCTAGATCCCATTCGGCTGCCGCTGCTTTGACTAGTTGGGTTAAGAATAAAATCCCTATATTTCTTCAGGTCCCATACTTATCGTATCTAGTCCCAAATAACCTTTTCCTATAGAGTAAATAGAAATATGTATCTTAAAAGGCAGCGATTCGAGTCACGCGAAGACATGATAAAAAATCGCCCAAGTTCCTCAAAGGCTTGAAAGAAAGCGGCTATAAGAATGCTACGAAAATTTGGAGGTGAGATAGTATAGGTTTTTACATGCAGAAAAGGATTATTTCAAAGATTATTAATATAAAATTATATGTATTATTTTCGATTTTCAAAAATTTCGGGAATTTAATGAAAGTACTTTGTAGTTCCTTCGATTCTTCAAATGTGAAAACTGCTGTTGTTTAGGTTTTCCTACATCCTTCCAACATCTGGTTTAATCTAGTGTTTTTACACCATATATATAGTTCACATATAGAGTTTATTCACCAATATAAGCCAAACTCAAATTTCTATGGTCACACGTAGAAAGTTAAACGTCAGGATGAGGAAGAGGAATCAATTTGGCCGAAACACAATCAAAACCTATTCACATAGAAAGACAAACTATAGAAACACAATGATAGATAAATATAACAAACTGTGGATACAATCATGAAAAATTCACGAACATCGGATTTCATATACTATTTTCTTGAGTTGAAAAAAGCTTTAATCTTGGTTAACCTCTAACGTATTGCTTCCACCATGCTGACCTCGTCCATACAACATACAGAAATGCCTTCGTTATTGGCCTTTCTTGATCACTCAAGAAGATATATCGGCTGATTTACGGAAATATAAAGAAATGTTCGGTTGATACTGTATTTCGATATAAGGCCCTCTGTCTTCAGCAACGCACAGTTTTATGATCAGAAATTTCTCTTTCTTTATAATAAACATTCTAGAGAATATCATAATTGTAGGTTGGATTTTGATTAATTCAAGTTGAAGACTTCATCAAACTCATATAAAGGTTTATTGATATTTTGACGTTTATAGAAAGGTTGATGGTTTTGTAACTTGAATTGGTAAACATTCTATATTACACCCAACATAAGGGTAGTTAATGTGGATCAAGATGGATTTCAATGCCAAATTGATGCGTAGTGGTCTGACACAAACCATCATCACAAAGTCTAGCATATCTAGTTTTGTGCGGTGTCAAATTTCAGAAACATTCAAATAAAAACGACATAGATCAATATTTTGAAACTAAAAATTAAAATCAATTGGTAGTTTTCTTTTTATTTAAGATTGTTATATAAATGTTTATATAAACAACTATTGGCTTTTTATTGTGCGTGCATAACTCTAAATCTAACTGCGTGTATGACTAAATCTTACAATGTTTGAAAGACTGCGCAGCTGGATTTAATTTTAACTTCCACAATAAATGTCTGAAGTTTCATCGATGGATGTTGCCAAGATGTGGGTGGATGTATCGCCAAGTTAGCTGTTGTCGTGTTAGTGATAAACTGACGTTGTACAGCCCACATATAACGTCCTCTGGATATCGCGATGGTGGGATATTTTCTCCACCTTTTATTTTTATACTTAATATACACTCGTGGACAAAACTTAAGGAAGTTGTACATTTCAGCATGTATATCGGGATTCAGACGATAACTCTGAAAGATATTACAGTGACATTTATTGAAGACACACGAGATAACCAATTGCGAACAACCTCTGTCTCCTTAACAAAAAAATAGACGACCAGCGATATCAAAATATAAAACCTCCTTAAGTTTGGTCTATGAGTGGAAGACAAACAAGTTCTAAGCTTGGTAAATGTATGATGCAAAATATTGGGAGAACCTCGGTGGTGAACCCTTTCAACGGTTTCGTCAATCTATTCCACCAAACCGCCCTGCTATTCTATTGTTCTCTTTGGTCGAAATGTGTATTCGAACATTGAGAACATTTCAATAGTTGTGGAAGTAGATTAACCTGGGTAGACACCGCAGAAAGAGTTCACCACTAATGAGCCAGGCTCTTTCAATATTTCCATCTCCTATTTAGTGTGTAAAATTTGTCTTATTTTTAATATTGAAGCCCCAAAATGTCGTCATTCTCCGTAGTTCTGCCAGGGTGTTGTTGGCACAGCACTGCGGGGAGACAGTTGCGACCTTGAGTGCGTTGTGATAATTTATTCTGACATGTGCGATACGTTTGGTGACACCTGCGACACTGGGGCGGCCGTTGTTCTCTCTCCTCACAACGTCTTCTTCCTCTTATTTACTGTCACTGGAGCAGTCTTTGGTCGCCAGATCACTCCACTTCATCTGACCAGCTTTCCAATACCAAAGAATTCAAAGGGCCACTCTTCTGGGAATTCCCAATTTCAATCGCTGGGAAAATCTTCCTAGAAATAAGTCTGCTTGACGCCAACTAATATCTTGGACTCCACAACCATTATAAATAAAACCCCAAAAAGACTTTAGTCTGAAGGACAACCAGAGTAGTTGGCGACATCTTTTGTACGCTCCAGGAACCTGGGGTAATTATATAAACATTATGTAAATAATAATTTGTATATAAAAATAATATATATCATCAATTTATTATCGTGATACTCCAGTTGAAGGACTGACAAGTCCAAAAGCTTGAAAATAAAAAGTTGAACAAGAAACTTAGCCCTGGAAGCTTTATTTATTTTATAATAATATAAACATTATATTTGTCATCACTGGATAATCCACAAGGTGCAAAAGGAAGTCCAGTAACCACACATCTATTTGAAATTCAATACGTCCTAATATAGCTGCTGGTATACCAACATTGTGGCGTGGGGAAGGATTATATTTAGGTGACTCTTAACTATACCCCTTCTCCATTGTTTTTAGAAGCAGGTCTGGGCAACTTCCGGCAAGTAGTTACCCGCCAATGGCTAAGGCCCCATTTCCCACAGCTGTTCCATCAAACAAGAGAAGGTAAAATGAAAACACTGATTAACACAAAACCTTCCTGTATATATAAAAGAACTTTGAAGGAATTTCAAAATTGTGGTAAGTCCATCAATGCAGACCTTTATTGTGTGTTTTCACTTTAAAAGTTAAAAAAAAAAAAAAGTAAACCTTTTTTTTAAAAGGATGAATCCAAACTTTTCTTCTACCTTGTATTGTATATAATATAGTAGCTCTAGAACACGTCGCACATGCGACGGAATATTTGAAGATTAGGTAAACCTGAAAACATAATAAAACCGGTCTATTCTTACGCCCCATACTGTAAGCTTAGAGGAACTGTCAATATAGCTCTTATATATTACAAAAATACGAGGTGTGTTCAAAATGTATCGCGACTTTTGTGTTTTTTCAAAAAATATTTATTTATTTATGAATACCTATTTTGTCCCCTTCAAAGTAATCCCCATGAGATATTATACACTTGTGCCAACGGTTTTTACAATCTTCGAAGCACTTCAAAAAAACTTTTTAAAAATCTTTTTCAGCTCCTCCTTCGATGCCGTCTTTATCTCGTCAAGCGTAGCGTAACGTCGTCCTTTCATGGGCCTCTTCAGTTTATGGAACAAGAAAAAGTCACAGGGGGCCAGATCTGGGGAATACGGTGGCTGCGGCATCATTAGTGTGTTGTTTTTGGCCAAAAGGTCGCGCACAAGCAACGATGTGTGAGCAGGGGCGTTATCGTGGTGCAAAAGCCAATTTTTGTTCTTCCACAAATCCGGGCGTTTCTGGCGGAATGCTTCGCGCAAATTGCGCAAAACTTGCAGGTAATATTCCTTATTGACCGTTCTACCCTGTGGCAAGAACTCATGATGCACCACGCCCCTGCAATAAGAAAACTGTCAGCAAAACTTTCACATTCGACCGAACTTGGCGCGCTTTTTTCGGTCTTGATTCGTGCGGCAGCTTCCATTGAGATGATTGAGCTTTGGTTTCCACGTCATAACCATAAACCCACGCTTCGTCACCAGTTATGACCCTCTGGAGCAAATTTGAGTCGTCGCGGACAGAGTCCAACATCTCATTAGCAATGTTCATGCGATGCTGGTTTTGGTCGCAATTGAGCAATTTTGGTACGAATTTCGCGGCGACCCGTCTCATGCCCAAATCATTGATAAAAATCGAATGGCACGAGCCAATCGATATGTTTAGGTCCTCAGCAACTTCTCTAACGGTGATTCGACGATTGGCCAATATCATTTTCTCCACTTCATTAATTTTTTCGTCTGTTGTTGAAGTGCTTGGGCGTCCGGCACGCTCTTCGTCGTTCACATCTTCTCGGCCTTCTGAGAACATTTTGTACCACCGATAAACGTTGCTTCGGTCCAAGGTAGCTTCTCCGTATGTCACAGTCAACATTCGGAATGCATCCGCGCACTTAATTTCGTTTTTCACACAAAATTTGATACAGGTTCTTTGATCCATTTTTTTTAATAGGTAAAAATCGAAGACGATCCAAAACACCTGCAAGCAAAGCAGCTGTCAACAATTAAGTGAACATTCAAAATGGCCGAGCTTGTCGGCATAAGTGACAGACATGAGTACCAACATAAAGCCACAAAAAGATGGAAATTCGAATATACGTAACCCGCGAAAATTCAAAAGTCGCGATACCTTTTGAACACGCCTCGTATTTATAAATATTCATGAAAATTGGAAACTATTATAGACGCCTATGATAACAATTTCCACAGCCCTTACTGCGATGGAAAAAATAATGGGAGGGCCTGGCTCATCAGTGGTGAACCCTCCCAGCGATTTCGCCAGTTCAATCTACCATACTGCTGTTATATTGCATTTTTCGATCTTCCTTTTATAGTGATACTGATGCTAGACTCTTGGAATGGGTATTTTAGATGAACTAGGGACAAAAGCTTTAAGGACAGTAGAATTACGTACAATTATAAATATATAATTATATAATAATGCATCACAATATAAATATTCATATCAATATCATTTATAAATATAACCTTGGAATATAAATTTATGTTTAAATGTACAAATAAAAGGAGAGAATATAAAAACATATTCAGCGTACAAAAACAATAGAAAGAAGGAAATTTGGAGATTCGAACACCCGGGCGTTCATTTAATACGTCGATGTGTGGAACCACTGAGCTAAGCTAACATGCTCAACATTGATTGGCTGGTAAAGGTCATGTGACAGTAGAGAGCCAATCACTGGGCGAATAAACTAGGTACCCTATATGCCTACCTCTCTTACAGATATCCCGATTAAGAGGTTCCAGTTTGTAATGACTCGGTAGGCCTAGTCTTTGGTGAGTCTACCAGGTCGTTTAGCACATGGAAGAAATGTCCCCAATTCTAGTTGTACTTCCGTACTACCGTTTGTTCTGTAATGTTATTTTCTTGGGTAAGAAGTTAAACATTTTATAGCGTTTTTTTTTTCAAATAGAACAAATTCCTATTATCCTTACTGAGATGGAGAAACATATAGAGAGGGCCTGGCTCATCAGTGATTAACTCTCTCAGCGGTTTCACCATCTATCAGACCGCTCTACTATTGTATTGTGTTGCTCTGCTTATATAGCCGGTAGGTTGGAGGAATTCTCTGTATTTAAGGAAACTATGCCTTGAGGACAGTATAGAAAAAACATGCTTTAATCGCAGTAAGAAGTTTTTTAATTTGATATAAACATTACCTTTATAAGAATTATTCATTTTATTTCTTACTGATGGCGCGCTCTAACGCGTTGTATTTAACATTGTAAAACAGCGCGCTACACATCTCTAATACATAAAAATAAAGGTTATTTCTCCCGTTAAAATAGTCGTAAAAAAACCTAGGCTCCATCCCGGCAAAATTCCCATCTATATCTCTGAAAGAAATGTATAGTGCTAGGTGTACAGTTGATGTCGGGCAGAGACGAGATTTTGGACTGTACGGCTGGAGCTCAAGAAAGGCGTATTAGAATCCGAAGGATAAGTACAGTTAGCACTGAAATGAATTCACGTGGTTTAGACTGTGGAGCCCACACTGGGTATGGAAAGCAGGAATGGTGCGGCCAGAGGGGAGCCACGGACTGTACGTTGCGGCCAGAGGAGAGCCACGGACGGTTCGGTGCGGCCAGAGGGGAGCCACGGACGGTACGGTGCGGCCAGAGGGGAGCACGGACGGTACGGTGCGGCCAGAGGGGAGCCACGGACGGTACGGTGCGGCCAGAGGTGAGCACGGACGATACGGTGCGGCCAGAGGGGAGCCACGGACGGTACGGTGCGGCCAGAGGTGAGCACGGACGATACGGTGCGGCCAGAGGGGAGCCACGGACGGTACGGTGCGGCCAGAGGGGAGCCACGGACGGTACGGTGCGGCCAGAGGGGAGCCACGGACGGTACGGTGCGGCCAGAGGTGAGCACAGACGGTACGATGCGGCCAGAGATGATCACGGACGGTACGGTGCGGCCAGAAGGGAGCCACGGACGGTACGGTGCGGCCAGAGGGGAGCCACGGACGGTACGGTGCGGCCAGAGGGGAGCCACGGACGGTACGGTGCGGCCAGAGGGGAGCCACGGACGGTACGGTGCGGCCAGCGGTACAGGCAGCCGGCGCAGATCGATCAGCTGTGACGTCAAGGAATGGCGGCAGCGCCAAGCGGCGGGTGACCATGTCTCTGCTCTGCGTGACAGGTAGGACTGTCCCCACACCCCGGTATCCACCCCCAGACCTTGCCCCCTTGTCCCCTACAACTACCTTAGGTCATCCTTCAACCGCAAAGGACCGTAGAAAATGTTTCTTTCGAATCAGTTCTTCACAATTACAGCTCCATCTAACTGGGGTTTTATTAAATATTCATACTTTGATTATATAGCCCGACACCCAACGTGTGACAATGCACGCTTGACTACCTTATTTGGACATTTCTACCTAAATCATGCCAAACGACCTATTTTAAGAAACGAGGTCCTCTATGTCATCTTCGATGGCCTTTCTGTTTCTTTACAACCCCCAGTTGAGCCACTAGTACACCCCACGTGTAAGCTCAGCAAGATTTTCCAAACTGGATTAACGAATAATATACCCAACCTATTGTAACTAGGACACGCTGGAATTAAAGGGGAGGGGTGGAGGAACTTTTGGTTTTCGACATTTATTGGGAAGGAGTATTGTGAGATTAAAAAGAACCACAAGTGTTTCCAGACACATGCACACGACGTTAAATAGATTTGTGGATTCAGAAACTTTGGCTAGAACGTCCATCAACATAAAACACAGGCGTGTTTCAATCGTCAAGGTTTAACATCGAAACGTTCTCCGTTAGGTAGAATGTCATTCAGAAACCAACATTCTTAAATATGGCCTATATGTTGGCGTGGGATTTCTAAATCTCATTTAAATAGGAATTTTTCTAACCGCACCCTCTCTATATAATATCTCCTTAATTATAGGAAGTTAAGTTAATAAACGATCTTTTTTTTTTGTCGGAGAGAGACTCTTGGTTTATTTATGTTTGTTAATACTTATAACTTTTATAGCATAAAAATCCTCTTTGTAAGTTGGAATTATTAAATTAAGTACATCAACCATATATTTCCCCCGTAATTTCGGTGACCCACATTCGGTTGTTTTGTTTCATATTCATAAACTATGTAAATATACATATATATATAAACTATGTATATATAATCAATATGCAACTTTTTCCTAAAACGTGGGTCAATGAAACGTTATAAAATAAGAAGACACACATAAAGGGTTAATGTAATTTATTTAATTATTTGTGTCATCAAAACTTTAATTAGATTTTAATTACCAATTAACACAGACCAAAAGATTTATAGAAACTCTGTTGGTGAACTAAACTATATATTTACACATGTATTTTTTATGTGCTACACATTACTTGATATTTTCTCTCAATATATTAATTGGTTGAGACGCCCGTCTGTTTAGATAAATGTTTATTTACCTGCTACCACTATGTAAATAGATCGATGTGTCACGTGACCCAACTATTTGTGTGCCTTACATTTTTTATATTGAAGCTATGTAAATATATCTCAGATTTTTTACATCGTGTTACATTCTTTTCGCATTGATTCACAAAGTGAAACATCTATAACCCTTATAATTGTTCAATTAATTTGACATTTTTATGGACACTTTTACTATATTTACTCGTTATATATATATATTTTTTTATAGTTATAAAAATATTGCCGAGAGTCCCTCTCTCTTTCTATACAATGTTGTCTTATATATATGTTATCATACATAATATGTAATTATGTTAGGTTTGTGTGTGTTGCGCCGTGTTTAAAATGAATACTTAGTGATATCTCCTGGTTATGCAAATTTTCGAATCAAGGATAGCTATGACCATCTATCGGAATAAATATAAAAGAAGAGTTGTTTTTTAAAAATATTTTTATTATGGAATTATGTATGCAATAATGGTTCGTCTCTTATATTATGTGTGTTGTCTCGATAGATAATATACGGAATATTATAATATGCTACACACATGTATGGAGGAAGATATGCAAATAACAAGCTATATTATATTAACAGGGTGCAACACATGTATGGATTGAAATATGTAAATAACAATGGATATTACATTAAGAGGGCACAACACTCGCATGGATGGGGATTTGTAAATAACATGACATATTACATTAACATGGTGCAAGATCTATGGAAGGAGATGTGTAAATAACATGTTATACTTCTATGTACGTAAGCATGGTGCAACATATGTATGATGAGAGATATGAACATGAAATGACATATTACAGTGACATAGTACAACATATGTGTATATATAACAATGTATAATACATTAACAATGTGCAACATACATGTGTATATGGGAGATATGTAAATAAGAGGACATTATGCAATAGTATGGTGGCGTTAGATGTACGTCTATGAGGAGAATTAGCCCCACACGTGGCACATAAATAGCAATGACGTAAAATTCCACCATCGACCAACCTCAAGTTGCACATCTCGGTCGGAGAAAATGCCAATCGGCGATAGTATCCTGACACATTTGGTTCATTCATCTCAGCATCCATTCTCGGTCAACTTTACATCGGCCAAACTATGCAAATTAAATCTGTGTTCTAAGATAACCAGTGTTACCAATAAAATAAACATTGAAATACTTTTTATTATATGTTTCTTAACAATTAGACATAGTTTGGGAGGAATTTTGAGTTTTAGATTTATTAATAGGTAAATAATTTTGGTTTAATAATTTTCAAATATATACATATATTGAGAATAAAAGTGTATAAATGTGTTTTACTTGTTCATAAATACAAGAGAATTTTCTACGTTGTAATCTGGAATGGCCGGATGCTTTGATAAGTTAGAACTTCCTTCAGCTTGTATTAGGAGGATAACATAGCGTCGACGTGGATGTTCCTCAGACTCACAGCATCAAATCCTAGTAGTAGTGCAATACCAGGCCAGCCCTTAGGTACCAAAAGTGGCGCTAGCTCTCCACCAGTTTCCCAAAATTAGACAAGTCTCCTAATAGACAACCATTCTATGATTCAGGGTGCTCCTTTTAGCGAGGTTGGTTGCTTTAGAAAGATCTAGTTCAGTTAGAATCGATCTATAATGGAAGAATGGCCGTTTTATACATATCTATTTGTATATTTCCCCCGTAATTTCGGTGACCCATATTCGGTTGTTTTGTTTCATATTTATAAACTATGTAAATATACATATATAAAAACTATGTATATATAAGCAATATGCAACTTTTCTCTAAAACGTGGGTCAATGAAACGTCATAAAATAAGAAGACACACATAAAGGGTTAATGTAATTTATTTAATTATTTGTGTCATCAAATAATGGCTCTCAGGTAAATGTTTATGGTGAGTCTCTTGATTTAGAGGAGAAAAGCTGCAGTAACTTTGGCCTCAATTCCATACAGATTAATATCGCACTAAATCAAGAAAAAAAAAAATTATAAAATCGATCAACACAAAGCAATAACGCGCCATCTATACATATAAAATAAAAGGACTTAAAAGCGCGAATGTTTCTTTTAAACATAATATAAATTTCTACTGTCCTTACTGCGATGAAAAATATATTGGGAGGGCTTGGCTCATCAGTGGTGAACCCTCCCAGCGGTTTCGCCAATTTAATCCACCAGACCGCTTCTCAGAGCTCTAATACTGTATTGGATCATTCTGCTTTTATATGCTACACTGAAGGATGGAATCTTAGAAATGGTTTTCAAGTAAACTATAGACATAAGCTTATAGGACAGTAGAATTACATTCAAATATTTGCTTCGAGCAATGCCTATAAGCTTATGTCCATAGTTTACTTGAAAACCATTTCTAAGATTCCATCCTTCAGTGTAGCATATAAAAGCAGAATGATCCAATACAGTATTAGAGCTCTGAGAAGCGGTCTGGTGGATTAAATTGGCGAAACCGCTGGGAGGGTTCACCACTGATGAGCCAAGCCCTCCCAATATATTTTTCATCGCAGTAAGGACAGTAGAAATTTGTATTATGTTTAAAAGAAACATTCGTGCTTTTAGGTCCTTTTATTTTATAAAATAGATCGCAAATAAAAATGTGAGTTCCATCTACTGCTCAGATTTGAAACGTCAGACTGGAAACCAAAATAACTATTGATACAATATAGCCGCACACACATCAAGGATTTACAATCTGTTAAAAACTTGGAATTTCACCATTCCGAAGTTTCATGTAGTTGAAAATGTGCACTGAGCTGGCGGAAAAGAATCAAATATTAATATGTATCAAGTCAGTTTCCAACTTTCACTGTAAATTATAACTATGTCGCTTCCCTCTTGTTAGGATGTACTCAGGTAGATGAACGCTGAACTCTCAATGCCATATTGAAAGGAAACTTCATCTCTCTAATATCGATTTCCCGAGCTGACCACGTGGAGGAATCATGTTCATCCATCCCCACAGTTGTCCATACATATGGACACGAAGTTATCGACCCCATCTATCCACCTCGGTAACTTGACCTTTAATTCTCCTCACCACATTAACCTGATCACTTACAAAGTCTCTATTTTTAACAGTATTGTAACTTTGTGATTTATATCATTCTCTTCCTTCATCTGAATACACTGATTGTGCCTATCTTAACTTGAGGTCATTCTACTAGATGGTCATTCTGGAAAGCGACTATGCACAAAACGAAATGCATTGATATACACTCACAGACAGAACTTAAGGAAGTCGTACCTTTTAGCATGTATATAGAATTTCAGACAATAACTCTGAAAGTTATTTGATACCCAGTGACCTTTATTGAAGACATACGAGATAATCAAGTGTGAACAACCTCTGTATCCTTCAGTAAACAGACGACCGGTGATATAAAAGACTTTCCACTTCCTTAAGCTTTGTCCATGAGTGTACTTGTAGATAATTTAGCATAGGAAGAGAGGTTTCTGCAAGTCGTGAAGAAGTAATCTTTCTTCTAGTACCCCCCTTACATTCTATCTCTACATCATATACAGAGGGTGTTCACACTTATAGGAAACAAGTTTTATTATAAAATATTAAAAATTAACACCATATTTGAAAATTTTCAAATGTCCAATGTTCTATTTGAAAGCCTTTTTGTTTATTTACAGAACGGCACCTGATTTTCCACGATAGCAGACACTTTCTGATCATGGTCATACTCAAAAGATCCCATTCTTCCTTTACCACTTTCCAGAGCTAATCTTACCTATTTGGACATAATTAAAATATGAAAACAAGATGATATCAACATTTCTAAAAAAGGTATTTATAATATTATTCACGACAAAAATATCAAGTTTTTATTCAAAGCACCTACGGAGAAATGGACAAAAGATTATCACCCTATATCTGTGAGAACTCCTGCAACTGTCAAAAAAAAAAGTGAAAAATATATTACAAAAGAAAATCCTATGCCACAAAGAGATATAGCCAAATTAATAGGAACATCAGTGTCAACAATAAATAAAATAATAAATAAAGATTTAGGCCTAAAAGCTACAAAAAAACATGCGGTTCACAAATTGTTTTAGAGCCATATTCGTCAGCGACACACTATCAGCAGATACTTTTATGAAAATTTCTTGGCTGCTGATAGATGGAAATTTATTGTTACATATGACGAGGCATGGGTATATTTAACCGATTGCGACAGAAAAAGAGCTATATACTATCAAAAAAGGGTGGAAAATCTAGGCCAATTTTATGGTGGCATGCGGTAAATCATATGAAGGAAAATTAAAAATAAGAAAAGTTGAAAGAAATGCCAAAATAAACTCGGAGTACTATCAAAACAACATTTTATAACCTATATTTTTAAACGATATTCCCTCTATCTATGGAAAACAGAGCAACAAAGTCTGGTTTCACCATGATAACGTCACAAGTCATACCTCATCTTCAACCCAAGCTTATTTGGAAGATCTAAGGCAAAGAACAGGAATCAACACTATTCCAAAGAACAGAACCCCTGTAAAATCTCCTGATTTACCCCCATGGATTTTTGCATTTTTGGGTGCCTTAAAAGAGCACTTGGAAAGAGACACCCTTGGACAATTGAAGGTCTCTGGAAAGTGGTAAAGGAAGAATGGGATCTTTTGAGTATGACCATGATCAGAAAGTGTCTGCTATCGTGGAAAATCAGGTGCCGTTCTGTAAATAAACAAAAAGGCTTTCAAATAGAACATTTGAAAAATTTCAAATATGGTGTTAATTTTTAATATTTTATAATAAAACTTGTTTCCTATAAGTGTGAACACCCTCTGTATTGGCGTCCCTTCCCATGGCTTGATAGACCAAGGAAGTGTCGACACCTAGAAAAGGAAACTCTACATCCTGATATATAGTATGGGTATCTCCCGTAATTTTCTTTTAGAGACAGACATAGAAATGACGCATCACTACCATTTGAAAGCTATGACGTTTAACATTGACAGCGTATTCTGATGGAAAGATGGTTAGAAAAAGAAGAACATTATTGTCATCTTACAATGTCCTATAGGTTTTATTATTTTTCTTGAAGTTATTACACTCATGGATAAAACAGGAAGTGATGTCGCCAGTCATCTTTTTTTTTGTTGTTGTTTTTTTGTTTTTAAGGAGACAGAAACAATTTTGTTCATGCTTGGTTATCTTGCGTGTTTTCAATAAAGGTCACTGTGATATCTTTTAGAATTATTGTCTGAATCCCGATATACATGCTAAAAGATACAACTTCCTTAAGTTTTGTCTATGAATCTATTTTAGTAGTTACTTTGTCGCATTCTTTACGACCTAACTTCAATCCTTCGCTTATGTCCTAGAGGCTCAATATATCGAGAATAGATGAGTCAAATGCCCATAAAGATCTCCAGTACACGGTAGATGTAACTTCGAGCAGTGGGAGAGAAATGTTGGCCATTCCACGGCATGTTGCTACCGGGGATTCTGGAGATCGCCAAAAATGGCCAGATTATTTGTGTTCTTACACTCCAGGTTTCCAGGATTTACATTGTTACTGAGAGGGAAGGAGGAGTTTTCTTAACTAGCCTCTTATGTAACCAATCTTTATAAATAGTAAAGAGAGAGTTTTGAGAAGGAAAAATCATCCAGAGAAAGGTTTCTTAAGTTTTTTTTTGGATGATTTTTCTGATCTCAAATGTGTGTGTGATATGTTTAAAGGGATATTATATATTTTTAAAACATAAAAATAGTACTATAAGACGTTTTTTAATAATTTTATTAAGTTTCTTCACATAAAACGTAAATTCAAGAACACAGAACTCTATATAGAATATTTAGATAATTTTACTAATTAATATTTAGATAATTACTGTACAAATTAGTATAAGATATGAAAGCACGAATGTTTATTTTACACATAAAACAACTTTTCTCCTATCCTTTTGCTGCGATGAATAAAATATTCGAGGGGCTTGGCTCATCAGTGATGAACCCTCTCAGCGGTTTCGCCAATTTAATCCACCAGACCGCTTTTTAGAGCTCTAATACTGTATTGGATAATTCTCCTTGTATATGCTACAATGATGATATAATCTTAGATACGTTATTCAACCAAACTATGGACATAAGCGGTATTGCCTCATAACGACGTGATGTCGAACTATACCATTGACCAACTGGTGAAATCTAAGTAGAAGTACTGCTGTTGCCAACTTACAAGGCATTATGAGACAGATTATCGCCTCGAAAGTTTCATTCAGTATATGTAACTATACCCCCTATGGATATTCTATCACAGCTACATAGTACCATGTTCTTTAAAGGCTGTCTTACCCGCCAGAAGATTGTGATTTTAAAAAATATCTCCAATTAATAAACAAAAATGTATATGAAAGCGCGTCATGGTGAATTAAGATATTATTTGTCACATTGACTATTGCTGATTTTCAAATAGAAAATACGTAAAATATATATTGTTCACACGATATAGCATCACTAGGGTATAATAGAAACAAATAACCAATGGGTAAACACGCACATTTTAATCTTTCAAGCTTCCCAGTTGAGGAGAAACTCCCGGCTTGACATAAGATAATATGTCTCAGAGAAGAGAAGGTGATCTGGATAATATGCAAATACATTTCTTATTTCGTTCGTGGAAAAGAGAATTTTTTTTTATCAATTTTGTAATGAAAATATTGTGATGAAGTGTATTTTTGATCATTATAGAATAAGGGTTCAACGGGCTGCTGGAGAGTGTTGGTTTTAACCTCTGGTAAAAACAAAAAGTTCACTGAAGCCGTTAAGGAAAGTTTTTTTAAACTCGTAGAAACGTCGCACGCACGCACAAATGTCACAAGATTTCGACAGCTGTCCCAGTTGTTTGACGTCAGCACGGTGTATCCAATCACGTGAGACGACTCCCTCTAATCTAGTGTCGTCACCCCACGTACAGTACAATTAGATTATCTACCCCCACAGAGGGGTAGAGAGGTGAACGCCCCACCATCTACCATATTGATCCAACAGCTGCTCTACAAATGGCCTCAGGAAAGTCTAGTTAATTAGGACAAATCCGCGAGGTAGTTTGTACAGTACATGCTGTCTCCAGGATAATTCTTTTCTCCACCCATCTGATCTCTCTCACTCTTTTTCAAATTTAAATTTGAACCTTTTTCTAATTTTGATGTCGCTCATTCTGGTTCATTTCTTTCTTACTTCAGATTTATGGAATCCATCAGGAACATCCTTTTTATTCATCGAATAAAATTTTACTCATATAGCTATGTATTATTCCATTGAAGCGATTGCCGATTTACCACAACAACTCAACAATCATAGGCTCTTCCCTTGTTTAAACCGAACTGTGAGTATTTTACAACCAGACAGTAAATACAATCACGAAATCATTCTTTTTCTTATTATAAAGGGTGAATACAACATACATTGACAAACTTCAGGAATGGGTTATACACATAAAAACAATAGAAATATATCTATGCACATTTCGTCGTTTTTAAATATATATAACTAGCCGAATGGCCCGGGCAACGCCCGGGTTTTACCCGATTAAATGCTTTTATTCAAATAATATTCATTACAATTATAAATTGGCGCAGTGGATGTCATTCTTGTATAATATATAAATGAGTTTTAAAAATTGTAAAAAAAAAAAAATGCATCGGCCGGGAATCGAACCCGGGCCACTCGCGTGGCAGGCGAGTATTTTACCACCGAACTACCGATGCTTATAAGAAATGGCCATATTTGGGTATTTATTCCATTCACAAAAGCAAACGGTGACAGAATTAAGAATTGTGATTGATGACTCTGATACTTGTATATTTTAATAATGTGATAGGACCTTTAGAAAAGTCAGAATATGATGATACAAATCTCTATATATTTGACCTGTATAGATGAAACTTTGCCACAATATAAAGTCTCGAAGAAATCATCTCTTCAAATCCACGGAATAAATCCCAGTAATTGACCTCATATTGGAAAATGATGATGATGAATTTTTTATTTTATTTATTGTTACAAAAGCACGAAGTCCAAAGGACTATTGTGTTGTGCTAGTATTGTTTATATATATATATGATTAATTATTTACACGATGGATTAGTATTGTTTTGTAAATTATTGTACAAATAGTTCTAAACTTAACAAAGTTCTCATAAGATAGAGTATATACACAAAGAGAATTTGGTAATGTTTCAAAGTATCTACATACAATTTGATTAGTCAGAGAGCAAGATAAAAGAAGATGCTCTGGTGATTCAACATCTAAGCGGCATTCACATGTTGGATCATTGATAGCATTCAGTTTGAATAGGAAACTTAAGAAGGGTCCTTTGCCAGTTAAGAATAAAGTATGAATACACACGGGATGTGGTAATCGATCAAACCTGTGTCTGAAACAAATTTGATGAAATTTCTCATTTCACAAGAAACCTAACAGAAGGTCACCAGATGATCTGCGAGTGATGGGCACTAACAGATCAAATATCCATAGTCATCAACAGTCGACTTGATGGACATTTACAATAACATCAAAGAATGAGGAAAGTGCAGATGTCAATTTAAAATGTTTCCTACCGCATTTTAATTGACCTTTTACAATTTTAATGTAATTATAATTATAAAATCCAATTTAATGTTGAAAAGGGGATTTTCTCGAAAACGACTCAATTTTAGAAAAATCATCATGAACATTTTTAGTTCGATTATATGTGTAGAAGCTATTTCTGAAGTCGGTCGGGATATTCTGGAATATTTAATATTCCTCAAAATAATTTTTGAGTAATAAATATTGATTTAATAGTTTTGAAAACTTGTTTTATTTGTATATAGAAAGCGAACAATTCTCTGAATCGAAGGTAGATTGAGTATTAATTGGAAGTTCGCTGACTCTGCAACAAATAAAATTTGCATATTCCTGTCGCCAGTATGCAGAGAGCAACAGAGCGTTGTTGAGAAAGAGCGCCTTTAGAAATGACCAAAATAGTTCCATTCAGCTCCAGATTAAACAGATGTGTGGTGGGCTGGAAGGAACGGTTCCAAAATGTCACATCCCTCCAACACAAACACCATCGATAGACGTGGAAAAGCGTTGCTATAAATCACTAACAGGTTGAAAACTTATATTCGTATTCATTACTATTCTCTAAACAAGCTACTACTATACTCCACTATTTTAATATCATAATACATCATTACTCTCTATCTCAAAAACCTATTTCACTATACACTATACGTATATACCACATATATATTATATAAACATTATTTTTTATTTTAAAATTATAATTTATAGAACAAACTATTCTGTAATGTTGACCGCCAGATGTCGCGTCTTCAGACGATATAAACTCATTGTTGTTTTCTTTTGGCCGGCTCAAATATTTTTGTAGATATGTAAATACGTAACGTTTTATTTTATTTATTCTTCACGCCTTAAGGTAGGTATTTAATCCTCAATTATTTTGATACATTAAAAAGGTGAACAACTAAATAATTGCCTCGAGAAATATATGTATCTTTCATCAACATTCAAAGATATGTAAAAAAAGAACAATGGTCAGTTAAATATTAATTTGAATTAATATTTAAAATAGATGATAAATTATATTAGAAATTATAAAAACTGGCGCAATAAACCTGATTCAACAATATAAAAATAATAACTCGAGGAAAGTTTGCACAATTTTCCAACAAGTATGCAACTTACGCGGTGATATATGCAACTACACGGAACCCCTTCGAGAAGATAAATTAAAACATCCGACGAACATATTTTCATACCTTTCAAAACTGACTTTTTCAACGTTGCTCCGATGAATTTGCATAATCATCAAAATTTTTCTCGGATCGCTCGCTCGAGTTGAGTGGTATCAAATCGCATTCTTCTTCCATTCAGAAACAGCTTGCTGGATCCTTTTGATAAGGTAGGTGCTGACTTGCTTTCCTACAAAACTCTCTATTGACTCGACGGGCTCCCAATGTGGGGTTTCCAGGGTGGATGGAACAATTCTATATATAAGAATCACTATACAAAAAGGAATAAATGTTTACCTTTATCAATGATCTCGGTTATAATAGTATACACATTTCAATCGGTTATATATTTTTATTAACAAACTATAAAACTGAAACTCTGTATATAAGAGCTCCTATAACAGTCCTCTCTATATATTAGAATCATTCAATATATCCACCTTCTGTACACATTTGATCCAGCGTTGTTGACAACTCGCAAAAGCACTTTGGTAAAACGCCTTATCCAACTCTCTGAACCACCATCTAACAGCTTGGAATATATCATATATTTTTTTGTGAACACTTTTTGTAAGAAATAGTCGATGTTCTTAATTAAGCCCGTTGAAGAGCGAATATCTCTTGAAAGCTAGTATTTTGAAATTCAATAAAAAAAAACCTCTTTTGTTATAATTCTTTGTAGTTTTCAAACTCTTCTTAACAATTTCACCTTGAATCATACAACTATTCTTTATTTATCTTATAACTTGGTCCTTTCTAATGATGGGACTTGGGGCTGATAAGGACCCCTAAAGTGCCAATAAAATTTGAACAAAATAGGTTATTTTAGCTATAAAGAAAAAGTCAAAGAGCAGTTTATTCGCTCGAAAGCCCGCGGATTGTTGTAATTAAAAAAAAAAAAGATGCACATGGCTGGTCCATACTATCAGTAAAAACAAATTATATTTTAATTTAAAAAATCCACGCAACATCGCAGTTTCAATTTCAACTTTCGACTTGGGATGTGGGGATTCTGAAAATTCGGAATCTCACGTGAGAAGGCGGTTTCACATCTAAATATGCTTTCTTTATTTTCAATCCTAATGACGAGGGACCAACACCGAAAAGTCGTGACAATTAAAGAGCGGCATCTGTGCGGCCGAGGTGTCCTACTGAATATGAACGCCGGCCGAGTATCATCCATTTTTAAAACAGCAAACGAGACGGGCGTGGCCAGTGTTGCCAAGCGAGGTTTCTAACCCAGGAAAGATGTAATCCCGGACTTAGATAAGAGATGGCACAACCTGCTGGATAAGTTAAGTCAAGGGATTATATCCTTAAATCAACACCACCTACAGGTAACGTCAACACGGGGGTGGTTGAAATTTACAAAGTTCAGTCAATAAATAATGGACAATCGGTTATACATTTTTATTAACAAACTATAAAACTGAAACTCTGTATATAAGAGCTTCTATAACAGTCCTCTGTATATATTAGAATCATTCAATATATTCACCTTCCTTCTGTACACATTTGATCCAGCGTTGTTGACAACTTGGAAAAATACTTTGGTAAAACGCCTTATCCAACTCTCTGAACCACCATCTAACAGCTTGGAATGAAAATGTATAACTTTAAAATGTTTTACTACGTAAAATTCTCTTCAATATATTCCAATCAAGTAGAACTCTGAAGGTGCCAGGTCGGGGCTGTACGCAGGGTGAGGCATCAAAGTCCACTTATCCCCTTCAATCTTCGTCAAAGTCAGATGCGCCATGTTAGGTCTCGAATTATCCCGATGAAATTTGATTTGGGTGTTTTTTAAGTTCAGTCTTTTGTTTTAACTGCTATTTTTTAGCTTTTCTAATAATTTACAATGCCTTTCCTTGTTGATAGAAGAATTTCTTTCATGAGCGTCCATGAATATCAGACCTTGGTCTCAAATGACAATATCATTATTTTGTCCTTGGAAAAGAAAAGTATGGTTTTAACTGCGATGCTTTATGGGCCCATTTCATTGAGTGGCGCTTACAAGAAGGATCATAATGATAAATCAAAGTCTCATCACATTTTATCACCCCTTCAAAAACCGGAGAAAGTGAAAGACTGCAAGTATTCAATGGACATGGGATGTCAACAGTGAAAGACTGCAAGTATTCAATGGACATGGAATGTCAACAGTGAAATACTGCAAGTATTCAATGGACATGGAATGCCAACAGACATGAAGATCTGAAGGTAGAGAACATGGCGTAAGGAAGTCCGAAGCAGAGTGAGGAAGTGTATGACCCAGATATCCGCCCACATAATGCTTTGTTCGGCTGTTCCAGATTTGGAATCCATTCGATCACCAGAGTTAAAAACGGGCGGTAGATTTGATGATTCCATGCTAGCTGAATATTAGTATACAATTACAATTTTAAATACCATCTATAGATATATTTAATTTTTTTGTTCAATTTTATGTTTCTTATATTTCACCAATAAATGTTAGACCTTCTCATCTAATAATTTATATAATTATATTAAGATTTGAAGAGGCAATATATTTGATTATATATAGCATAAAAACAATTATTGTATATATAAATTAAAAAGGCTGATATGTAATTTGCATAGCTTGGGGCTACGTATTACCAAAATGGACATTTTTATCTTGTTGCATATATAAATATTTATTACAGATCGTATATATCAGATGCATACTTTTGCATTTTATAAAAGAAAAATGAATTTCTAAATAATATTTCGTATAATATTATTATATCATGTTGATATCAGATATAAAATTTCTATAGGATTAAATATATTCTATATATCACTTAATGTTTTTGCGCTAAATTGTTCACAATAAATTGTGACAATTGGGGGAAACTAAAGGTACTACTATTTATATACACGATTCTAAAACATCAACAGAGATATTTGTGAAGAAACCAAATATAACTAAGACAGAGCTATGGGAGGAGCAACTGCAGGCGACGATGGCGCAGAGAGAGCAAATAAAGAAGCAGACGCGCCAATAATGAGCGGCAGACGAATCTAATTGAAAGCAGAAGATTTAATAGAAAATCGTTTGACGACCGCGTCTGTCACAACCTGGATGACAGCGGCTGCCTCCAGCCGATTTTTTGGGTAATTTTTTATTGTTTTTATTTCTATCTCTCTGAGATGTCGACGATATTTTATTTGGAACTGGAGAAGGTTAAATATAGATATCATATTATTTCAACATACTCATATAATGCAACTTTAAAGTTGGTAGGTGGATAGTAAAGTTGCATATTTTATACCTATGTTAGACGTTCTCCGTACATGGGTAGGTAAGACATGAATGTGCGGTATAGAAGGTTTTTGTCCCATTGATAATAAGTAGTCATTCACTTCGCCATAACACGAAAAATCATTCCGTCACGTAGATTAATGGCATCCATGTAGACACAGGTGACAAATGTAATTAGAATCAAGAGCCCCCATCGAAAACCTGTCGCTTCAATACTTCAATTCCCTTTTTCTCTGTGGTCTTGCTTACCCAACCTGAAGACTTCGCCGCTTTCTGCCTTATAAATCGGGGAATGTCTAAAAGAAAGGTGAAACTACAAATCTGTAAAACAAAAAATGACCATACAAGAGTCAAATATATATATAAATATATTTGGAAGTATGTAAATATGCAAAAGAGTATGTATATGAACACAAAAGTATGTAGATATGAATACATATGTATCAATACATATTCCGGTAGATACCACTGAAGATATGTAAATACTAATGTTAATAGGTATAAATATTATTAGTAGTGTGTATGCAAATATAAAATAAATATGCAAATACGATAGTGAAGAGAAAATGAATCAACTTGATAAAGGGGAACACTAAGTGCTGTCACAGTACAGATGCTGGCACCTACCAACAGCCCGTGGTGTGGATTGCAGTCCTGGGCAAGAAATGACAAAAAAAGCTCCGAGCAAAGTTAAGGAGGAGAAAAAAGGGCGCAATGGTTTCAAGGCCGCCACGCTCGCTCTTTATTACATCCCCATCTAATGGTATGGATATTGGGGTGATTAAATTTCCATAATATTTTAATCTGGACCCCAGGCTACTTCCAATTTTCCTCAAATTGTTTCACCACCCTTCTTTAAATGTCGCTGCGTTCTGCTCTGGTCAAATTGTTCTAAATTACTGACCTTTTTTTATCACATTGCCTTTTGGATATCTAGAGCAGGTAACACAGCCTCTACATTGCAGAGATAAGTTGTACATGCCAGCTATGTAGATATACATACGAAATGACATCTTCGCCACACTAGTTGAACTAAATGACATCTTCAGTGCTACACAGGCCCCCTTTTTAGAATTGTAAAGTAGACGTTAAGACAGCTTTTGGACAGTCCACCATCTAGAAGTATTTATAACAGTTTAATACATTTCACAGATTTCAGACACATTACTGGGTATATTGTTTACCAAACACCTTCCTAATGTTATAGGTTAAAATATCTCAGAATGCCAAAGTGTATTTATTTCGATACATTTCTGTAGACAACAAATTAATCTAAGATAACATACTTTTCACCTGAATATAAACAGATAATTGAAGATGTTCAAGTATAAATCGTACCTTGTGAAGATAAATGGTGTGGAATGTTTGTCATTGGATAGAGTCACAACTTGTATACGATTTAAGATGGAGGCTAATTAAACAAAGTAGGTGTGTTAATTTGATGCGACCAGATTGATAATTATATATGTAAATATTATGTACTAGCGCGCCATCTGTTATGAGAAATTGAAACTACTTTTGACGCGTATGATTCTTTTTGAAATGAAATTAAACTTGCAAAACCCCGCTGGGAGGATTCACCACTGATGAGCTAGGACCTCCCATTATTCTATAGTTGCAGTGAAAGGCAGTAGAAAATAATTTATTTTGGAAAGAATCACACGCGTCAAAAGTAGTTTCAATTTCTCATATATGTAAATATACCAACAACTATTTTTCTTTGTTGACGTCAGATTCTTGACACTCAAGATGATGATATCACAATGTATATTCTCAGGTCGGCAAAACCTAGGCTTCCTGCCTCTTCATCAACTCTATGCTTAGAAATGTTAATATGATGGTCACCTTCCACATCTCAATATATTTGTACACTAATTGGCAAAACTTTAGGAAGTTGTACCTTTTATCATGTATATCGGGATTCATACAATAACTCTGAAAGATATTACAATGACCTTAATTGAAGACACACGAAATAACTGAGTGTGAACAAAATTGAATGTCTCCTTAAAAAAAAAAAGAGGTGACTGGCGACTTTCCACTTCCTTGAGTTTTGTCCTCGAGTGAATTGTAACCATTAAAATTGAATCATTCATGTTTAGAACATTCTGGTAAGAAGCCAATCCAACGCACCTTATCTCTTGCCAGTAATGGTAAATACTGCTGTCATCTACCATAGGTGGTTTTCAACTTCCCAGTTTATATCAGATTTTTCAGAACAGTGGAGTTCGTGTAGGATGGCGTCAACACGGATAAATCCTTCCAAGCATAGATTCTATGGAATGTCAGCATATAAACAGCTTTCACTCGACACAAGCAGACCCATTAGGGTTGGCAGAAGCAAAAGTCCATTCTGTATTATTACAAGATTTGGGACAAACTGCTGGCAGACAGCCCTAATTGTCTCATTGGACAAATCTTCAGCCAATCGGCCCGAGTATCTAATCAACCAATCATCTCCCCTGCCACCATAGTGACCATTCTATATACACTTAAATCCTCTTTATATACGATTTTCTAATAGAAACCTATTTAAAGAGCGCAAGACATTTTCTCGAGGTCTTTATTGATGGTCATGAGATTTTATGACATTCTTATTCTCTCAAATCTGTTTCGCGCTTTGCGTTGAGATATTAAATATTCAGTTTATTTCATCCGAAAAAATAGTGGTACTATGTATGCGTAGAAGAAGTCAACATTTCACCAGAACATTACCTGTGCTATAGCTTTTAAAATAACAATTATTCTAAACAAATTCAAGTATAACTTTTACCGAGAAAATTGTATTCAGTTCTCAAAATGTTACTGGATATACCAGAATGGATTTGTTTTAAAGCAGAGAGAAATGACTTCCTTTTTGATATAATTCACTGATAATATCATCTACATGCCCTACCCAACTTATTACTAGAATTTAGCTGGCACACCTGTACTTCGTAGTCGGGTTGGGTTTCTACTAAACTCAAATGATATTTTGTTGAAGATAATCAATCAATCTGGATATATCAATAGAAGACTAATAAACGATAACTGAAGTGTTTCTTTATTTACATATAACGCAAGCTTTCATGCTCTTCATCAGACTTAGAACTAGCTCAGCCTGGTGAAAGGAATCATACCCTGGTGTTATTTGTAAATAATACCTATCATTTATTAGCCAGACTTCAATCGAGTTTATAGACGTTGACAAAGAAATAACGACAATATATATATACCATATAAATAAATGAGAAATTCTCCAAAAGAATATTTGATTTTACCCTAAAGACCACCATTGTTATTTTAAATTACAATTTAAAAATAGACTAATATGCACATGTGCTCATGGTCAGGATATGCCTTTTTATATTTATATGTATATATTTTAAAATTAATTTTAAAAAACGCGATATATTTGTTTTATTAGGCCATAAAATGAGCCAAAAGCTTTCAAGCAAGCTGTCCTTATGGCGCCATAAAAGATACTTGTCGCTTAATATGGAAGAGTCTTTTGGAATTAAATCTTTTTTAGCGACGTTTTCTTTTAATCATAAATATTTGTTCATCTTGTTAAACAAGGTTAAGAGAAACATATATCTTTATAAAGGATAAATTATACATATAGAGAGAGAAATATTAAAAAAAAGTTTTAAAATTATTATATTAATTTGATAGCTTTCAACCAGCGTCTTCGGCAATTATGCGCCAAAACTTCTATTTGTTAGAATACATTAGAAAAAAAAAATCTTTTTGACGACTCACAAATATATATTGTGCTTTTAAATTTTTTCTATAACATTTTTATATTTTTCCAGGAAATTCAATATATATATGTTATATTAAAATATTATTCTATTTAAAATTATATTTCATGGATCCAAATACTCTGTTAGATCGACCGCCAGAGGTCGTGCTTCCCCTATAAAAACTCGTTGTTGTTTTATCCCAATGGCCGGCTCAAAATTTTTGTACATTATGTAAATAAGCTTTTCATTTTTTTATTCTTACGCCTTAAGCCAGGTAGTACTTTTATCAAACCATGTTTTTTATATATTCCATAATTTCAATTAAATCTATTTTGATAACTGATTTTATTTAATCATTGCCACGACTGCATTAACATAGTATAATCCTTAAGATAATTAAATACAAGCAGAAAATCTCTATTCATTTTTATATAACATATTAAAAAATATCGTAGATATTTCACTATAACGTGTGAGGAAGTCTCGCAGGATTTGGCCTCTCGATCACATGTCAAAAATACAACTCTGTGATCATTTAATCCCACCATTAAAATGTGTTGATGGCTGCCCAACTTTTATTTTAAACAAAGATCGAATTACTGGTATTATCTAACCTCGATAGACTTCCAGTAAAAGCCTATTGACAAGTAATGAAGATTTGCCAGGGTGGCCAGATATTTTTATTTCTCCTTCTCTCTCGAGAAAACAGCCTCCCCCGG
>CP092877.1:71011523-71120698 GCA_030710605.1 Cordylochernes scorpioides | reverse complement strand
TGAATGATCTGAAATGTGCCATAATAATACGTTGTCCATATTTACACATATTTTTTAACTGACAAAACCGCTGGAAGAATTGGACAGATAAGAGTCAGGCCTTGCCAATAAAATTTCTAATCCTCTGTAGGAGCTGAAATATTTTAAGATATTAAGTTAAAATAGATTGTTTTCTAGATGTAAAAAGAGTACATAGCATAGAGGTGTTATATTGTTCATTAAGCAATGGCTATAATATTCCAAAAAGACCATCAATTAAAATAACTATTCAACAATAAATTCGTCCTATGCAGTACGTATTCCCTCTAATATCTTTAATATTCCATGCGAGAGTTTATCGCAAGCGACAATTGCGTGTGGATATTCCGAGATTTGAAAAACCATAGAAGTTTGTGGAAAAGTACATGATGAAATCATGGGAGGCTGGGAAATTCTCAGGGACATGAAGCTAGTGGCGATATTTCAACAGTGTCGACATCAATCTTCATTGTTGTAAAAAGATAAAATTTCTATTCTAATCTGTTGAGGATCCTGAATACATTCTTGGGAAAAACTTAAGGAAGTGTAAAGTCTTTGATGTCGTCTATTTTTGAAAGAGACAGAGGCAATTTTGTTCACACTTGGTTATCTTGTATGTCTTCAATAAAGATCATTGTAATATATTTCAGAGTTATTGTCTGAATACCGATATACATGCTAAAAGGAACAATTTCCTCAAGTTTTGTCCATGAATGTACATTCGTACTGTAGGCTAAGGATGATGGTGGACTCAATTATAGTTTTCTATAGCCACACCTCCCAATTTAGTGACGTGTTTTCTTTATAATTTCCTGATTTATTTTGGCGATGTAATGACATAGCTTTCTTTTAGGATAGTCATCTCAAGAGATTTTATCATGTTAATAATAAATTACCTCTATAACTCCCAAATATAGAAATGTGTAGACATGCGATGCATCTATAGTATAATATAGTCAGTAACTACTTACTAAGTTTACCAAGACATATGTCCTTGGGAATTTCCATCTCTGTTCCAGGTTGTCGAATGTTTATACCATACCATTACCATATTACCATCTTTCTCTGATGCTGTGCCAAGCCTTAGTGCATTGAGGAATATATTAAGCATCAAAATACCATCGGATTACGTGACATCGATGGCGGGTGTAATCTCTATTCGGCCTTGTGACGCCAGCATAGATGATGCCATGGCAGGGAATGGCTCTCGAACAAACCCTAGCTGAGAAGTAAATTTACACCAAGCTCCACAATAGGGGAACTCGAGACAAAAGGTTACAACTTCTTTAAACATCCAATAAAAACGTACAATATTTACCTTGGCGAGAGTTACATCACGTGCGAGCAGAATGAAACCATGACGAATTGATTGGTTTCACATACTCTTCCATTCTTACACCTATTTACATAGTGGCCCATATTTACATAGGTTTGTATACTTTGTTCTGTTTGGAGGAGCGGTATGTCTTCATTTTGTCTTTCTAATTGCCTTTCCACCTTTCTCATGGAAGGTAGATTTTGGAATTGATATAGAAATTCTTCATTGTGAGAGAGTGAAACATGGAAAATTCAACATTATCTACATGGAAATATGGCATCATCATAGCGTGTGTTTTTAGAGAGAGAGAGAGAAGTGTGGGCTAATCACAAATATCTAGTCAAAACTCTCTGTTCAATTAAAACTTAAGAATAATTATTACTCAACAAAATACTCCATGTCATCATTAAAATATAATTTCAAAAACTTTTAAAAAAATTATAAATGAAAATTCGAAACTATTTTAAACGCGTAAGATTCTTTTTGAAATTAAACAATTTCTACTGCCCTTACTGCAATGGAAAAATTAAATTTAAAAAAATTACTCCATTGCAGTAATGGCAGTAGAAATTGTTTAATTTCAAAAAGAATCTTGCGCGTTTAAAATAGTTTCGAATTTTGATAACAGATGGCGCGCTGGTGCATCATATTATAAATGAAAATGTCAAACCGAAACAACAATTAGGACGAAAACAACAACAAAAACAAGTTTAAAAAAGGAATTAATTCTACAATCGTTCTGAAAATATAGCAAAACATATTTAAATATTTAGATAATATGGTTTTAATGGATAATATAGTTTTACTTCGAATTGTTTACAGGTATTTGAGCTGTTGATCATATACATTTTGTCAGTACTCTATTGAAGAAATCGTAAACATTTGTTGACACACCAGATTTATGGCCAGAACAGGAGAGTGTGTCAAGATGAGGTTGAGTGTAATGGAGGCACGAACGACAATTCGACATGTCATCCACAGAGCAATCAACCTGGATTGAGCAGTTCTTCCACGTAAGAGGCGCGACCCCTTTCGATAACTTTCACACTTTCACAAATAGGTACTCCAATAGCGGGGGACCCTGTGGAGGGGCAGGTAGCCCTTGACCCAGTGTGGGGCAACACGGCCTTGAAGGGGCAATTTCTGCACGCTGCCTTTCGATTTGTTCTCTTCATATCCAGCAAATCATATTTTTATGGTGATCTGTTCCCAACATCATCAATTAATTATTCGGAGATATTGACGTATCTTTTTGTTTTGAATTTTATTCCATCAACATCTTATTTTATTTCAGTCCTTTATACCTTATTTGATTAGCATACTCCATACAAACATCCTTATCTAAAACATCGTTTGAAATTTTTTAAATCTAGGGTAATTTTGTGTGCATGGCTATTATATTGGACTCAGAGGACTTCAGAGTAGTTCATCTTAAGTCCCCAATACAATTGTAAATAAAGCAATTATCGTTCTCTTAGCCTTTTTAATCTCTTTAATATTTATAAAGACGCTAATGTGCTAAAGTTAACCGACTAGTTAATTAAAAGAAAATAAAGAAAATGCATTCTTTTGGACCCTTTGAAAATACACATACGCAAAATTTGCATGGTACAGGAATACTTAATATAGGCTACCGTTCCCGTCCAAATATAGATGCAAAAATCTATATGCCGTCAATTGACCGTCTTTAGAATATAGCTGACTCGGTGACAAAGCCACAACATCAGATTTGGCAAACTGAGAAGCGTCCTCCGAGAGACTATGGTTTCGAGCTATGCCCTCATCAGTCCAAGGTGGGCTTTGATTTCATGATATCTACAAGTGGAATATTTCGAATTTCCTTAAAAGCTATTTAGCTGGTAAAGTGGATAGGCTAATTCTATGGCAAAAATACGGATTGGCATTTTGTCGGAAGGCAATTGATCTCAAACATGTACGGCCCAAACAACCTTGTACGGCCCAAACCACAAGAGGGCCTAGTTAATATCCCCTTATTACTTGAACCTTTGATATCCAGGTATTTTTATATCATACCTGAGTGGCTGATTAAGACAAATGTTTCATTATATTTTGTCCGATAAGGCGGAACACGTATAGGCAAGAGAAAGTTCTACAAGTTCAAGTGTTTGCGGAAATATACCCAGTAGTGGGTGTCGAGGACTTGGGGGCGCCCTATTGATCCAATGCACACACAGGCTCCCTACCCAGGGCCTTTCGTAAGTCGAGAAAACAGCTGATTTTGTTGCATGATTGAATCTAGGCCGAATATTAGCGTTCGATCAGCCCAAAGCCAAGAGCACCCAAGTGGTTACCCTCCCAAGAGTTCTGACAAAGGTTGAAGTTGCTTAACTTTAGTGATCGGACCAGTGTTTAAAATGTTGTATGGCGATAGATAAAAGTCATTGATTAAACCATCAAAATAACGGTCCGATGGGATGGAAATCAATAGAATCTGAAGCATGCTCCACTTTAATATCATTCCGGAACAGGAGCAGTGACCTAGTGGTGTTAAAGTGTCTCGTATATCATAATCCGGGTTTGACACTCGGTAAATCGAGAATGAGCTCTTTCAATTATCTCAATTATTGCAAAGGTTCAACTCCGCTACAGTAATCCCTCGTTAAGACGAACTCAACGGAAGAACGAAATACCCTTTTCGTCTTAAAATAATATATACCGAATTCGTATTGGACGAATTGAATTCGTGGTATCCGGGGGTTGTACTTATGTACTACTGATGAGTAAGAAAACTACATTTCTGAGGAATAACGAATAAATTTATTTGAAAACAATATTAATGAAAATATTTTATAATTTTAAGGAACAACAATTATGTATATGTATGTACATAAAGTATTTTATTTTAAAAGACAATATGGATAATATAATCACAATGTAAGGCAATAACATGAGAATATAAGTTTATTTTAAAACACAAATAAAAAAGAACAACAAAAGAAACAACTTACATAATATACTTGGTACATACAATGTTTATGTGTATGCAGCATATGCAGTATGCATAGAGTATCCTATATCCGGGTTTTCTCTGCAGGCTTCAGAAAGTCTGTTATAGTTTTTTGGTGGTATTTGATTGGGCACTGTTTCAGACACTCCCTTCTTATTTTATCCAGGTCATCTTCAAAATATCCGCAGAGGTTTTGGACAGCTTCTGGAGGGTTTCGAGGGCCGCGATTACTTCCCCTCTAGTAGGCATCATTATCTCTTCTTTCGCCTCATCGTCTTCTGTTTCTTCTTCTTCTTTTTGTTGAAAAGTGACTCGCACCTCGGCTGTCGCTTAGCAACGGCCACTTCCCCCAGACATTACGTAACTGTATATAGGTTTCAGATTTGCTTGCTTGTTGACTGCCACCGCTTACCTTCTTCTTTTAACTCTCTATTGTTTGTCATCTAAATATAATCTATTTGATAATTAAACATACTTTCTGAGATCCAACCTCTGTTTTATTCTTACATGGCAGCAGAGCTTGGTTGGTATCAAATATTTTTTGTTTATCTAAGCTGAAATTCGTTTGCTTGCTCAAGATGACAACTGAACTTCCACAAATTCAAAAATTCAACGGCGATAATTTTCATCTATGGAAATTTCAAATGAAGATTATTCTAGAAGCAAAAGATCTTCTCAGTATAACTGATGGCTCTGAGGTAAAACCTGAAATAGAGGATATTGCAAAATTCTCTAACTGGAAAAAGAAAGATGCAAAATCCAAAATGCTGATCACTACTGCTCTAGAGTTTAAATATCTTCAACAGATTGTTAATTGCCAGACTTCAGCAGAAATGTGGAAGAAATTATCAACAATATATGAACTGAAATCTGAAACAAACAAATATTTGCTGCAACAAAGATTTTTCGAGAGAGAATATAAAATGAATCCAAATGATAACATTGCTACTCATATTTCCAAAGTTGAAACTCTGGCACAACAAATGAAAGATCTAGGTGAGCCAATCTCTGATGTTGCCCTAATTACAAAGATAATTTGCAGCTTGCCTGATAAATACAAGAATTTCATAACAGCATGGGATTCAGTTTCATCAGAAGAAAAGACACTAGAAAACTTAACGGCAAGATTACTGAAAGAAGAAAGCTTACAGGAGCATTGGGATTCTTCAGGAAATTCTAAACCAGATAATGCCTTGATGACTTTTTCAAAGTTCAACAGAAATTCAACAGCTTCCAACAAACAACAGCAGCATCAACAATCCATTAAAGATAAAAAGAAGAACACACACTGTGGATATTGCAAGAAGAAAGGACATTGGTGGAAAGAATGCTATAAAAGAAAGGAAGAACAAAAAGGACAACAGCCAAGTTCTTCATCCAGAGATGATAGCTGTGCTTTTTCAGCTGAGACAAGTGCCTTCCTCGCTGAAACAAAGGATTCCTGGATTGCAGATTCTGGAGCAACGGATCACATGACTTTCAGAAGAGAATGGTTCTCTACGTTCGAAGAAATACCAGAAGGTGTTCATCCTGTGTGCCTTGGAGATGGAAAGCAGATCTATGCAAAAGGTAAGGGAAATATTGATATTCTCTCTTATGTTGATAGTCAGAAAATTAATGCAACTCTTTTGGATGTTCTCTATGTACCTGAATTGGAGACTAATCTTTTCTCAATATCTACTGCAACAAAACATGGTTTGACGCTCATTTGTAAAGGAAATCAGATAAAATTGACTAAAAATTCGAAAGTGCTAGTTACTGGAATAAAGGACAATTCAAATCTTTATAGAATTTTTATTAAAGCAAAGCAATCTTCACAAACTCATGTTGCTCAGTTAAGTCTAGATATATGGCATCAAAGAATGGGTCATGTAAATCCTATAAAATTAACCCAAATGTTTGAAAATAATGTTTTTGAAGACGACATTAAAATTAGAGAAAAGCCTGATTCTTTACTATGTGAAGCATGCATCTATGGAAAACAAAATAGAAAGGTTTTTCACGCGTCAACAAGTCCAAATTCGACCTATCCAGGAGAGCTGATCTATTCAGATGTTTGTGGACCAATGAGTAAAAGATCACCAGGTGGATCATTATATTTTGTATCATTCAAGGATGATTTTTCAAGATTTAGAGTGGCCTACTTCATTAGGCATAAATCAGATGTTCTTGAGAAATTTAAAGAATTTGTAAAAAGAGTTAGGACTGAAACTGGAAATAAAATAAAAAGATTCAGAACAGATAATGGCACAGAATTCTTAAATAAGAATTTTTCTGATTATCTAAAATCTCTAGGAATTGTTCATGAACTCACTGCTCCATATACCCCAGAACAGAATGGAATTGCTGAAAGAGATAACAGAACAATAGTTGAATCAGCTAGATGCTTGTTACATGGAAGAAAAATGCCGCTTGAACTGTGGGCTGAAGCCGTAAACACAGCAGTCTATCTCTTAAATAGATGTACTACTAAAGTATTGGGAAATTCTACACCTTATGAAATATGGTACAAGAGAAAACCCTCCATCTTACATTTGAAAACTTTTGGATGTAACGCTTATGTGCATATACCAAAAGATAACAGAAAGAAATTAGACAAAAAGAGTATTCGTACATTTTTTGTTGGATATACTGAAACTAACAAAAATTATAGAATGTGGGATCCTATTGCTAGAAAAATTATCATAAGCAGAGATGTAATATTTACTGAAGCTAATACATCAGAAAATATTCAGGATAACCAACAAGAGCAGGTAACTATATACAGTGAAGAAAGTGTTGATAACACAAATACCAGTTCCAAACCAGAAGAATCATGTCGATACCCTCTCAGGAATAGAATCAGAGAAAATGAACAAACATCAACCAGCTGTACAAGAGCTATTTCATATGCTTGTTATGTCCATGACCAAGAACCATTGAACTATGAAGATGCAATTGTAGGACAAAACTCAAAACAGTGGAAACTAGCTATGGACGATGAATTCAATTCCTTGATGAAAAATCAAACATGGGCGTATGTGACACTACCATCAGACAGAAAAGCTATTGCATGCAAGTGGGTATACAAAATAAAGCAAAATGCAGATGGATCAAATAAAATGTTTAAGGCTAGACTAGTTGCGAAAGGTTATTCACAAAAACCAGGACTTGATTATGGTGAAACTTTTTCTCCAGTAGTAAAATTCGATTCAATTAGAACAATCTTATCACTTTGTGCATCACTTGATATGGAAATGATTCAGTTAGATGTAAAATCTGCCTTCTTGAATGGTGATTTGGAAGAAGAACTTTACATGGAACAACCCCAAGGTTATGAAAACCCAGATTTTCCAAATCATGTTTGCTCTCTTCAGAAAAGCATCTATGGTCTTAAGCAATCCCCCAGAATGTGGAACAAGAAATTTCATGAGTTTTTAATTAAGTTTGATCTCAAACCTAGCATATCAGATTCATGTGTCTATACAATGAAATGTAAACAGGCTTACATATTACTTGCAATATATGTAGATGATTGCTTAATCTGCAGTGTAAATAAACAACATTTAGATGATATAGTACAGTACTTAAATTACAATTTTGAAATAAAAACTTTTACTGCCGATTATTTCCTTGGCCTACAAATATATCGAGATAGAACAACTAAAATGTTATTTCTGCATCAAGCCTCATACATTGAAAGAACACTTGAACATTACAACCTTCTTGATATTAAGTTACAATCTGTACCTTCTGATCCTTACTCAAAACTAACAAAAGAGATGTGCCCAAAGGATGATCAGGAAATTGAAGAAATGAACAAGATTCCATACAGACAGACAATTGGTAGTTTAATGTACCTCATGACTGGAACTAGACCTGATATTGCCTACGCAGTCAGCAGGGTTAGCCAATTTATGAACAACCCAGGACCTTCACATTGGACCGCAGTAAAGAAAATATTTGGATACTTAAAAGCTACGAAAAACATCGGTATTTGTTTTGGTGGGAGTTCCTGCACTTCAACTCTGATAGGTTTTTCCGATGCTGAGTTTGCTGCAGACATATTTACGAAAGCTCTACCTCCAGAAAGGCATAAAAGACTAAGGAGCCAACTTGGACTGTTTGAAACAACGGAGTGCTCGTCAGGTGGGAGTGTTGAAAAGTGACTCGCACCTCGGCTGTCGCTTAGCAACGGCCACTTCCCCCAGACATTACGTAACTGTATATAGGTTTCAGATTTGCTTGCTTGTTGACTGCCACCGCTTACCTTCTTCTTTTAACTCTCTATTGTTTGTCATCTAAATATAATCTATTTGATAATTAAACATACTTTCTGAGATCCAACCTCTGTTTTATTCTTACACTTTTCTTCTAATTCGGGTGAACCGCAAATTTCTAACCCTTCATCCAGGGCAACATACTCCAGGAAAGTCAAAGTCTCAGCTGGGTTTGTAGCTGAAAGGAGTTTGGTCCATTCTTCAGGCTCATCAAGCATTGTTTCTGGAAGTGAAAACGAATCAGCTGTTTTTTTCCTCACCCAATGAGACACATATTTATTTAGCCTTTTCTTTGACAAGTGCGCCGGATACAGGAATATTATTTTGTCTACTTTTTTTAAACCATTTTAAAAGCTCATCTTCCATGTCTTGATGGGATGCTTTTCGAAGTAGTTTTGAAGAGCTCGAAGACCCTGAGGCAACAGCCACATCTATTTTTTTCTTTGTTTTTATAATAGTTGATAATGTGGATTTCGCAATTTGAAAATTTTCGGCAATTTGCGACTTAGATAACACTCCACGTGCAACTTCGTCCAAAATTTTCCTTTTTAAGGCAAGATCAATGGCGCTTTTTTTCGCGGTTTAGATGACATGTTTATGTAGGTTTTTTTATGGAAGCTCAAACAATTCACACTTCGATTATTTAGAATTTAATAATTTTTATTTCAAACGCATTATTTTATAATACAATCAATTAGTTGGTTATAAAAAAGATATAACAAATAGAAATAAGTCCTTTTTCTTCTGAGAGCTCGATTTACACAGATTATTATTCACAGAATAAATTTTTATTATTTATATTATATTTAATATTTTTAAATATATGTTGTGTATAAAAATAAGAATAATATAATATTCTGTGAAATTCCGTGAAAGCGTGCGCTCCTTGGCTGCTGGCTGGCAGGGGTCACCATGGCCCCTACATTTATCAGTCGAGAAAAACAGCAATACTGGCACAATAGAGTCGAAATTTTCCACTGATTGAGTACATGGAACGACCCCAAGGGGATGGTTTCATAGAAAATGAGTCATCATAACAAACAAAGGACGAATGTTTACACAAAAGACAAAGAGAGCCAATACTTGATATCAACGGCGTTTTTGTTGTTTTAATAGTTTATTGTTTTACTTATAACTCGCCTTTAAAAACATATTAGAATTCGTTTTAAACCGATTGATTAGTTCTGCTGGGGGCTAAATTTAATTCGTATTTCGTCATAACCGAATATTTCGTCTTAACCGGCAAAATCTCTTTGGAAAGCATTGAAATTTAACGGGGGAAAAGAAACGGTTCGCGCAAACCGAGAGTTCGTATAATCCGAGTTCGTGATAACGAGGGATTACTGTAATGAGTGCAAGTAACCAAAATAGGGCTCAGCACCTTGTAAGTACGAATTCTATCTGTTTATACGTATGTGACAAATGCAAATTATAAAAGGTGTCAATAGAAAATCAGTGTTAATCCCTTACTTAACCATGATTATCATGGTCTGTACTATGTGTGTAATTGAAATAATAATATAATTTTAAAATGCAACACAATTTTTCTAAACTGACTTCTCTGAAATGGACATTTCCAAATGCTAATGAATCAAATAAATGTAGCAAATCATTGCGAAAAATTTCAGTCGTCAAGGACACAATGGTTTCCCAACGTCAGGGAATTGACGGTGTGTAATTATTCAGGGAAACAAAGAAGCGGTACAAAGTTAATTGTAAGTTGGACAGGAGAGGTCCTGGGAGATAAGATGGTGGACACAAAGAGGATGTTACTAAACCTTTATCTCGAACGTAACGGGGTTGATGATCTTCCCTCGATCACAGAACGTTTCGCCCAGTTTGGTAGAACACACCGTCCTCCTTGGTTGACAGAATCGTCAATGATAAATACTCAACAGAAATCTGAAAACGTCAATTTTCCATCTAATGTAAATAACCACTACATGTTGCGGCCAGTTTTACGCGACGTTGATTCTATTTCCCTATGTCACTTACCGCTCCCAGCTGCTCTCCAGCTTAAGCTTTTTTAGCCCTTACGACATTTTAATAGAATTATCTTTATTTTTAAATGTGTTTAGAGACTTTTATACACTCATGGACAAAACTTAAGAAGGTGAAAAGTCTTTGATATTGCCAGTCGTCTGTTTCTTTTATGGAGAGACAGAGACAATTTTTTTTCACGCTTGGTTATCTCATGTGTCTTCAATAAAAGTCACTGTAATATCTTTCAGAGTTATTGTCTGAATCCTGATATACATGTTAAAAGGTAAAACTTATTTGAATTTTGTTAACGAGTGTTGACCACACCTAAATGTTTTATACACTGCTAAATAAAAGTTCTTGCTTTATCCCACTTTTTCTGATTCAAATAGCTTTTTTTTTTCGGATTACGAGAGTTCTTCTAAATTTATTTTGTTTTCACATTTCGATATTAGATCAAAATGAGATTCTATTTTTACAAAATTATTTTTTTATTTGAATATTTCTATTAATTCATTTTATTTCTATGAATATTTATATATTTTGAAAGATGAAATGTATATTTAAAAGGTTTCAGCATTTCGGTTGGAATATCCAAGAATTTCTCCATCACACATGCGACTGTTCTAGTTAGTCGAATATATAAGGACACATTCACTTTTTTTTCCGTAGAATAAGACGAAATTCTGTTAGGAGTAGTAAAGAGCATGTAGAAAAGATTTGGAGGAAATATTTGCCGATCCTGGCTCATCAGTGGTGAACCCTCCTAGTAGTTTTGCTAATTGACTTTTGATTGAAGTTTCATCAAGTTAACGGATTTTGTCATTTATCCGGGTGACACTTGAATCAATATTTCAACAACTTCGACGTTACTCTCCCAATAACTCATCAACCTATTTTATCTTGTGAAACCTTAGTCCACTTAGTTCCCCCCTTTCATCAGTGTCCCCACGTTTCTACTCTTTTTGGAGGAACTCTCAATCTGAGAAAGTTGTTTAGGTTTTTATTTACTAATTTACAGAGTCGTATATTGTCCCCCTTGTTGGAATTAGAGATAGGGTATCGGTAAGTACACTCATGGACAAAACTTAAAGAAGTTGTACCATTTAGCATGTATATCAGGATTCAGACAATAAATCTGAAAGATATGACAGTGAGCTTTATTGAAGACACACGAGATAACTAAGTGTGAACGATATTGCCTCTGTCTCCTTAAAAAACCCGACAACCGGCGATATTGAAGACTTTCCACTTAAGTTTTGTTCAAGAGTGTATGTAGAAAATAGTTCGACCTTGCACCTACAAAGTGACAGAGTTCTGTTTCATTGCTTTCCTCACTGGTAGGATTATGCTCGTACATATGTTTCGTTAGGAATATTATTAATTGTTTATTAATAAAACAGTGTTCAATGTAGTATTCAATTCCGAATTCTGGTTGTATCAATAATCAACAGCCTTCAATGTTGAAACAAAGCGATTGTTAATAAGTTAGTATCTTCTCCCGTGCTTCTTACAAACCTTAAATTTCCAGCCTCTCTGTTACCATAATTGATCTTTGGTCCGACATACGCTTCCGTCCTTCATCTACAATACCACAGCTCAGCCTTGCCTTCCACAGCCTATGAGCTACTTATGTCTTAGGTATTTAAGAATGTGTTCCTCCAGAAGTAACGGCTTTTTAAATAAGAGACACTTCGGCCAGTAAAGGTTTTTATTTTTACGACCTTTCGACAAAAATATTCTGTTCTCGTGATTTTTACGCCTTGCCAAATACTTTATTTTTATTTATCCTGACGAGAACAAAATATTTTTGTCTAAATGTCGTGAAAATAAAAAACTTTATTGGCCGAAGTATCTCTTATTTAAGAACAATGAATACCGGCCAGGAATCCTCCATCAAGATAACAGCTTCTTGTTGAAATGAGGGAAGGGCAGATTCAATGGTTGCTACCCCACCAGGATGTCATAGCTGTTTGTAAGGGTTGAATTTATTCCTGTTAATCTCCACCTTGGTATCTTCGAATTCGAACTCCGGAGGTAAACCCTATGTATATTTCATAGTCTAAACTTCACCCACCCGGGTATTTAAATAGGCCATGTGATGTCTCCATGCTATAAATGCCATGTAAATGAGCATCCACAGTAGCTGGCAACTGAATTATTCAGAGGACCTTGCAGCGTACCGTTACACCATTGCCCTCTCTTTCTGCATGTTTCTTTTAAATTCTTTATGGGGAAGAATGGAGTTTATAAAAACGAAGATATAAGTCAATCTCATCCACAAAGTTGGTTGTTACACGATGTCGTATATCCCGCACATATAATCTCGACAGTAGTTTCCAGGAAGTATTTACACACAGAGTTTGACACGTTTCTAATGAGCCAGGCCCTCCCTTTAATTTTTCCATCGCAGTAAGGACAGTAGAAATTGTTTTATTTTAAAAAGAATATTACGCCTCTAAAATAGTTTTATAATTTGATAACAGATGGCGCTCTAGTACATCGTAACATTATTGTTCTAATAAAAGACACAATTTGATATTTGCGGAAGAGCGATTGCTCGAAGCATATTATATATTTATAATTATATTTAATTCTGCTGTCCTAAAAGCTTATGTCCATAGTTCTTCTAAAATACCCATTCCAAGAGTCTTACAACAGTCACCTATAAAAGGAAGTTCCAAAAATGCAATATAACAGCGGTATGGTAGATTAAACTGGCGAAACCGCTGGGAGGGTTCACCACTGATGAGCCAGGCCCTCCCTTTAATTTTTCCATCGCAGTAAGGACAGTAGAAATTGTTTTATTTTAAAAAGAATATTACGCCTCTAAAATAGTTTTATAATATTGAAAATCTCAGTAAAAATAATGTCAATGTAATAAACTATATGCTTTTTTTTCCCTACGCCTCTAATAATTGTTTTTTTTTTTGGAATGATGGGATTGGAGGTCTTCTTTCAACTGCAAATTCAACATTTTCTCTGTTTGTTATATTTGAATTTTTCTGTCCCAAGTGCTCGATGGGGTAATTGAGTATTACTTATCCCGAGTACACACAGTACAGGCCATGATAATCATGTTACCGATAGAGGTATGGACTACTTATTATGTAAATACACTGCGCATATACACTCATGGACAAAACTTAAGGTAGTGGTAATTCTTTGATGTCGTCGGTCGTCTATATATATATATATATATTTTTTTTTTTTTTTTTGAAGGGGCAAAAGGTAATTTTGTTCACACTTGGTTATCTCATGTGTCTTCAATAATAGATACTGTGTATAAAATATCTTTCAGAGTTATTGTCTGAATCCCAATATACATACTAAAAGATACAACTTCCTTAAGTTTTGTCCTTGAGTGTATATGTGAATAGATCTATTATGAAACAAAATACTCTATAAGGAATAAAGACGATGAAATGGAAGCACACAAGAGCAAGGTTCGATCTGACATCACAAGGTTACATCTGAGATGTCGCCGACAGGATTTAGATAAAACCAAAACCGTGATAATATTTTGCATAAAACTTAATCCGAGCACAAATTGTGGCGTTGTGAAAGTTGCTGCGTTCCTGGCGACATCTGGCGACAGCTCTACACACATATCTACCACGGGCTGCCTCAACTTGCCACTCACCTATTTCAGTTTACACTTGGAGCCTTCTTTAGAATGGAGTTTATTAGCAATTTCGAGATAAAATACCAGTACAAAGTGTTCTGAGTTTTTTACTCCAGTTTATAACACCAAACTTAACTATGCAAGTTCTATATAATTGTGCTCTATTTCTTTATATATCTTTAAATATATCTATAAACTAGAACACACATTAGCCTCAATAGAAATTAACAAACAGCTTTAGCAAGACTAAAAAGTGGCCATATAAAAACTGTAAAATTTCAAAATGGACAAAAAAACCTTCAATAACTGCTTGAAATGCAATAGCGCGGAAGCTTCTCCGGAACATATCATGCTCACAACTGACAATAGAGGACCTATTTTCCAGGCCTATAACTACCATCGCAAAATTGGAGAGGAGTGGACTTCAGGAATTGGTTTAACCATGGAGATAAGCACCACAGACACACATTAGCCCGTTTAACGATCAGGTTTGGAACGATAGCCAGTCTCCTAAGCCTTATTAAAATTTTACCTCAATAAAGCTATCTAGTATGTGTGTGATTATATATCTTTCTATAATATTTATTGAACTTTAATTGCTGTAAATTAACGCGAGAAACTGTTTTGTAAGTTAGTATGCTTCACTAAATTCTTTACCCATTTTTTCAATATGTATGATGAGCTACGCCACATCCTATTCACTTCAATTTTTAAAAGACATAAAATCATTTCTTCAAACGTTTTAGATATTTTTTATTATTATATGTGTGGTTTTTATTTCTACTTGCTCACTCACGATGGAAATGCAAGGATTTTGAATTTCCTTTTTTTTTAAGGTGGGGGGTCATTTCAACTAATAGAAGGATGGCCCTTTTCGAAAATATAAAACTGTTTAACTATGTGATCTGGTTCAGAGATTTGTAAAAAATAATATGTATTTTATAGGAATTTTAATATATCAAATTAATGTGAAAAATATTTTTTAAAAGAGGTATGGTTGTTGACATATTCATAATATAATCGTAAAAAATAAACAAAAATGTAGGCATATAATGATATATATTTTTATACACTTTAGATTGATTCTTAAAGTTTTTTTGGTTTCAAACTCCAAGGCGGTTCGAGATTTTGAAGTTTAGATTTCAGTCCTGAACAATCGTTCCAACAATCAGATCTGTGATTAGGATGCTTGACACAAATGATAAATAATAACATGTAAATTTTTTAAAATTCAAGTTGAATAATTCATTAACAGTTTTATAAAAGTTTATTGTCCTTTTGCCGCTTTTCGACGAACTACTGTCTCCTTGAAAAAAAAAAAAAAAGTGGAAAGCTTATTAGCGAAGTATTGTCATTTGTCGATCTATTCTCCAGATAAAATTATATTTTATTAATTTTTTGATATTTTTGGCCTACAACTGCAAGAGAATGTTTGAGATAGAAACTTCTATTTTAGCATTTCTTCCTCCATTGAGATCATAAACAAATGGTCCAAAAACCAAGGGCGGGCGGGCGGGAGAAGCAGCACAAGTAAGGGACTGCTCTGTAGGGTGAAGTACAGTGTCGTGAGCCCCGAGCCGCTATGTAACCGTGAACAGGGAACTCTGAAATGTGGCTGACTAACGGGGGCAATGGCACCTCCACCATCTAAATAGGCGCTTCATTCTTTAATAGATTTCCTACCGTAACATGCCATAAAATTGTAACCGCTCTTTGGTACAAATTAAGGCCATTGCCTTCACAACCATGATTTGATTCTGGGCAATTGTGCAGAAATAATCAGATACATGCATTTTGTGCATTTTTTAAAGAGAGAGAGAGGTGTGCGCCTTGTTTTAGGAATGCAGAACACAACAGCATGTTCATTTTTAACATGTCAATTAAATATATGTCATAATTTGTATATAATTGTATGCACCCCCGTTCCACTATGCATGTACAATGTATGATTTTCAAAGATTTAATAAAGAATAAGGTAACTGGAGGACAGAAAGTAGCAACAAGACATAGGAAGTAGGCTTAAAGCGGGCACAATTATAAATAACTTGTACAGTCAATACTTCCTGACCGAGGCCGGACGTATCTGGTAACCACCGAAGTTATAAAAGTTGAGAGACGCCCAATACTTCCTGACAGGACCGGTCGTATCTGGTAACCGCGGAAGTTATCAGAGTCGAACCAACACCCAATACTTCCTGACAAGATCGGGCGTGTCTTCCACCAAAGAAAGCCGCAGGACCAATTAGAAGAAAGCAACGCCTAAATAGGTCAACCAATAGCCAACGGTCATGTGACATCTCTCGACCAATAGGAAAGAAGCTAAGTCTTGGTGTTAAATCGAGAAGCAAGAATTGTCAGTAGTGACTTCGCTCCCACCGAGTTCGGATCAGTTGCTCCTTCGCTCCCAACAAGGTAACATCTGCTCTGGACCTCTCTCCTCCCGCTCATCCCATAGCTAAGTCAATCACCGCCATGTGATCAGATAATTAACAATCAAAACCCGCTCCGCTCTTCTCAAGCTTTCTTTCCTCCAAACCAGTTGCCTTTTATTTTCAAACCCCATCACGTGTCCTGATTATTCCTAACTGTATGCTTCAACTTCCACTCAAACGACTGCGTTTCAACCAATCCTCACCATTCTCATCGAACAACAAGAAATTCCGCAACGATATTGTCACATATATAATTAAATCGACTAACTTTGTGAGAGAGGTTCCTATAATTATGAAGGCAGTCACCTACAAGGACAGTAAAGGATGACAGCAGAGGTGACGGTGTCACAAAGGAGTGGACGACCTCTCCGTGTAATTGGAAGACAACTGAACCTCGTTATCCCACACCTTGGAGCTGTGACGGCATAGTTAGTTGGCCTCCCCACGTGTAGTTAGCTAGTTAGTTAGGTAGTCCTTCTGTTTTACTGCTCTTGTTGTGCTCGAAATATAGGAAGCAGAAGACTCTGAAAAACCTCGTCCGAGCAGTTTTAAATAATGATAAATTGTTTTAAGGTCGCCTTAAGGATTTTTACACAAATCCAACTCTCTTAACGAGTGTAATTATTTTCTATAATTGGTCGTTTTTAGAACACAAATATATTAAAAGAGATGTGTTCACAATTTGTAAATATATATATATATATATATATAATCCCTTGTATCAATATTTAAGGTGGAAATATCAGTCTTCTAAGGGATCTTTTTATTTTAATTCACAGATCTCTAGGTTTCAGGCACGAAAAAAAAAAAAAATATATACAGCATTTTAATGAAATTATGTAAAATAGTATTTTATAATTACAATTATATTCTCACAATGAGTACCTTTTTTATTTAAAAACGCTAGCTTTCAAGCGTTATTCGCTCTTCAACGGGCTTACAAAAATATCGACTTGATCCCACCAGAAATATTTACAAAAAACAAACGCGCGTCGCGTGGATATTTATAACTGAAAATTTTGAATTGGTTTGTAATTTAACTATTTTAAATATTTTATGGAATATATCTATTTCAATTTTTAGGGCATCCAGAACCTATAAAATTAATCTATTGATTTCTTCTGAGATATCGGTATTGTGATGGTAAATCTATTTTTCTGTTTATGCTGTTGTATTCATTGGAAACAAGAGATTCTAATAGTAATCGTTGAAATTTGTTCTTAATGTCTTTGTAGTGGCATTTCGTTTGTGTTATGTTAAATTGGTGACCGGTCTGTGCAATATGTTGATAGATCATTGAACGTTGGTCCTTTTGTTCTGATATTTCTGTTATGTTCGTTTAGTCTAACTTGTATCGATCTTCCTGTCTCACCTATGTAGGTAGCATTGCAGTCTTGGCATTGAATTGAGTAAATTGCATTGGTTTGAATTTTAGGTTCCAGTTGTTTTTCCGATTTAATTATGGGATTTCTAAGAAGTTGACCTATGGATTGATGGTTATTAAAATACGTTTGAATTCCTTGTCTGCGAAGAATATGGGCTATTTTTCATTACATTTTTGAATAAGGGAGAATGCATTTGTTTCTATATATTTTAGCTGCTCTATGTGGCGAGGCGTTAAAACTGTGTTTATTGATAAATTGTGAAGAATAACCTCTCTCTCTCAGGCTAAGGTTTTTGAGGATATTTTCTTTTTCCAGTTTCTTAAAAACAGGCAGGGAGCAATGGGTTTGGATTCTTTTAGTAAGCGTTTTTGACAACTGTTATTTTATGTCCTATTGGATTGTATGATCTGAAGTGTAAATATGAAGGTTTTAAATTTTGTTTATAATATACTGAAGTATGGTATCTTTCAGGAGTTCTAATTACAAGAATATCCAGGTATGGTTGGAGAATAATGGATTCGCCGAATGTCGTGGTTTGCTTGGAGGAAGAAGGCGAAGATTGAACGCGGCTGATTCCACACTAGCCCTCTCAATGATATCCTAACCTTGACATATCCTAAACATTGGTACTTTAATTTAAATATTTAATCATGTATGGTTCCTTTTGATCTGTATGTTTATTTTTTGTATATATGGCTATATTTCTTTTTGTTTGTTTTTTTCTTTCTTCTCTCTTTTCTTTTTCCTTATTACCTCTTGTATTCTAGTTTGTACTTTTGAAATATCTTCCTTTGCTAAATCCTGTAGAGGGGAATCATGTATAGGGCTGGATGCCCCAATAAAAAGGCTTGTGTGTGTGTGTGAATATCCAGGTATGGTAGTACTTGATTGCGTTCAGTTTCCATAGTAGATCGCGTACCAAAGGTTGTCATTCAATGATCAGATTTTAAAGAAAAACAGTTAAAGGAATAATTGGTCTTTTAATACTCTTGATCCCGGAGAAGGAGTTACATAAGATTGTTGTTAACACTACGGAAGCTATAAATAAACAGGACTCAATTATTTTAAAAAGACATGATAAGAAATTTAAATTTTGGTCTATAAAATATTCTTTTCCAGATGTAAGTAAATCATCCTCAATAGTAAACATGTCTACTTACCCCCTTTCGAAAGAACAAGAAGACTTGCTGAATAAAGGTTTGAACTTTCGCACTCCTAACCACGCAGATCCATATATTACAGTCACCGGAATTGAAGCAGCCATAACCTCACTTGACCTCACCCAAAAAGAAATCATCCGAAGTTTAATATCCTCAAAAGTGAAAAACCTAAAACGACTAGAGAACGCACCTAATAAAGAAGAGTTAATAGCCATTAAACAATTAAGAAATAACAAGAACATAGTAATAAGCAAGTCCGACAAAGGTTCCAGCATAGTCATCTTGAATATAGAAGATTATCGTAGTAAAATATTTGATATCGTTGGCGCACAATATACTTTTAAACCCATTACAGCTGAAGATAACAACCTAGCCATGAAGAAATTCAAGCAGACCTTATCAACGCTTAAAAAAGAAAAAAAAATCATAAACGAGGAGCAATATAAAAAGTCTGTAATCCAATGTGATACAGTACCATATATATATGGACTTCCAAAAATCCATAAGCCATCGGTACCACTCAGACCTATTATAGCGTATCACCAGTCCCCCGCAATACATCTTTCTAGATATTTGGCAAATCACCTCGCACCCATGGTTAAGTCAAGTAACCTCTTCTCAATATCCAGCATTCCTCATTTTATTACGCAAATTAGAAATTCAAAACCAAGTCCAGAGTATAAGATATGTTCCTTTGATGTTACTTCCCTTTTCCTCTCCCTACCACATGATCTGATCAAAGACAGCTTAAAAGAATTACTCACCACCTAAAAAGTCAAGGTTCTGGAGATTAACGGATTGGTTGAAATGTTTCAGACCTGTTTAAACATGACCAACTTTACCTTCGAAGGGAATCTTTATCAGAAAATATGTGGGTCTCCCATGGGCAGTCCACTATCCCTTGTAGCAGCTGAAGTGGTCATGAGCAGACCGGATAAATGGATCAATGATAAGAAAAATCTAAGAATAAAAATGTGGAGGAGATATGTTGATGACATATTTTGTGAATATCACCACGAGGATGATCTTTTGATCTTGGAAACCTTGCATAAGTGTAATAGCCACCTTAAATTTACTATGAAAACTGAACGCAATCAAGTACTACCATACCTGGATATTCTTGTAATTAGAACTCCTGAAAGATACCATACTTCAGTATATTATAAACAAAATTTAAAACCTTCATATTTACACTTCAGATCATACAATCCAATAGGACATAAAATAACAGTTGTCAAAACGCTTACTAAAAGAATCCAAACCCATTGCTCCCTGCCTGTTTTTAAGAAACTGGAAAAAGAAAATATCCTCAAAAACCTTAGCCTGAGAGAGAGAGAGGTTATTCTTCACAATTTATCAATAAACACAGTTTTAACGCCTCGCCACATAGAGCAGCTAAAATATATAGAAACAAATGCATTCTCCCTTATTCAAAATGTAATGAAAAATAGCCCATATTCTTCGCAGACAAGGAATTCAAACGTATTTTAGTAACCATCAATCCATAGGTCAACTTCTTAGAAATCCCATAACTAAATCGGAAAAACAACTGGAACCTAAAATTCAAACCAATGCAATTTACTCAATTCAATGCCAAGACTGCAATGATACCTACATAGGAGAGACAGGAAGATCGATACAAGTTAGACTAAACGAACATAACAGAAATATCAGAACAAAAGACCAACGTTCAATGATCTATCAACATATTGCACAGACCGGTCACCAATTTAACATAATACAAACGAAATGCCACTACAAAGGACATTAAGAACAAATTTCAACGATTACTATTAGAATCTCTTGTTTCCAATGAATACAACAGCATAAACAGAAAAATAGATTTACCATCACAATACCGATATCTCAGAAGAAATCGATAGATTAATTTTAGAGGTTCTGGATGCCCTTTGTTTTTTGTAAATATTTCTGGTGGGATCAAGTCGATATTTTGTAAGCCCGTTGAAGAGCGAATAACGCTTGAAAGCTAGCGTTTTTAAATAAAAAAGATACTCATTGTGAGAATATAATTGTAATTATAATACTTTTTCACAATTTCATCATGAATATAAAATAGTATTTAATTATATTTTAACTATTGTGTTCTATTGGAGTTTTATTGTAGCGTGTTTCTCCCGTGGAAGGACTTTTATGTCAGAAAACTAGACAATTGACAATTTAAAGAGTTTTATTGATTCTTCTATTCAATTTTAAAAAGGTGGAAAATATACATATAATAAAATAGTAAATAAAGGGTAGATAAAATGTTGGGAAATATATATAGTTGTGTATGTGTACAAATTTCTTCAGTAAGGAAGACTTCCCCACCTTGAGAGAGTTCTCCTCCAGACAAGGTCTTCTTGAACACTCCTCAGTTCCACACCGAAAACTAGAGATTTGTCCGAGAACTGTCCAAAAACTAGAGATTTGTGGATTGAAATGTTTTAAAAGAAACTTATCCCCTGGAAACCTGATATTTTTACCTTAATAATTGTCGCATACCTTGGGATATTTGCATGGTATTGTTTTATTTGTATATTTGTATATTCTGTATATTTGTATATTTACATTTTGTTTCTTTAAAAGGATCGTGAATTTGCATGTCCGCGAGAAGCGCGATATTTATATATAGGTCAAAAAAGGTAATAAAGTAGAATTTCTTTTGCTTAGGATCTTCTCTTATTCATTCTTACTCGTTCTTTTAAATAGAACATCACAATAATAAATGTATAGCTATTTGTATTTATAACAAAAATCAAACTTGAATCTAAATGCTTTGTAATAATTCAAGTTTTTTTTTTTTTGAATGTGTAAAAGAAAAAATGGTTCTTGATAATTTTATTTCTTATGTATAGATGGGGCGCGGTACATAACTAACAGAATGGTCTGGAAGTTGAAGAGAATTGCTCAGAACAGAGTGAAATGACATTCCAATAATAGCCGACCACCGTATAGAGGAGATGATAATACATGATATTACACACTTGTGGTGGTTAAGCAATGACACTCCACATAAATAATTTCTTTATAAAATCAAGCCTTTTTATTACGATCACTATGACTACACCTCGCTATTGCTATTATATTCAGACAACCAAAAGAATGAGAAGAAGAATGAATTCAATTAAATAGAAAAAATATAAAATTAGATAATAAAAATTTCGCATATTTGCAACAAACAAATACGAATTTTTAAAAGCAAATAAAATTTACATAAAATAGAAATACAAAACAATAATTTTTACATGTCCCTACACACTTTAAAAATCACTAAACAATTTTAAATCATTTAGTTTTTCTTTGAAAACATTTAATTTCAAGGTTATATTTTAAAATCATATTGATATTTGGCTTTGTGTAATCCATGTGTAGATATGGCAATTTTATGAGATCCCCCCTTATTCTGAAATAGTGAATTTATTGAATGTAAGAACCGATCGATTTTATTACACATTTTAATTAATTTTGAAACGTTACACATAAGAGGGCTCTAGTGTCTGTCAGCCAGACTTATTGACCAACATTCCATCATTTCCTCACCTGCCATCGTGGAGATTGACCTTCAAATCGATGATGTCAGCTGATGATAGCGATAAAATATCTACCAGATTTAAGACGGAATCATATATATAAGAATGTCTGAGATGGTCTTAAATTGTGCTCTACGTGTGTCAAGGTGGGTCAGTGAGCACCTTGACCCGCCGCCGGCCAGAACCGGGCCACAACGACTTACCCAACTTCCTTCCTCCTTATGTCATACGGCTTTGTTTACGCTCATCACCACGCTGTGTTATTATTGATGGTTGTTTTATATATTGGCTCATTCTGTTGGCACACTTATCGGATAAATATGTTTATCCGGATTTAGGATTAAAAATATACAATACAGTCTGGAGATTAATATGTAAAACCGCTGAGAGAGTTAACCACTGATGAACCAAGCCCTCTCTTCCAATAAATTCTATCATTGCGGTAAGGTCTGTAGAGATAAAAAGAAACACAAATATAAATTGTTATATATTTTATCGATAGATGACAATTAAATTTAATAAACATATGTATATATTAAGAAAAAGGCATCTCCTTATCGTGCAACTGAAAGTTGCTGATGGCTTGCGCCATCTATCGGAATAAATATCAACTATTCTCGTTGATTTTTAATTATTCCAGAATTGGCCAAATACCCATTCTTGATTAATCAAGAAAATCTAACCACGGACGCGTTTCGGGCTGTTGGCCCTCATCAGCGTGGTGCAAACTGTACCTCAACGACCAAAAAATTGGTCATTAAGGCATCCTGAAAAATCATGAAACGGGTAGTTAAGGCCAGAATTGCGTGAGAACGCTACAAAATGTGAAAAAATAGTACAAATGTAATATTATGTAAGCTTTTCTTGATTAATCAAGAATGGGTATTTGGCCAATTCTGGAATAATTAAAAATCAACGAGAATAGTTTTTATTTATTCCGATAGATGGCGCAAGCCATCAGCAACTTTCAGTTGCCCGATAAGTAGATGCCTTTTTCTTAATTTATGCACCTTATCCCAGTACAATATTACATTTGTACTATTTTTTCATATATATCTATTTATAGGGAATTAAAGCACGAATGTTTCTTTACACATAAAAAAAACTTCAAACAAACAAACTAAAAGTCTATGTACATTGTTTGCTTGAATGCCATAACTAAGATTCCATCCTTCAGTGCTGCATATATAAGCAGAATGATTCAATACAATATTAGAGCTCTAAGAAGCGGTCTGGTGGATTAAATAGGCGAACCTGCTGAGAGGGTTCACCACTGATAAGCCCTCCCAATATTGTTTTTATCGCATTAAGGACAGTAAAACTTTGTTTTATGTGTAAAATAAACATTCGTGCTTTAATGCTTTCTTATAAAAAACCTAGTTATCAACCGATAGATTGGTGAACAGAGCTTTCGGAATGTTTTTTTGATAATATCATTTCTCCCGAAATTGTCCAACAATTTGAACTTCTTCTTCCTGGTCTTATTTCCATGTTTACCTCCAGAGAGAAATATCTTAATCCACTCCGAGAGTCGGACAAGGACCATGTCGTTTCTCAACAGTCTCCAGTAAGTCATACTCCTCCTTGATCATTTTTATGATGCCTTCAAATATCATCGAAATTAATATATTGAAATAAATCAGAAAGAAGAGTATATAAATACCGGTATTGATAATTTGAATTATTGAATAATCAGGGGTTCGGTGGACGAATGGTCTAAACCGCAGAACTTGCATCCGTTATGTGCTAAAACGAAGCAATAGCTTGTCATCAAGGTGTTCAGCAGACTGCCTGGCATCAGCTTCAAGAAGGAACATTAGAAAGGACATAAGGTCGGCTGATGACGAATTTTGAAAGAAAAAAAAAGCAATTTATAAAAAAATAATACTAATAATTTTATACCTATATCATAGCAGATGGCGCTTGTGCATCAAAATATAAATGTTCTAATAAAAGACACAAATTGATATTTGCGGAAGAACGATTGCTCGAAGCATATTATATATTTATAATTGTATATAATTCTACTGTCCTCAAAGCTTATGTCCAAAGTTCATCTAAAATACCCATTTTAAGAGTCTAGCAACAGTATCACTATAAAAGGAAGATCGAAAAGTGCAATATAACAGCGGTATGGTAGATTAAACTGGCGAAACCACTGGGATGGTTCACCACTGATGAGCAACGCCCCCCCCCCCCCATTAATTTTTCCATTGCAGTAAGGGCAGTAGAAATTGTTTAATTTCAAAAAGAATCTTACGCGTCTAAAATAGTTTTGAATTTTAATAACAGATGGCGCGCTAGTGCATCACCTATAATAGGTATAATAGGCCCAAACCCTACCATAAACACAACTCCCTTTACTCAATTACCGGACACACTTACTAACTATAACTCTATAAACATGATAAATATTTACAGACAATAGTCAGCACCGAGACACAAGATAAAATTACACGAAACACGAAGAAAAAACTAAACACGAAATGGGACTATTTATAGAACAATAATTTTTCTTTACAAATCAAACCCTTCCTACTGTCCTTATTCCAATAGAAAAATATGGTCAGAGAGAGCAGGAAGGGGGATTAAACAGGCGAAACTGCTGGAAAGGATAATTATCCTGATTATAATCACCGATGAACCAGGCCCTCCCAATATTTTCCCATTACCATGAGAACAGTAAGAAGATTTAAAAAAAAAATACAGTCTGTATATATACACTCACGAACAAAACTTAAGGAAGTTGTACCTTTTAGCATGTATATCGGGATTCAGACAATAACTCTGAAATATATTTAATACACAGTGACCTTTATTGAAGACACACGATATAACCAAGTGTGAACAAAATTGTCTCTGTCATCTTAAAAAAAAAAAACAACTAAAAAAAAAAAACAGACGACCGGCCACATTAAATACTTTCCACTTTCTTAACTTTTCTCCATGATTGTAAATGCCATCCGTCTAATCAAGCAGATATTGCATAGTTATATGTAAAACGTGCGAAAAATATGCACAGATCTCCCTTTATAAAAACCTGCAAAACAATTAAGAAAAAAGGCATCTCCTTATCGTGCAACTAAAAGTTTCTGATAGCTTGCGCCATCTATCAGAATAAATATCAACTAATCGTTGTTTTTAAAATATTCCAGAATTGGCCAAATATTCTGATAGGTGGCTCAAGCCATCATAAATATTTAGTTGAACGATCAGGAGATGTCTTAATTTATCCACCTGATCCAAGTGCAATTTCACTCTTTTGTACTATTTCTCACTGTAAAACGATGTCTTGATATTCTCTGCACAGTAGATTCATATATCTGAGAATAACTCCAGCTTTCTGTCATCAACCATGGTTCATCAGTAGGGAGGGATTTCATAACGGCTACTGGGAGAAGTTATGAAATGTATCGATTCTCCCTTGAAGCTGTTTTATCTTCGGAAATTGGGAAGAGCACGCCTAGCCAAGGTCAATTAACTAATTTCGATAAAAATGAAATATTTAGGAATAGAGAATTATCTCTTCCAAAGCTTTCGTGATGAAATCTGAATGTTGAAATTGATTTCACGTCGCTGAGTTCCAGGTTTGCAATACACTGATAAACCCCAAGTTATCATGGAATTTTATTAACTAAATGTATACTAATGTTTGTGTGTGTGACATACGGGGGGTTCACCTAATACGAGAATAACAACAAATAGAATTCTAATGAAACAACGAGTTATATACGACCATGAGGATTATTAGACTCTGAATACCTGCAAGTCTTTATACATGTGAACAGATTTTATATTATAACTGCAATGTCCTATAGTTTTTTTTTTTGCTCATCCTTAGTACACGTGGTACAGGCCATGATAATCATGGTGGGTAGAAGAAGGCGACTGCTTTTACTGTAAGTGCACTACATGTCTACACATGTGAAAAGCTGTTCGACTTTGCATTTACAAATGTGCCAGAGCTCCATTTGGTTACTTGCACTCGCTGGTGGGGTTGGACTTTTGCAAGAATCGGGGGCCATTGGAACATTTTTTTAAATCAGAAAAAAGTGTCCAATCCGGGAGTCGAACCCGGGTCGTAGCGGTCGATAACCAACGGTTTAGACCACCCCACCGACCCCCACATGTCCTATAGTAAATATGTTGTACCCCGAAATACGAGGGGTGTCCCATAAGTCGGTGGCCCGACATATAAAGAAAATGACTAATAAAATTATTATGATTTATTTTTCAACATAATCCCCTTTAAGGTCTATACACTTTTTCCAGCGATGTTCTAATGCTTTTATGCCCTCCAAAAAGAACGACGTTTCAAGTGACTCAAAAAATAAGGTTACAGCATCAATGACCTCTTCATCTGACCTATAATGAATGCCAGAAAGTGATTTTTTCAAATGAGGAAATAGGTGGAAGTCAGACGGAGCTAGATCTGGTGAATAGGGTGCATGTGGTAAAAGTTCAAAGCCAGAATCATAAATAGCAGCCATGGCTTGCAGCGACCGATGACTCGGAGCATTGTCTTGATGACAATCTTCCTGGACAACTTTCCTCTTCTCTTTTCTTTAATAGCTTCTAGTAGTTGCTTCAAAACTTTGCATAATAATTGCCAGTGATGGTTTGACCCTTATTCAGAAAGTCTAGAAGAAGTACACCCTCGGAATCCCAAAATACAGACACCATAACCTTCCCTGCTGATGGAACTGCCTTGGCTTTCTTGGGGGAGGGGAACCGGAGTGTCTCCATTGCATGGACAATTTGACAATTTAAACAATTTTATTGATTCTTTTAATCAAATTTTACAAAGGTGGAAAAATAAAAGAGTAAAAGGGCATATAAAGTGTAGGGGAATATATATATATATAGTTGTGTACAAATGTCTTCAGCAAGGAAGGCTTCCCCACCTTGAGAGAGTCCTCCTCCAGACAAGGAGGGGGTCTTCTTGTACACTCCTTAGTTCCGCGCCGAGGAAGTATCTATAGATGCGCATCTTGGCAGACGCCAGGATGGCCAGGGCGTCATCGTCTAGGCCATGCCCGAAGACCCAGACCCGAAGTCTCCATTGCATGGATTGTTGCTTGGACTCTGGCGTAAAGTGATGGGCCCAAGTCTCATCCATGGTAACAAATCTATTAACAAATTCCTTTGGGTTAGCTTCAAATAATGCAAGATTGTCCGAAGATAACTTTCTCCTTATAGCCTTTTGATCGGGTGTCAAAATTTTGGGAACCCAACGGGCAGAAAGCTTCCTGAGGCCCAAGTGTTCTCTCATGATCCGATCCACTGTTGTTTTTGGAATACCCAAGGTCTCTTCTATCTGACGAACTGTCATTCTTCTGTCCAACATAACCAAATCAAGCATCATGTATGTTTTCTTGAGTAACTGACTCAACAGGTCTTCCTGGTCGATGTTCGTCTTCGGTGCTGATCCTCCCTAATTTAAACGCAGCTACCTTTTTTTTTTTACTGTGCTATAGGAAGTAGCATCTTCCCTTAATGTATCCACCATATCCTCACATATTTCTTTCGGCGACATTCCTTTCTTACAAAGATATTTATTACAGCACGAATCTAGTTTGTCTCCATTTTAGATGATTCCTGTTTCTTGTCCTCTTTCAAAACCTATAACAAAAAAAAAAAAAAAAGACGGTTAGTTGTAGAAACTTAAAAATTTACATATCTTTATACAAGGCTTTAAGGTATATATGGTAAAATTTATTAGTTTCTAATATTTCGCTCTCATGGTCGGGCTACGGACTTATGCGACACCCCTCGTACATGATAAAAGGTAAAACTTCCGTAAGGTTTGTCCATGAGTATAAGATATGACGGAATCGCTCTGGAATATCTATTCTTCTGTTAATGTTATGATTCTTTGATGTGAGGGGTTAGAGGATCAATCCTTCTGACTTGGTAATATATTGATTAGAAGTTTTCTGTCTTTGTAATTCTGTAAAATGTGGCTAAAGTCTGGCACCCCTTTTACAGGGAGTGAAATAAAATAATTTATATTGTGAAAAATAGCACAAATGGGACATTGTACTGGTATACTGTTCATAAATTAAGAAAAGGCATCTCCTTATCGTGCAACTGAAAGTTGCTGATGGCTTGCGCCGTACGTGGTTAGCTTTTCTTGATTAATCAAGAATGGGTATTTGGCCAATTCTGGAATAATTAAAAATCAACTAGAATAGTTGATATTTATTCCGATAGATGGCGTAAGCCATCAGCAACTTTTAGTTGCACGATAAGAAGATGCATTTTTCTGAAGTTATATTGTTTTAGAATTTTTAATTTACCACGCAGAGATAAAATAATGAATATTTATGAAATGAATTTTTAAAAAAAGGCATCCTCTGATCGTGCAACTAAAAGTTGCTGATGGCTAGCGCCATCTGTCGGAATAAATATCAACTAATCGTTGATTTTTAATTATTCCAGAATTGGACAAATATCTTAGTTAATCAAGAAAAGCTAACCACCATACGCTTTTCGGGATATTGACCCTTATCAACGTGGTGCATGCTGTACCTCAACGAAAAAAAAATCTTTCAGACATCCTGAAAAATCATGTAACGGGTATTTAAGGGCGGAAGGTGTGAGAATATATAACATGGTTTGACCAAGTTTGCTAATAGAACAGTGCTACAGAATCTAATCTCCGTGCGATTCTGGACTTTATAGAGAATATGGCCACGGAACATGGTATTAACTTATGATCCTGACAAAAATAGGTAAAGAATTGCGCGGGAAATTTTCACCTCATTAAAAAAAAAAAAAAAAAGAAGACAATGATGAAAAAAAACGAAAACAAACAAAGGTCAAGGTCATTTTGATCACATTATTATTATAAATGGTCCCATCCATTTGTCCCACCACCACGCGCGGGTGTTATTCAACATTTCAACAAAGTGGTTTTGCAACTTTTTTTTTCAAAACTATTGCAAGAAGAGGGATGGCTAAATGGAGAATTAAATTGCTTCATGACAACGCCCTCTGTCTGTGATCCTGGCAGTATATATGTTACACTTCTCTCTGTTACATATATACTCCTCCTTATTCACATGATTTATCGCCATGAGATGCTACTGATGTGTTTGGAAAAAAATACTTGAAAAATAGAACTGTAGCGCTGAAATTGAAGCATCACATGAGAAGAGGAGCTAAAGTTGTCACGGCGGAGAGATGTATTCAGCGCTTTCACTCTCTCACACAAAGATGATAAAGTTGTATAGCTTCAAATGTGAATATGATTTGTGTAGATGTGAAAGCGATTATCTAAATAAACACATTTCTTTTACACGCGTTTTGGTATTTTCACTATTTTTATAAGGGATTTGAAGAGACTTTTGACACACAACTTGTAGACTATTGAGCAGATATATTTTATATCTATTTAGATCTAGAGAGAAAGAGATATTTTCTCTTTTTTTCCAAGATTATATTTTTGCTTAAAATATATGCTTATAGATGTGTTGCTTTATGTCCGTAATTAAAAGATATATACATATTTGGGTTCAATTTAAAAATAGTTATAAAATAGATACATAGATGGCGCCAGTAGTATAACTTCAATGTTGTTGTTGTTGTTGTCGTCGTGTCCAAAGAAGAGTCTCGGATGTCTCCATGCATCTCCATCACAGCAGCAGCAATATCCACTATCTTGGGTGTGTAAAGCTGCTGCTCTGGGTCTAAGTCAATTTTCTGCAAGGCTGCGGCCATTGCTGGGCATGATAATATGTGAGTAGGTGTTAGTTCCACACCAGACAGTTGTTGCATGCTTTATAAGTTCTTGTGCCATCTGGATGTATTGTCATTCCTTATAGTGTTTTGTTCTAAGTCTTGTTATAGTTTTTGTCAGTTTTCTCTCAGAGTTTATTTCACATATTTGATCTTTTCTTATTTTTTTGTTTGATTATCTTGTATTTTTGCCAAAACATCAGCGTCAAATACTGACATTTGTTCTTTCCTTTGGCTCAGCTTTCTGGCTTCCTTTGCCAATTCATCTGCCATTTCATTACCCTCGATCCCAACATGGGCAGGAATCCATTGTAGAATGCAGTTCTTCTCCAATGTTTCCAGTTGGGTAAGTAATGAGTGTATTTTCTGCGTGATTCTAGTATTGCCCTTCTGAATTGCTTCTAGAGCGGATCTGGAGTCGCTGTATATTATGATTCCTTCTGCTTGATGCAGGGATGGTTGGTTCAGGGCATACATCAAGGGCTTTCCAGATAGCTGTCAGTTCACAATTGAAGTTTGACGAAATCTTTCCTGCTCCTTCTTTGATTTTGATGTGTGTTCCATCTTGGAGTATTATGTTAATTCCGGCCCCTCCATTACTCAGGGTAAGGTCTGATGATCCATCTGTGTATGCTAATAAATAATTTCTCTGATCATATGAATCAATTGTGTCAAGTCCTTTCTTTTTAAGTATGATTTTGTTCTCTTTTTTTATTGCAGGGTTCGTTCAGGTTGAGATTAATGATTAAATTTGATGGTAATGGGGTAGGAAATGTTGGTTCTTCTTGAATTTGAAAGTCACTGTGTTTCATGTTTATGCCTTTTCTAATATTGTTGTCGTACTGAAGTGTTGAAGATCTTTTAAGTCTTTCTTTTTGTGTCCAGTTTAAATAGGTTCTATGGCATATGTGTTCGGTTTTTTTACTTTTTAGGCTATTTGTGAATTTTATTGTTTTTAATTGTCTTCTGCTTTCGAGTAGGTCTAGGCCACATTCTCTTTGAATTTTCTCATTGTTGGTGGAAGAAACAGCACCAGTGATTATTTTGGCCGCTTTTGCTTGAACACTGTCTAGTCTTCCTTTTAGTGATGAGCTTGAGGGAGCCCAGACAGGTGTTGCATATTCCATTATTGGCCTTATTAAGGTGGTATATGTGGTTCTGAAGGTTTTGGGTTTTGCTCCCCAATTTGTTCCACACAACCTTCTCAGAATATTTAGTTTTCTGGTAGCTCTATTTGAGGTGCTAATTATGTGTTTTGTAAATCGCAATTCCTCATCAAGTATCACACCTTGGTATTTTGGATTTCTAATTTTATCAATTATTTGGTTGTTTATGCTTATTTTGGGATTAAATTTATGCCTGTTTTTCCTGTCAGTGGAGAAGACGCATAGGTTTGTTTTTATTGGGTTTATGGTCATTTTGAGTTCCATTGCCCACTTCTCCAGTCCTCTCATTGATGTGTTCAGTATTTTTTCTGATTTTTCTATACTGCTACTTGTGTGCCATATGGCTATATCATCTGCATAACAGGCAACCTTTGTGTCTTCAGTGAGGTAAGGATGGATGTCGTTAATATATAGCAGGAAGAGTAGAGGACTGAGCACAGATCCCTGAGGTACACCAGCCCATGTTCTTCTGTCCTTGGAAAATGCTCCATTAACCCGAACCTTTATCCTTCTTCCCCTTAAGAAGTCTGCAATCCAGATTAAGGCTTTTCCTCTTACTCCGATGTTGTGCAGCCTTTCAAGTAATTTCTCCCTCCACACTCGATCAAAAGCTGAGGTCATATCCAGGAATACGGCCGTTGTCTTTGTTGGTTTTTCCTGGAAAGAATCTATTATTGATTGGCAGAAGTAGAACAGTTGATCAGTTGTACAATGTCTGGATCTATAGGCAGTTTGGTAGAAGTTTATTTTATTATTGTTAGTGAGCCAGACTATGAGCCTAGAGTGGATGATTCGTTCTGTTATTTTACAAAGTATGCTGGTGAGAGCAATTGGCCGATAGTTCTTGCATTCCTTGGCATCTTTGTTTGGTTTCAGTATTGGCACTATAATTGATATCTTCCAATTCTTTGGTAGTTTACCAGTTTGCCATGAAATGTTCAGTATTCGTAGGAGTTGATTTTTAGCTTTGTCTCCAAAGTGTCTAATCATTTGACCAAAGATTAGATCATCTCCTGGTGACCTCTTGGGATCTAACTTTTCTATTGATGAGTTTAGCTCATTCAGTGTGAAGTCTCTCTCGAAAAAATATCTTGTTGATGGTAATTTTTTGCTTGTTTAACTAACTTGTTTATATTATTTTTTAGAGTCCTGTCTTCATTCGTGTAGTTGAGTCTAGAAGTGCTTGAAAGATATTCAGCAATTATGTCAGCCATCTGTTTGTTCGTTCTCGCTGTTCTATTCATATTGGTTAGAGTATTGGAGGATTGGTGTTGGTTTTGATTGTTTTCTAACACTCTAATTATATTCCAGTGTTGGCTGTCCATTCTTGGATCCATTTTTTTCGCAGAATTCTGCCCATTTTTCTTGTTTGCATATCCAAATTTCTTGTTCTATTTGTGACTAATTTCAATGAGTTTCTTTCTGTTTTATTTGTTTTGAGAAGTTCATTGATATTGTCTCTCTCTGCAATCATTGCCTCGATGTTGTGGTCCTTCCAGAAAGGTATCCACAGGTCTTTACGTTTGCCTCTAGGTTTCGATGCTTTTGCAGCTTTGGATATGTTCGAAGAGAATTTTTCCAAGTTTTTGTCAAGCGTTCTGTAATTTGATTCTTCGTTGCACAGTTCTTCGAGCTTTTCTGTGAATTTTTTCCAGTCGGCTTTCCTAAAGTTCCATGTTCTTTTATTTTGTTAGACATTCTCAATTTTGAAGTTTAGGGTTGTTAAAATTGGTCTGTGGTCACTGATTGCACTTTTCAGGATTTTCCATTGTGTTGTGGGTGCGATGTTGTAATTTATCGCTGTGATGTCTATTGCGGATTCTGTGCCTGTGGACTTGGATATATAGGTGTTCTCTCCATTATTTAACGGTGTAAGGTCGAGGTCGTTTAGCATGTCCTCAACCTGCTGACCTTTGTTATCCTGGACAGGTGATCCCCAAGTTGGACTTTTGGCGTTAAAAGTCGCCAAGTATGATTGTGATATCCGAAGACGCTTCAATTAATGTCTCTATCAGGCCTGTATTGATGCTAGTGTTATCGGGGTGATAAACATTTATGATTGTTATTGTTTTTTTCTGGGAGGTAGATTTCTATTGCCTGAGCTTCTGTCGTGCTTTCTGTAGGCTTACTCTGAATATAGGCGATTTCCTTAAATTTGATTTCTGGTGTTTTAATCAAAACGGCAAGTCCTCCTCCAAATTTTCCCGGTCTGTCCTTTCGTAGTGTGGTATAACCTTTGATATTGAATCTCATATTGTGATTCAATTTTGTCTCCTGGAGACAAGCAATATGCACATTGTTGTCACGGAGAAGACAAGTCAGCTCCTCAGTTTTCCTCTATGTGCCATTTATATATTATATATATATTATATTTATTATTTATATATTATATTGAGCTGTAGTAGATTCAATTGTGTCCTCGTAGTAGATTTCTCATCAGGAGCCCGGGCTGCAGCTCCTGACGCGTCGGTTACCCCGGACGCGGTAGCATTGCTGGAGATATCGGTTTTGCTCTTCATTGGAAAATGGGTGCCGTTGCAACGTTAGTCATCTTGGAAACGAACCAGAATTTGGTCAAATATTCCAAGGGTCCAGGGGGGACCGCAGGGAGGTGTGGTCGGACTTCTCCCCCCCCCCCCCCCCCATAACTTCAATATCTCTGATATATATGGAAAAACAATCTATTTCAGTATTTCCCAACTCGTAGAATCAATAATTTAACCAAATACTATACACTACCTAAAATATAAAATGCATTGCTCGATATATTATGTCTTTAAAAATTACAGAACAATTTCCTTCCATAGTTAATTTGTATAGTGTGTTATGTTGAATACTTTGATTTCCTTTTCATTTTTCCTTCTCTCCTTTGTTTATGTTTCTTTTTCCTTTTCTCCATGAAAATGAAGTATGGCGAGTCCTTACAGGACGGAAATGTCCTAATAAAGCTGCTGTTGTTTGTTTTATATTATGTCTTTAATTTACATTTCTAGTTTTAGAAACTTCAATTTAATGTATTCAATAGCAAGTGCAGAAAATTCAATTCAATACAATAGTGAAACGGTCCGGAGATTAAAATGATGAAACCACTGGGAGGATTCACCACTGATGAGCCATACCCTCCTCCCTCTTTCAATTTTTATTTATTGCAGAATAAGGGCAGTAGAAATACATTTTAATTCTATATTTAAAAAAAATGACCATTGAAAAATGTTTATAATTTTCAATTTAAGCTGTGTCCCCAAATAAACAAAACAAGATAATCGAACGAGCCGAAGAAGTTACATCATTCATTTTTTGTCAAGTAACACACGCAATGTTTACCAAGTCGAATAGACAAGGAATACGACATAGTATATTATTTTCTATGAAATGTTAAAAAGATTTTGATCTGAAAATTCTTCAAACGTAAAACCCACATAGCTTCTCTACAAGTATCACGCTATTAAACCAAAGTCAAATCTGTGATGAGAATTTCATTTCGGAAAACTAATATCGTTTTGCACACATCTCCCCTGATCACATACAACCGTCATATCTGTTACATCAAGTTATCTTGTGAAACGACATAATAGTTTTTCATCCGTCAATTTTACCCTCACAGATATAAATCCCTTATCTCACTCTTTCCGCCCCTGGGGAATCTCATCTATGTTGGCGGCTTTCTGCTTGCTTGGCGTTTTGCCACGTTGTACTGTCTGCTTGACACACTACCATTGTGTTAAATAGAAGGCCGTACTTATTTGGTAAATTAGACAAAAGATAGGCATGGCCCTTAATATGTAGTTCGGCTTATATTCAGGAGAAGGGGATCAGGGTGTTCTGTGATGACATCTTAGCCATAGTATTTGTGTCTCTACTTTCAACAATCCACACGAGCCTTGTAGATATTGTAGCTCTACAATCTATAGAACTACCTCGTCAAGGGTGATTTTCACACAACCTTTCTCCTTTAACACTGTTTCGGTCTAGATAACCGGTCTTGACATGACCCCACATTTATGTGGATCCTTCATTAATTTTGACTTAGAATTGAACAGCAAAACTATCTTAAAGCAATGTCTCCATCCCATAATTTGCGAAGAGACTTTCTGTAGGTGAGTGACTATACTTTCCTCAATCCTACGCTTTCATCCATACGCGAATGATGAATGGGACCATGTTTTATTCTTGAGCACAAGGTCGCAGAATTCAGCAATGGTTTTGTCCGACGTTCGGATCATGATATCCGCTTCTTTCTTCAGCTTGAGGATGTTACTACGGGAGGCGTCGTCCAGGTTGGGAGAGGCAATGTTGAGGCGAGATTGAATACGTAGGTACTTGTCCCCTAGGAACTTATGCATCTGGTAGTGGATGCAGTCCTGATCGGCCGAAAAGGTAATGCTTAGGAGGGCCTTCCCCCAGGACAAGCGACCCATTTTGCACGACTCGGTGTAAACCGATGGAATGAGAAGTACGGCCTGTTCCCAGCGATAGCATGACTACGTCTTCCTCAGGGTAAAGATACCGACTGCTGGCGTAGACGCATGTCGCCGGGTTGTTGGCGAAGATGCCGCCGTCTATCAGCACCCTCTCCTGCTTGTTCAGAACAATCCTTTTTGGGACAAAGTAGGTGGGGGCAGCTGTAGCCGCTTCCAGGACATCGCGAATCTTCACCTGGTTGGTTTTAGGTGACCAGCTCTTGAAAAAGAGGGTCCCAACATTCTTGATGTCGTAGCTGGACACGATGAGATTGCAAGAGACATTTTTGACTAGAGCGTTCCCGAAGTACTTGTCCAGGACGTAGGTGAGGTGGCTGCGGGAGTAAGTGGAGCTACGTACCCAGGACCAGATGGACTTCTGGAAGAATGAGGATTGGAAGATGTAAGGTCCGTAGTTCTGGTAGAAGTCGACGACGGCCAGGGCGCTGTAGCTTGAGACGAAATGGTCGATGCAGAGCCCACAGCAGGTAATACCGCCCGAGGAGGTGCCACCCATTATGTCGAAGATATCCGAGCACTTGAGGCAGGTCCTCCGCTCGATTTCCGCCAGGACTAGGGCGGGGATGATCCCCCGGATACCTCCACCGTCCACTGACAGGGCAAATCGAGTCATTAATAGCACCTAATACCATTCGATTGTTGGCAGTCGTTTACACAAAACCTGGAGATAACGTGAAGCTACCAACTTAACTGCAGCATTTTTTTTTCACTTCAGTAACGTTCTCTGCCTGGCCATATTTGCACAAGAGTGATTCGCCATACTATCACCAGTTCTATAAAAGTAACCAATCAGCTGAAGAATACTTATTCTATACTATTTAATCCTATAAATGATAGGATTCGACACAATCCGATTGCAAGTTGAAAGATATCCAAGTTATTCTTTCGCGCGTTAGTTAACCCTGATAAACGCCAAGTTCACAAATCTAACGGCACAAGAGTTTCATAGTATTTCAAGTAAATAAGCATGAGACCAATGTTATAGAAAACATCAGTTATGGTCCTGTTGCTATATCTTCGAAATAGGATATTCAAACTTTCAATACTTATAAGGAACTTTTGATTTCAGTTTGATATATTATTACGAAACTTCTTTTTAGAAAAAACGAAACCTTCATATAAAAAAGCTTCTGATAATAAAAAGGGAATTTTACATCAATTTATAATACTCTTGGCAAAATATTCAAGCGCAAAATTTTATCGGAGCATCCATGATGGCTAATCAAAACCTCCAGATAATCCTTGAAGTCGGTTTGAGATAAGAGAACCTCAAATGACAGCTCTATCACAATTATTATAAATTTCACTAGATATTTATTTATCAAAGATAGGTTCAAATTTTTTCCAACTTGTCTCTTTTCTACATGCGATCTAAATATCTTCTTTTGTCCTCTTCCTTCAATGTCTTCCTTTACCTAGGGTGGGCCACATGGTCTCACCATATTAAATATATTCTTAAAGAAAATTCTTTTGTACAACTACTATCAGGTTCAAAACTGGAACATCTTCCGACAAATATGTGTTTACTTCTACACTATCTGAGATTGTCCAGTTTCTCGACGCATGAGATTATCCCTATATATGTGGGTATCTATGTCGGCTATACACGTCCACAATACGTAACTAATCTGACTGAAATTTTAACAGTATATAGAGTAGAATCTGGAAAAACTTATAGTGAAAATTTCAGGTCTCTATTCCGAATATTCTTTGAGTTATTTGCAAATTGCGTTGCAAATTTGCCTTTTCGCTTGCAAGCAGCGCCTCTAGCGGTGAAGATGGGAGGTAATATCAGCTGACCTAATGTACATGTAAAACCTGTTTTGACAGGACATAGAGAAAAATCAGGAAAATATATTTATCAGATTTTTAGCCAATAAAAAATAAAATTGACAGGTTCTGGGCAAAAAATAGTTGTTTTTTTAGTCAGAAAATGATGATGACAATATTGCTGTATCATGTTTGATTATCAGATACAAAATTATATCGGGAAAAATTCCAAAAAGCTGAGACCACGGGTGAAGCCAGTTCATTTTTAGTGTGCAGGAACAAAATTCTAACAGAAAAACATTCATTCGAGCAGAAGACACAAAACCAGATCATCTCTTTATAAAAATATCGCTTCTCTGACACAAAGTTTGGAGCGGGACAAAGCCAGATCATCTCTTTATATAAAAATATCGCTTCTCTGACACAAAGTTTGGAGCGGGACATTTCACAAGAGTGACATCCACGGCGCCAATTTATAATTGTAACGAATAGTATTTGAATAAAAACATTTAATCGGGTAAAACCTGGGCGTTGCCCGGGTCATTCGGCTAGTTGCCTATAAAGCTCTGATCGAATTTGTGTTTGCTTTTACAGTAGCTGAGATTGTTCGGTTTCTTGACATAACTCGCGACTTTGTACCTACAAGATACCAAAGCCTTTGTTTGTTTACTTACACTGAAGAGATCGGACTTGTGCAAGAATCAGAGAGCAATTGAAAACAATAATAAAGTTTTTAAAACTTACTTCGTCGTGAGATTCTGGTCTTGATTAACGACATCACCGTCCACTACATAGGACAGGTATGCCGTAGTTGCAAATATCCTCTCTGGGTGAATTAACTTTATCACAGAAAATATCAGTGTCGTCTTCAACTTCATATTTATTAAAGATTTGTTTGAAACTCGTAGGTTTTCCCTAAGGTAAATAAATGGCCACACCCATCCAGCAGGAATGGAGATCTCTAGAAGATTGGAGGGGTAATAGTTTAATTCTCTCTCTCTCTCCAATCTGGTGCGACCAGTACCATAACGAGTAGCGTGAAGTGCTAGTTCCCAAGTTTGGCTCCCTGGAGGACTGACTGACTGCAGTTCCGGTTCGATGTCAGAAACACCCTTCCTTCTTCGCATTTCTCCTTTAACTTGTGAGAGAGTTACGTTTTATATATGATAGGAGAGAATTTACACTCATGGACAAAACTTAAGGAAGTTGTACCTTTTAGCATGAATATCGGGATTCAGACAATAACTTGGAAAGATATTTGATATATAGTAACCTTTATTGAAGACCACGAGATAACCAAGAGGGAACAAAAAAATTGCTTCTGTCCCCTTCAAATAAAAATAATAATAAAAAATAAAAACAGAGAGAAAGAGAAAGAAGGCGATTAAGACATCACAATATGAAACTTCCTTTAGTTTTGTCCATGAGTGTATATTGTGTGTGACATGTCATATATTGACATACATTTATTAGCGGCGCATTCCATATATACAAGTATATTTGGTATATATATATACAAGTATACAACTATATATACTTGTATATTTTAATGAGAATCACGAAATTTCTCTTAATGAATTGTAAAAAGCTATAAAACGAAGAGAATTTTTTTTTTATTAAAATGCATAGGCTACTAGCTTTCGGGCTTCAAGCTCCGTACCCGTTGAAGGGCTTGGAGCCCGAAAGCTAGTAGCCTATGCATTTTAATAAAAAAAAAATTCTCTTCGTTTTATAGCTTTTTACTTGTATATTTTAAATAAGATATATTTTCATTTCCTATATTTGCATATTATATATTTACATATACTCTATTTGGAGAAGAGAGGTTCTAGAAGTTTTGAAGCATGCAGAGTCGACCACATCCATCATATGACAAAAAAAAAAGAGAAAACTTGTGACAGATTCCAGTAATTAATTAAAATATAAGTTTCTCTCAACATGGCGTCAGCAGTTTAAACTCAGCGGGGAAAACTCGTTAATTTGTTGATTGAAAACGCGCGTGTGTGTGAGCATTTGAAATAAAAATCACCGATCTCCCCTTACATTAGAAGCCGTAATAATGTTATTTTCTATCTAACGACTAGTTCTGTAATCACACAGATTTGACTTGGTAACAAAATCACACAACATCAGCTTTGGAAAACTCGGAAAGTCCTTCCTGATGACTCACTAGGATTTTGAAATATAACCTTGTCAAAGGTAGGTTCAACAGGAGATTCAGCTACAGCTAAGTTTCATATATAACCTGGTTTATATAACAAATGAAATATAATAATCACAGTCTTGAATACATCTTTGCTTTACATCTTGTGATTCAGACCTTCGTTTATTTTTTTTTTTACTAGACTGTATCTAAACTTCGACTATATCTTACATGGAATATTTCTTGTAAGATATAGTCGAAGTTTTTTTATTAAGCCCGTTGAAGAGCGATAATCACTTGAAAGCTAGAATTTTAAAATAAAAAGAAACTCATTATGAGAAAATATTTTGTAATTTTAAAACGTTTTTCACAATTTTACCATGAAAATATATTTAATTAAAAAGGCATATATTGGATCAAAATTTTATTTATTTTACCAATATTTCAGTTGACTGAGCGCCAACCTTTATCAAGGTGTTATAACATTTTAAAGACTTTAAAATGTTATAACACCTTGATAAAGGTTGGCTTTCAGTTATTGAAATATTGGTAAAATAAATGATATTTTGATCCAATATATGCCTTTTTAATTAAATATTTATCTATGGATTGCTCTATTTCAAAATGAAAATATATGTTATTTCATACCCCCGATCATACTTGTCTGCTAACATCTCTGAACAATATCTAACTACTGAGTCAGATCTTTATTATCAAAAGAACAAAATCGTGAAGCGCAGAGTTTTTTGTTATTATTTAGCCGAGCTTTCTGGCAGGAATACTCGAAAGCTCGACTAAATAAAAAGGGAAGATTCAACATTACCGAGTGAAAGTATTAAAAAAGGAATGAACAAAACGACACTTACCTAAATTATCATGCAAATCACTACTGTCGTTTCAGTCGGTTGACCATATTAGAGCTTCCAATCAATTCTACAACGGTCGAACTGATTTTTAAAACCCAAAATTACACTCGGTACTAACAACTTATTTTAAAAGCGATAATTTATGTAGAAGAGGGTTTCCTCGAAAGCTTGTGCCTATCTGTTTTTGCACCTCACGGAAATATATTTTAAGTTGTATATTTTACAATTGTTTATTGTCATTCAAAAACGAACAAAATTAGATTTCAAAATAAATAATAATATTATTTTCCTTTATTATATTTCTTTGGAACCTTAAAAATATCAACGACAGAGCACACATAGTATTGATTTTTCTAAATTGTTTCAATTTTGACCTAGAGATGGCAGCACGTATTTCAAGGCAGATCAATGTGACCATCAAACTAGCTGACGACACCAAGGGTCACTCCAAAAGATTTTCTAATAACTTATTTTTATTAAAGCTGCAACTTTCAAATTTTCAGAGTTTCTCAAAGTATTCACCCTTAGCACCTATGCAAGATTTCATCCGTGAAAATCAATAATCGAAGCACTTACACCAATCATCTTCGGGGATGGAATTTACGGCATTGATAAAAGCTTGCAGTGCTTCATTATCAATGTAAAATAGTATTAAATGAATAAATATTATTTTTTTTATTTGTGTTTTTATGTGAAAATTTTCTATTCAAATATTTGTGAGTATCTTAACAATATATATAACTCTTTTAAACATATAATACTTTTTTTTTTATTTGTGTCCCGAAAAAGTGTTTTTTTTTTTGTTTATATTGTATTAAGTTACATTAAATATATATAAGATATATAGATATATATATATATATATTATAAATAAAAAAAATAGATTTCTGTTGAATTTTGATCATCTTGAGGATTATGTTATGGTAATGCAGTCGTGGTTAAAATCTTGAAAGTATATTAAAAATAGTAAAGATCAAAAATAGCTTTAATTGAGCTTATGGAATATATAAAAACATAATTTGATAAAAGTACTGCATGGCTTAAGGTATATAAGAATAAAAAAATAAACTTATTTACATAATTTACAAATATGGTTTGAGCCGGCCATCGGGAAGAGAGAAAATATCTTTATTTTACGGGGCTGCTAACCAAAATGAATGATTTTTGAGCTCCAAAAAGTGTCAAGGGATGGGAATCGAACCCACGACCTTCCGCTTACCGGGCAGATGCCATGACCACTAGGCTACCCTGGACATAGACGGCCATCGGGAAACAACAACAATGAGTTTTAAAGAGGAAGCGTGACCTCTGGCGGTCGATTTAACAGAGTATTTGAATCTATGAAATATAATTTTAAATAAAATAATATTTTAATATAACATATATTTATAAGATGCCCTGCCATTAATTTTTCCATTACAGTAAGGGCAGTAGAAATTGTTTAATTTAAAAAAGAATCATACGTGTTTATAATAGTTTCGAATTTTTAAATTGTATGTTGAGTGATTTTCCTTTTTTTTTTCCAAGTTCAACTACGATGTGACCTATATCATGTGTTAACTTTATAATGTGTGGAGTTTATGAAATGTACATAGCGCCTCGGGAGTGCTAAGAATTTAGATTGCATCACTGTGTTCAGCATTTCCAGTTCTTTCCCAATGTAGAATCAAGTTCACGTATTCCTTTGGAATGAATTCTTATTTTAGGACACAACAGACACTTTCAGTGGACTATCACTGACGTCTCACAAGATTGGTGAACGGGATAACTGGGGGGAGGTATGGGGCAGTTTCAGGATAACTTAAGGGGGCTCGGTGAAAGGAGGGTGTAAACCGTTGGTTTTCGACCGCTACGACCCGGGATTGAATCCCGCATTGGGAACTTTTTGTAATAATAATAAAAAATTCCAATGTTCCCCCGAATCTTGCAAAATTCTAACCCCATCAGCGAGTGCATGTAACCAAACTGGGCTCTGGTAAATTTGTAAGTGCAAAAGTCGAAATGCTTTTCACGTGTGTAAACGTGTGGTGCACCTATAGTAAAAGCAGTCGCCAACTTCTACTCACCATGATTATCATGGCCTGTACCACGTGTACTAGGGATAATAATAATAATAATAATAAAGGATAACCTAGAGCAGTGATTCTCAACCTTTTTTTTGTTGCGGCATTATTTTAAAGATTTGAAAATTTGGCGGCACAATTTTAGAATTTCGCGGCACACTTTTGCTAACTTGAATGCAAGAAAATTCAAATTATGTATCAATATTTCTATGCAAAATATAAGTAATATACATCTCTAACATTCAATTTGCTAATTTCGTTATTTTAAAAAGTAAAAAAATGAAAAAGAAAAAAAGAAAAACCAATACAAACGTGAACATAATCATATGACTAAAATTCGGCGGCACATTTTTAGAATTTCGCGGCACACAAAATTACCGCGGCACAGTGGTTGAGAATCACTGACCTAGAGTATCATCTAAAGACTGGCAGCCCTGAACAAAAGCTCTGGGAGAACAAGAACACTGCCCACCAACACTTGAACACTTGAGTCACTGCAGATTGCACTATAAAGTTAACAAATAGAGACACAAAACAATGTGTTTTTTTCAATTTTACTTAAATTTTAAATGATTTTTTTTTTGTCTGAATTTTTTTTTCAACTTAGCTTTATCCACATTATTGTCAAGTATATTGTATGTGTGATAATTATACTTCTTCATATCACATTCTTGCCAGAACAACATAGATAGAAATAGGACCTTTACATGATACACACTCTTGGACAAAACTTAAGGAAGTTGTACCATGCAGCATGTATATCTGGATTCAGACAATAACTCTCTGAAAGATATTACAATGACCTTTATTGAAGATGCACGAGATAGTCAAGTGTGAACAAAATTACCTCTGTCTACATAAAAAAAAAAAGAGACAGGCGTAATCAAAGATTTCCCACTTCCTTAAGTTTTGTCCATGAGTGCATGTATATGTACAAGGTGTTCTACTTTATTATAATACATCGATAATTGTGATCGAATGAGAACTACAAAGTACTTTTATTAAATTCTCGATATGATTCAATTAAAAAAAAATCTAACCGTGGATCAAGAAAGGAACACATGTTTACAATCCGTGAATATTAAGCCTTCAAAACCACGAGCATTCTTTTCTAGAAATATTCTCTTACGTTAATTATATATTAATTTGTGTGTGTGCTCTCTCTATCAGCGTGTTGTTGGAAGTTTTCTGCTGTCTAAGATTTCGGAACAACAAATATACATTCGTTTCTATACAAAACAAAAATAAAATTCCATTTACAGAAACGTTGATAGCGCTTCGAAAAAACATTCGAAAAGATATGCCTAAAGAAATCTGAAATTTATGAGAGGTATATAGAGCCATTTTAAAAATATACACACGAAGTTCAATCCAAGTTGATCCAATACTCGGAAGACATAAAAAGAAAACAGAAAATAAAAACACAACAATCAAATAACAGAAAATTTGTCAGAATTAATAAATTGTCATATCAGAACCTTCGATAATAACGGGTTCTTCGGTGGGATTTTGTTCATTCCATTATTCAGGACAATCTTCAATTGAAAAAGAAGTGTGTTCGGAAAGTTTTGGGTTCCCAACCAACGCTAGATCCCATTCGGCTGTCGCTGCTTTGACTAGTTGGGTTAAGAATAAAATCCCTATATTTCTTCAGGTCCCATACTTATCGTATCTAGTCCCAAATAACCTTTTCCTATAGAGTAAATAGAAATATGTATCTTAAAAGGCAGCGATTCGAGTCACGCGAAGACATGATAAAAAATCGCCCAAGTTCCTCAAAGGCTTGAAAGAAAGCGGCTATAAGAATGCTACGAAAATTTGGAGGCGAGATAGTATTGGTTTTTACATGCAGAAAAGGATTATTTCAAAGATTATTAATATAAAATTATATGTATTATTTTCGATTTTCAAAAATTTCAGGAATTTAATGAAAGTACTTTGTAGTTCCTTCGATTCTTCAAATGTGAAAACTGCTGTTGTTTAGGTTTTCCTACATCCTTCCAAAACATTTGGTTTAATCTAGTGTTTTTACACCATATATATAGTTCACATATAGAGTTTATTCACCAATATAAGCCAAACTCAAATTTCTATGGTCACACGTAGAAAGTTAAACGTCAGGATGAGGAAGAGGAATCAATTTGGCCGAAACACAATCAAAACCTATTCACATAGAAAGACAAACTATAGAAACACAATGATAGATAAATATAACAAACTGTGGATACAATCATGAAAAATTCACGAACATCGGATTTCATATACTATTTTCTTGAGTTAAAAAAAGCTTTAATCTTGGTTAACCTCTAACGTATTGTCTCCACCATGCTGACCTCGTCCATACAACATACAGAAATGCCTTCGTTATTGGCCTTTCTTGATCACTCAAGAAGATATTGCTGAACTGCTACTTCAAAAATACAACGCGCCTACGCGTCACAGGATGACGTGGCATTCAGGGAGCTTCCAACCATCACGACTAGAGGCGCTGTGCCCTCCCCTTCACTTCCTGTTATGTCTTCCCTTGTACTACCTGCTTGCATAACCTCGTGAGATATATTAAAACCTATATATATTTCAATCTATTCTCAATTTAATTGAACCACCGATCCAACAGATATATTGGCTGATTTACGGAAATATAAAGAAATGTTCGGTTGATACTGTATTTCGATATAAGGCCCTCTGTCTTCAGCAACGCACAGTTTTACGATCAGAAATTTCTCTTTCTTTATAATAAACATTCTAGAGAATATCATAATTGTAGGTTGGATTTTGATTAATTCAAGTTGAAGACTTCATCAAACTCTTATAAAGGTTTATTGATATTTTGACGTTTATAGAAAGGTTGATGGTTTTGTAACTTGAATTAGTAAACATTCTATATTACACCCAACATAAGGGTAGTTAATGTGGATCAAGATGGATTTCAATGCCAAATTGATGCGTAGTGTTCTGACACAAACCATTATCAAAAAGTCTAGCATATCTAGTTTTGTGCGGTGTCATATTTCAGAAACATTCAAATAAAAACGACATAGATCAATATTTTGAAACTAAAAATTAAAATCAATTGGTAGTTTTCTTTTTATTTAAGATTGTTATATAAATGTTTATATAAACAACTATTGGCTTTTTATTGTGCGTGCATAACTCTAAATCTAACTGCGTGTATGACTCTAAATCTTACAATGTTTGAAAGACTGCGCAGCTGGATTTAATTTTAACTTCCACAATAAATGTCTGAAGTTTCATCGATGGATGTTGCCAAGATGTGGGTGGATGTATCGCCAAGTTAGCTGTTGTCGTGTTAGTGATAAACTGACGTTGTACAGCCCACATATAACGTCCTCTGGATATCGCGATGGTGGGATATTTTCTCCACCTTTTATTTTTATACTTAATATACACTCGTGGACAAAACTTAAGGAAGTTGTACATTTCAGCATGTATATCGGGATTCAGACAATAACTCTGAAAGATATTAGAGTGACCTTTATTGAAGACACACGAGATAACCAATTGTGAACAACCTCTGTCTCCTTAACAAAAAATAGACGACCAGCGATATCAAAATATAAAACCTCCTTAAGTTTGGTATATGAGTGTAAGACAAACAAGTTCTAAGCTTGGTAAATGTATGATACAAAATATTGGGAGAACCTCGGTGGTGAACCCTTTCAACGGTTTCGTCAATCTATTCCACCAAACCGCCCTGCTATTCTATTGTTCTCTTTGGTCGAAATGTGTATTCGAACATTGAGAACATTTCAATAGTTGTGGAAGTAGATTAACCTGGGTAGACACCGCAGAAAGAGTTCACCACTAATGAGCCAGGCTCTTTCAATATTTCCATCTTCTATTTAGTGTAAAAATTTGTCTCATTTTTAATATTGAAGCCCCAAAATGTCGCCAGTCTCCGTAGTTCTACCGGGATGTTGTTGGCACAGCACTGCTGGGAGACAGTTGCGACCTTGAGAACGTTGTGATAATTTATTCTGACATGTGCGACACGTTTGGTGACACCTGCGACACTGGGCCGGCCGTTGTTCTCTCAACGTCTTCTTCCTCTTATTTACTGTCACTGGAGCAGTCTTTGGTCGCCAGATCACTCCACTTCATCTCTGACCAGCTTTCCAATACCAAAGAATTCAAAGGGCCACTCTTCTGGGAATTCCCAATTTCAATCGCTGGGAAAATCTTCCTAGAAATAAGTCTGCTTGACGCCAACTAATATCTTGGACTCCATTATAAATAAAACCAAAAATACTTTAGTCTGAAGAACAACCAGAGTAGTTGGCGACATCTTTTGTACGCTCCAGGAACCTGGGGTAATTATATAAACATTATGTAAATAATAATTTGTATATAAAAATAATATATATAATCAATTTATTATCGTGATACTCCAGTTGAAGGACTGACAAGTCCGAAAGCTTGAAAATAAAAAGTTGAACAAGAAACTTAGCCCTGGAAGCTTTATTTATTTTATAATAATATAAACATTATATTTGTCATCACTGGATAATCCACAAGGTGCAAAGGAAGTCCTGTAGCCACAAATCTATTTGAAAATTAATACGTCCTGATATAGCTGCTGGTATACCAACATTGTGGCGTGGGGAAGGATTATATTTAGGTGACTCTTAACTATACCCCTTCTCCATTGTTTTTAGAAGCAGGTCTGGGCAACTTCCGGCAAGTAGTCCTCCGCCAATGGCTAAGGCCCCATTTCCCACAGCTGTTCCATCAAACAAGAGAAGGTAAAATGAAAACACTGATTAACACAAAACCTTCCTGTATATATGAAGGAACTTTGAAGGAATTTCAAAATTGTGGTAAGTCCATCAATGCAGACCTTTATTGTGTGTTTTCACTTTAAAAGTTAAAAAAAAAGTAAGCCTTTTTTTTAAAGGATGAATCCAAACTTTTCTTCTACCTTGTATTGTATATAATATAGTAGCTCTAGAACACGTCGCACATGCGACGGAATATTTGAAGATTAGGTAAACCTGAAAACATAATAAAACCGGTCTATTCTTACGCCCCATACTGTAAGCTTAGAGGAACTGTCATATAGCTCTTATATATTACAAAAATACGAGGTGTGTTCAAAATGTATCGCGACTTTTGTGTTTTTTCAAAAATTATTTATTTATTTATGAATACCTATTTTGTCCCCTTCAAAGTAATCCCCATGAGATATTATACACTTGTGCCAACGGTTTTTACAATCTTCGAAGCACTTCAAAAAATCATTTTTAAAAATCTTTTTCAGCTCCTCCTTCGATGCCGTCTTTATCTCGTCAAGCGTAGCGTAACGTCGTCCTTTCATGGGCCTCTTCAGTTTATGGAACAAGAAAAAGTCACAAGGGGCCAGATCTGGGGAATACGGTGGCTGCGGCATCATTAGTGTGTTGTTTTTGGCCAAAAGGTCGCGCACAAGCAACGATGTGTGAGCAGGGGCGTTATCGTGGTGCAAAAGCCAATTTTTGTTCTTCCACAAATCCGGGCGTTTCTGGCGGAATGCTTCGCGCAAATTGCGCAAAACTTGCAGGTAATATTCCTTATTGACCGTTCTACCCTGTGGCAAGAACTCATTATGCACCACGCCCCTGCAATAAGAAAACTGTCAGCAAAACTTTCACATTCGACCGAACTTGGCGCGCTTTTTTCGGTCTTGGTTCGTGCGGCAGCTTCCATTGAGATGATTGAGCATTGGTTTCCACGTCATAACCATAAACCCACGCTTCGTCACCATTTATGACCCTCTGGAGCAAATTTGGGTCGTCGCGGACAGAGTCCAACATCTCATTAGCAATGTTCATGCGATGCTGTTTTGGTCGCAATTGAGCAATTTTGGTACGAATTTCGCGGCGACCCGTCTCATGCCCAAATCATTGATAAAAATCGAATGGCACGAGCCAATCGATATGTTTAGGTCCTCAGCAACTTCTCTAACGGTGATTCGACGATTGGCCAATATCATTTTCTCCACTTCATTAATTTTTTCGTCTGTTGTTGAAGTGCTTGGGCGTCCGGCACGCTCTTCGTCGTTCACATCTTCTCGGCCTTCTGAGAACATTTTGTAAAATTACTTGTACCACCGATAAACGTTGCTTCGGTCCAAGGTAGCTTCTCCGTATGTCACAGTCAACATTCGGAATGCATCCGCGCACTTAATTTCGTTTTTCACACAAAATTTGATACAGGTTCTTTGATCCATTTTTTTAATAGGTAAAAATCGAAGACGATCCAAAACACCTGCAAGCAAAGCAGCTGTCAACAATTAAGTGAACATTCAAAATGGCCGAGCTTGTCGGCAGAAGTGACAGACATGAGTACCAACATAAAGCCACAAAAAGATGGAAATTCGAATATACGTAACCCGCGAAAATTCAAAAGTCGCGATACCTTTTGAACACACCTCGTATTTATAAATATTCATGAAAATTGGAAACTATTATAGATGCGTATGATAACAATTTCCACAGCCCTTACTGCGATGAAAAAATTAATGGGAGGGCCTGGCTCATCAGTGGTGAACCCTCCCAGCGATTTCGCCAGTTCAATCTACCATACTGCTGTTATATTGCATTTTTCGATCTTCCTTTTATAGTGATACTGATGCTAGACTCTTGGAATGGGTATTTTAGATGAACTAGGGACATAAGCTTTAAGGACAGTAGAATTACGTACAATTATAAATATATAATTATATAATAATGCATCACAATATAAATATTCATATCAATATCATTTATAAATATAACCTTGGAATATAAATTTATGTTTAAATGTACAAATAAAAGGAGAGAATATAAAAACATATTCAGCGTACAAAAACAATAGAAAGAAGGAAATTTGGAGATTCGAACACCCGGGCGTTCATTTAATACGTCGATGTGTGGAACCACTGAGCTAAGCTAACATGCTCAACACTGATTGGCTGGTAAAGGTCATGTGACAGTAGAGAGCCAATCACTGGGCGAATAAACTAGGTACCCTATATGCCTTCCTCTCTTACAGATATCCCGATTAAGAGGTTCCAGTTTGTAATGACTCGGTAGGCCTAGTCTTTGGTGAAGCTGCCAGGTCGTCTAGCACATGGAAGAAATGTCCCCAATTCTAGTTGTACTTCCGTACTACCGTTTGTGCTGTAATGTTATTTTCTTGGGTAAGAAGTTAAACATTTTATAGCGTTTTTTTTTTTTCAAATAGAACAAATTCCTATTATCCTTACTGAGATGGAGAAATATAAAGAGAGGGCCTGGCTCATCAGTGATGAACTCTCTCAGCGGTGTCACCAGTTTCATCTATCAGACCGCTCTACTATTGTATTGTGTTTCTCTGGTTATATAGCCGGTAGGTTGGAGGGATTCTCTGTATTTAAGGAAACTATGCGCCTTGAGGACAGTATAGAAAAAACATGCTCTAATCCCAGTAAGAAGTTTTTTAATTTGATATAAACATTACCTTTATAAGAATTATTCATTTTATTTCTTACTGATGGCGCGCTCTAACGCGTTGTATTTAACATTGTAAAACAGCGCGCTACACATCTCTAATACATAAAAATAAAGGTTATTTCTCGCGTTAAAATAGTCGTAAAAAACCTAGGCTCCTTCCCAGCAAAATTCCCATCTATATCTCTGAAAGAAATGTATAGTGCTAGGTGTACAGTTGATGTCGGGCAGAGACGAGATTTTGGACTGTACGGCTGGAGCTCAAGAAAGGCGTATTAGAATCCGAAGGATAAGTACAGTTAGCACTGAAATGAAATCACGTGGTTTAGACTGTGGAGCCCACACTGGGTATGGAAAGCAGGAATGGTGCGGCCAGAGGAGAGCCACGGACGGTTCGGTGCGGCCAGAGGGGAGCACGGACGGTACGGTGCGGCCAGAGGGGAGCCACGGACGGTACGGTGCGGCCATAGGTGAGCACGGACGATACGGTGCGGCCAGAGGGGAGCCACGGACGGTACGGTGCGGCCAGAGGGGAGCCACGGACGGTACGGTGCGGCCAGAGGTGAGCACGGACGGTACGATGCGGCCAGAGATGAGCACGGACGGTACGGTGCGGCCAGAGATGATCACGGACGGTACGGTGCGGCCAGAGGGGAGCCACGGACGGTACGGTGCGGCCAGAGGGGAGCCACGGACGGTACGGTGCGGCCAGCGGTACAGGCAGCCGGCGCAGATCGATCAGCTGTGACGTCAAGGAATGGCGGCAGCGCCAAGCGGCGGGTGACCATGTCTCTGCTCTGCGTGACAGGTAGGACTGTCCCCACACCCCGGTATCCACCCCCAGACCTTGCCGAGTGCCCCCTTGTGTCCCCTACAACTACCTTAGGTCATCCTTCAACCGCAAAGGACCGTAGAAAATGTTTCTTTCGAATCAGTTCTTCACAATTACAGCTCCATCTAACTGGGGTTTTATTAAATATTCATACTTTGATTATATAGCCCGACACCCAACGTGTGACAATGCACGCTTGACTACCTTATTTGGACATTTCTACCTAAATCATGCCAAACGACCTATTTTAAGAAACGAGGTCCTCTATGTCATCTTCGATGGCCTTTCTATTTCTTTACAACCCCCAATTGAGCCACTAGTACACCCCACGTGTAAGCTCAGCAAGATTTTCCAAACTGGATTAACGAATAATATACCCAACCTATTGTAACTAGGACACGCTGGAATTAAAGGGGAGGGGTGGAGGAACTTTTGGTTTTCGACATTTATTGGGAAGGAGTATTGTGAGATTAAAAAGAACCACAAGTGTTTCCAGACACATGCACACGACGTTACATAGATTTGTGGATTCAGAAACTTTGGCTAGAACGTCCATCAACATAAAACACAGGCGTGTTTCAATCGTCAAGGTTTAACATCGAAACGTTCTCCGTTAGGTAGAATGTCATTCAGAAACCAACATTCTTAAATATGGCCTATATGTTGGCGTGGGATTTCTAAATCTCATTTAAATAGGAATTTTTCTAACCGCACCCTCTCTATATAATATCTCCTTAATTATAGGAAGTTAAGTTAATAAACGATCTTTTTTTTTTGTCGGAGAGAGACTCTTGGTTTATTTATGTTTGTTAATACTTATAACTTTTATAGCATAAAAATCCTCTTTGTAAGTTGGAATTATTTAATTAAGTACACCAACCATATATTTCCCCCGTAATTTCGGTGACCCACATTCGGTTGTTTCATATTCATAAACTATGTAAATATACATATATATATAAACTATGTATATATAATCAATATGCAACTTTTTCCTAAAACGTGGGTCAATGAAACGTCATAAAATAAGAAGACACACATAAAGGGTTAATGTAATTTATTTAATTATTTGTGTCATCAAAACTTTAATTAGATTTTAATTACCAATTAACACAGACCAAAAGATTTATAGAAACTCTGTTGGTGAACTAAACTATATATTTACACATGTATTTTTTATGTGCTACACATTACTGAATATTTTCTCTCAATATATTAATTGGTTGAGACGCCCGTCTGTTTAGATAAATGTTTATTTACCTGCTACCACTATGTAAATAGATCGATGTGTCACGTGACCCAACTATTTGTGTGCCTTACATTTTTTTATATTGAAGCTATGTAAATATATCTCAGATTTTTTACATCGTGTTACATTCTTTTCGCATTGATTCACAAAGTGAAACATCTATAACCCTTATAATTGTTCAATAAATTTGACATTTTTATGGACACTTTTACTATATTTACTCGTTATATATATTTTTATAGTTATAAAAATATTGCCGAGAGTCCCTCTCTCTTTCTATACAATGTTGTCTTATATATATGTTATCATACATAATATGTAATTATGTTAGGTTTGTGTGTGTTGCGCCGTGTTTAAAATGAATACTTAGTGATATCTCCTGGTTATGCAAATTTACGAATCAAGGATAGCTATGACCATCTATCGGAATAAATATAAAAGAAGAGTTGTTTTTTAAAAATATTTTTATTATGGAATTATGTATGCAATAATGGTTCGTCTCTTATATTATGTATGTTGTCTCGATAGATAATATACGGAATATTATAATATGCTACACACATGTATGGAGGAAGATATGCAAATAACAAGCTATATTATATTAACAGGGTGCAACACATGTATGGATTGAAATATGTAAATAACAATGGATATTACATTAAGAGGGCACAACACTCGCATGGATGGGGATTTGTAAATAACATGACATATTACATTAACATGGTGCAAGATCTATGGAAGGAGATGTGTAAATAACATGTTATACTTCTATGTACGTAAGCATGGTGCAACATATGTATGATGAGAGATATGAACATGAAATGACATATTACAGTGACATAGTACAACATATGTGTATATAAATATATATAACAATGTATAATACATTAACAATGTGCAACATACATGTGTATATGGGAGATATGTAAATAAGAGGACATTATGCAATAGTATGGTGGCGTTAGATGTACGTCTATGAGGAGAATTAGCCCCACACGTGGCACATAAATAGCAATGACGTAAAATTCCACCATCGACCAACCTCAAGTTGCACATCTCGGTCGGAGAAAATGCCAATCGGCGAGAGTATCCTGACACATTCATCTCAGCATCCATTCTCGGTCAACTTTACATCGGCCAAACTATGCAAATTAAATCTGTGTGCTAAGATAACCAGTGTTACCAATAAAATAAAACAATGAAATCCTTTTTATTATATGTCTCTTAACAATTAGAAATAGTTTGGGAGGAATTTTGAGTTTTAGATTTATTAATAGGTAAATAATTTTGGTTTAATAACTTTCAAATATATACATATATTGAGAATAAAAGTGCATAAATGTGTTTTACTTGTTCATAAATACAAGAGAATTTTCTACGTTGTAATCTGGAATGGCCGGATGCTTTGATAAGTTAGAACTTCCTTCAGCTTGTATTAGGAGGATAACATAGCGTCGACGTGGATGTTCCTCAGACTCACAGCATCAAATCCTAGTAGTAGTGCAATACCAGGCCAGCCCTTAGGTACCAGAAGTGGCGCTAGCTCTCCACTAGGTTCCCAAAATTAGACAAGTCTCCTAATATAGACAACCATTCTATGATTCAGGGTGCTCCTTTTAGCGAGGTTGGTTGCTTTAGAAAGATCTAGTTCAGTTAGAATCGATCTATAATGGAAGAATGGCCGTTTTATACATATCTATTTGTATATTTCCCCCGTAATTTCGGTGACCCACATTCGGTTGTTTTGTTTCATATTTATAAACTATGTAAATATACATATATAAAAACTATGTATATATAACCAATATATGCAACTTTTCTCTAAAACGTGGGTCAGTGAAACGTTATAAAATAAAAAGACACACATGTAATTTATTTAATTATTTGTATAATCAAATAATGGCTCTCAGGTAAATGTTTATGGCAAATCTCTTGATTTAGAGAAGCAAAGCTGCAGTATCTTTGGCCTCAATTCCATACAGATTAATATCGCACCAAATCAAGAAAAAATATTATAAAATTGATCGCAAATAAAAATGTGAGTTCCATCTACTGCACAGATTTGAAACGTCATACTGTGGAAACCAAAATAACTATTGATACAATATAGCCGCACACACATCAAGGATTTACAATCTGTTAAAAACTTGGAATTTCACCATTCCGAAGTTTCATGTAGTTGAAAATGTGCACTGAGCTGGCGGAAAATAATCAAATATTAATATGTATTAAGTCTGTTTCCAACTTTCACTGTAAATTATAACTATGTCGCTGCCATTGTTAGGATGTACTCAGGTCAATGAACGCTGAACTCTCAATGCCATATTGAAAGGAAACTTCATCTCTCTAACATCGATTTCCGAGCACGTGGAGGAATCATGTTCATCCATCCCCACAGTTGTCCATACATATGGACACGAAGTTATCGACCCCATCTATCCACCTCGGTAACTTGACCTTTAATTCTCCTCACCACATTAACCTGATCACTTACAAAGTCTCTATTTTTAACACTATTGTCACTATTTCTTTGTAATTTATATCATTATTACATTATTCTCTCCCTTTATCTGAAAACACACACACACACAAAAGCCTTTATTAAGACACACAGGTGTTACAGAGGATTCTCCTTGGGGTTACAAGACGGAGAAACCTATGAAAGTGGGAAATAAAAAATGGAGAAAGATTATATACATATGGTAAATATATACAGATTATAAGAAAGAATAAAAAAATAAGAAAAATTGGAAATACCTTTATCTAAATACACTAATTACCTTTAAACTTTTACCTCACGACCTTCTACTAGATGGTCATTCTGGAAAGCGACTATGCACAAAACGAAATGCATTGATATACATTCACAGACAAAACTTAAGGAAGTCGTACCTTTTAGCATGTATATAGAATTTCAGACAATAACTCTGAAAGATATTTGATACCCAGTGACCTTTATTGAAGACATACGAAATAACCAAGTGTGAACAACCTCTGTATCCTTCAGTAAACAGACGATCGGTGATATAAAAGACTTTCCACTTCTTTAAGTTTTGTCCATGAGTGTACTTGTAGATAATTTAGCGTAGGAAGAGAGGTTTCTGCAAGTCGTGAAGAAGTAATCTTTCTTCTAGTACCGCCTTTCAATCTATCTCTACACCATATATTGACTTCCCTCCACATGGCTTGGTAGACCAAGGAAGTGTCGACACCTAGAAAAGGAAACTCTACATCCTGATATATAGTATGGGTATCTCCCGTAATTTTCTTTTGGCGACAGACATAGAAATGACACATCACTACCATTTGAAAGCTATGACGTTTAATATTGACAGCGTCTTCTGATGGAAAGATGGTTAAAAAAAGAATAACATTATTGTCACCTTACAATGTCCTATAGCTTTTATTATTTTCTTGAAGTGATTACACTCATGGATAAAACTTAAGGAAGTGGAAAAGTCTTTGATGTCCTCAGCCATCTATTTTTTCTTTTAATGAGACAGAGGTAATTTTTTCACATTTGGTTATCTTGTGTGTCTTCAATAAAGGTCATTGTGACATCAAATATCTTTCAGAGTTTTTGTCTGAATCCCGATATACATGCTAAAAGGTACAACTTCCTTAAGTTTTGTCCATGAATGTATTTTAGTAGTTACTTTGTCGCATTCTCTACCAACTAACTTCAATGCTTTGATTTTGTTATATTATCTTACCTAGAGGCTCCATATATCGAGAATAGACGAGTCAAATGCCCATAAATATCTCCAGCACACGGTAACTTGGAACTGTGGGAGAGAAATGTTGGTCATTCGACGGCATGTTGCTACCGGGGATTCTGGAGATCGACAACAATGACCAGATTATTTGTGTTCTTCCACTCCACGTTTCCAGGATTTACATTGTTACTGAGAGGGAAGGAGGAGTTTTCTTAACTAGCCTCTTATGTAGCCAATCTTTATAAATAGTAGAGAGAGAGAGTTTTGAGAAGGAAAAATCATCCAGAGAAAGGTTTCTTAAGTTTTTTTTTTGATGATTTTTCTGATCTAAAATGTGTGTGTGATATGTTTAAAGGGATATTATATATTTTTTAAACATAAAAATAGTACTATAAGACGTTTTTAAAAATTGTATTAAGTTTCTTCACATAAAACGTAAATTCAAGAACACAGAACTCTATCTAGAATATTTAGATAATTTTACTAATTAATATTTAGATAATTACTGTACAAATTAGTATAAGATATGAAAGCACGAATGTTTATTTTACACATAAAACAACTTTTCTTCTATCCTTTTGCTGCGATGAATAAAATATTGGAGGGGCTTGGCTCATCAGTGATGAACCCTCTCAGCGGTTTCGCCAATTTAATCCACCAGACCGCTTTTTAGAACTCTAATACTGTATTGGATGATTTTGCTTATATATGCTACACTCTCTGAATATATAATCTTAGATACGTTATTCAAGCAAACTATGGACATAAGCGGTATTGCCTCATAAAGACGTGATGTCGAACTGTACCTCACCATAGACCAACTGGTGAAATCTATGTAGAAGTACTGTTGTGTTGTTGTTCACTTACAAGGCATTTTGAGACAGATTATCGCCTCGAAAGTTTCATTCAGTATATGTAACTATACCCCCTATGGATATTCTATCACAGCTACATAGTACCATGTTCTTTAAAGTCTGTCTTACCCGCCAGAAGATTGTGATTTTAAAAAATATCTCCAATTAATATACAAAAATGTATACGAAAGCGCGTCATGGTGAATTAAGATATTATTTGTCACATTGACTATCGCTGATTTTCAAATAGAAAATACGTAAAATATATATTTTTCACACGATATAGCATCACTAGGGTATAATATAGACAAATAACCAATGGGTGAACACGCACATTTTAATCTTTCAAGCTTCCCAGTTGAGGAGAAACTCCCGGCTTGACATAAGATAATATGTCTCAGAGAAGAGAAGGTGATCTGGATAATATGCAAATACATTTCTTATTTCGTTCGTGGAAAAGAGAATTTTTTTTATCAATTTTGTAATGAAAATATTGTGATGAAGTGTATTTTTGATCATTATAGAATAAGGGTTCAACGGGCTGCTGGAGAGTGTTGGTTTTAACCTCTGGTAAAAACAAAAAGTTCACTGAAGCCGTTAAGGAAAGTTTTTAAACTCGTAGAAACGTCGCACGCACGCACAAATGTCACAAGATTTCGACAGCTGTCCCAGTTGTTTGACGTCAGCACGGTGTATCCAATCACGTAAGACGACTCCCTCTAATCTAGTGTCGTCACCCCACGTACAGTACAATTAGATTATCTACCCCCACAGAGGGGTAGAGAGGTGAACGCCCCACCATCTACCATATTGATCCAACAGCTGCTCTACAAATGGCCTCAGGAAAGTCTAGTTAATTAGAACAAATCCGCGAGGTAGTTTGTACAGTACATGCTGTCTCCAGGATAACTCTTTTCTCCACCCATCTGATCTCTCTCACTCTTTTTCAAATTTAAATTTGAACCTTTTTCTAATTTTGATGTCGCTCATTCTGGTTCATTTCTTTCTTACTTCAGATTTATGGAATCCATCAGGAACATCCTTTTTATTCACCGATTAAAATTTTACTCATATAGCTATGTATTATTCCATTGAAGCGATTGCCGATTTATCACAACAACTCAACAATCACAGGCTCTTCCCTTGTTTAGACCGAACTGTGTGTATTTTACAACCAGACAGTAAATACAATCACGAAATCTTTCTTTTTATTATTATAAAGGGTGAATACAACATACATTGACAAACTTCAGGAATGGGTTGTACACGTAAAAACAATAGAAAGATGTCTATGAACATTTCGTCGTTTATAATGTGATAGGACCTTTAGAAAAGTCAGAATATGATGATACAAATCTCTATATATTTGACCTGTATAGATGAAACTTTGCCACAATATAAAGTCTGAAAGAAATCATCTCTTCAAATCCACGGAATAAATCCCAGTAATTTACCTCATATTGGAGAATGATGATGATGAATACACACGGGATGTGGTAATCGATCAAACCTGTGTCTGAAACAAATTTGATGAAATTTCTCATTTCACAAGAAACCTAACAGAAGGTCACCAGATGATCTGCGAGTGATGGTCACTAACAGATCAAATTGGAGAATATATATACACTAGACGAATGGCCCAGGCAACGCCCGGGTTTTACCCGAGTGCGAATATATTTTGAAAACGTTGTCTTGAGTGGTCGCTATAGACAGGGTGGTCTGTATAGACAGGTGTATGTATCACACAGCTGATAACAGGGTTGTCTAGAGTGGCCGCTATAGACAGGGGTGGTCTGTATAGACAGGTGTATGTATCACACTGCTGATAACAGGGTTGCCTAAAGTGACCGCTATAGACAGAGTGGTCTGTATAGACAGGTGAATGTAACACACTGATGATAACAGGGTTGCCTAAAGTGACCGCTATAGACAGGGTGGACTGTATAGACAGGTGGATGTATCACACAGCTGATAACAGGGTTGTCTAGAGGGGGGCAGGGAGGACACGTGTTCGCCGGCAGCCAATGGGCGCGCATTCTATCCGTGAGCTTCAGACAGAATAAGGCAATTATATATATAGATAGTCATCAACAGTCGACTTGATGGGCATTTACAATAACATCAAAGAATGAGGAAAGTGCAGATGTCAATTTAAAATGTTTCCTACCGCATTTTAATTGACCTTTTACAATTTTAATGTAATTATAATTATAAAATCCAATTTAATGTTGAAAAGGGGATTTTCTCGAAAACGACTCAATTTTAGAAAAATCATCATGCACATTTTTCGTTCGATTATATGTGTAGAAGCTATTCCTGAAGTCGGTCGGGATATTCTGGATTATTTAATATTCCTCAAAATAATTTTTGAGTAATAAATATTGATTTAATAGTTTTGAAAACTTGTTTTATTTGTATATAGAAAGCGAACAATTCTCTGAATCGAAGGTAGATTGAGTATTAATTGGAAGTTCGCTGACTCTGCAACAAATAAAATTTGCATATCCCTGTCGCCAGTATGCAGAGAGCAACAGAGCGTTGTTGAGAAAGAGCGCCTTTAGAAATGACCAAAATAGTTCCATTCAGCTCCAGATTAAACAGATGTGTGGTGGGCTGGAAGGAACGGTTCCAAAATGTCACATCCCTCCAACACAAACACCCTCGGTAGACGTGGAAAAGCGTTGCTATAAATCACTAACAGGTTGAAAACTTATATTCGTATTCATTACTATTCTCTAAACAAGCTACTACTATACTCCACTATTCTAATATCATAATACATCAAGTATATGAATCTTAAAAAGTTACCTCCCATTACTCTCTATCTCAAAAACCTATTTCACTATACACTATACGTATATACCACATATATATATATTATATAAACATTATTTTTTATTTTAAAATTATAATTTATAGAACAAATAACTATATAAAGTTGACCGCCAGATGTCGCGTCTTCAGACGATATAAACTCATTGTTGTTGTTTTTTTTCTTTTGGCCGGCTCAAATCTTTTTGTAGATATGTAAATAAGTAACCTTTTATTTTATTTATTCTTCACGTCTTAAGGTAGGTATTTAATCCTCAATTATTTTGATACATTAAAAAGGTGAACAACTAAATAATTGCCTCGAGAAATATATGTATCTTTCATCAACATTCAAAGATATGTAAAAAAAAGAACAATGGTCAGTTAAATATTAATTTGAATTAATATTTAAAATAGATGATAAATTATATTAGAAATTATAAAAACTGGCGCAATAAACCTGATTCAACAATATAAAAAATAATAACTCGAGGAAAGTTTGCACAATTTTCCAACAAGTATGCAACTTACGCGGTGATATATGCAACTACACGGAACCCCTTCGAGAAGATAAATTAAAACATCCGACGAACATATTTGCATACCTTTCAAAACTGACTTTTTCAACGTTGCTCCGATGAATTTGCATAATCATCAGAATTTTTCTCGGATCGCTCGCTCGAGTTGAGTGGTATCAAATCGCATTCTTCTTCCATTCAGAAACAGCTTGCTGGATCCTTTTGATAAGGTAGGTGCTGACTTGCTTTCCTACAAAACTCTCTATTGACTCGACGGGCTCCAGGGTGGATGGAACAATTCTCTATAAAAGAATCACTATACAAAAAGGAAGAAATGTTTACCTTTATCAATGATCTCGGTTATAATAGTATACAAATTTCAATCGGTTATACATTTTTATTAACAAACTATAAAACTGAAACTATATATAAGAGCTCCTATAACAGTCCTCTGTATATATTAGAATCATTCAATATATCCACCTTCCTTCTGTACACATTTGATCCAGCGTTGTTGACAACTTGCAAAAGCACCTTGGTAAAACGCTTTAGCCAACTCTCTGAACCATCATTTAACAGATTGGAATATATCATATATTTTTTTTGTGAACTCTTTTTGTAAGAAATAGTCGATGTTCTTAATTAAGCCCGTTGAAGGGCTATTATCGCTTTTTAAATTTAGTATTATGGCCCTCCAATCATTTCTTGAAATCCACCCAGAAATAGTTCTGCCCTTCTCTAAAGAAGCATTAATCGATTTAATCAAACTTTGTTTAGACAATAGTTATTTCAGTTTCAAAGACAGATTCTTCCGGCAAATTAAAGGCCTACCAATGGGCAACCCGATTTCATCTGCATTAGCCAACATATTTATGAACGAAATAGATGAACAAATAATTAATTCAAACCAATTCAAAATAATATTATGGCTACGATATATTGATGACCTTTTTTGTCTAACAGAAATAGACATTGACAGCTTCATACATTTTCTCAATAGTCCCAAACCTTTTTTAAAGTTCACATATGAAAAAGAAAGCAATAATTCCCTAGCCTTTTTGGACATCCAGCTTAAAAGGAATCAATATAACATCGAAACTTACATTTACAGGAAACCGACTCACACCGGAAACTATTTGAATTTTAGCTCCTTTGGTCCCATACATAACAAAATAGCCGTAGTGAAATCTCTTTCTAAAAGAATAGAAACACACCACTCAAATAGAAATAGTGCAACAGAAGAAAGAAATAGAATTTTCAAAGAATTAATAAATAATAATTATCCAAAAAAAATTATTGAAAAACATTTTTATAAACAGAGAGATATACCTTCAAATAATAGTCGTGATCAGTCTCAAAAAAGATATTGCTCTATTCCATATAGCTACGGCTCAGAGAGAATTGCCCGGATTTTAAAGAGATATAATATAAATACAACCTATCAATATGCACAAAATCTACGACAAATCTTACGCCACTCAGATACAAAAAATATTTCAAACCAAGAAAATACAACCAATGTAATTTACAAAATTCCCTGCCAGACATGTCAAGCTACATACATTGGAGAAACAGGTAAATCACTTAAAGATCGTATCAATCAACATAAAGCAGCTTTAAAAAACTACAAACCATTATCCCTACTAGTAGACCACTACCTAAACAATAGCCATATACCAGATTTCAACCAGACCACAATTATATACAAAAATATAACAGAAAAGCATAGTAGACTGTTTTTAGAAAGTTGGGCTTCTGCCGAAGATAAACAGAGTATAAACAGAAAAATTGATTTTCCAGAAATTTATAAAGAATTCATATATTAATTATTTATAAATAACTATGTATATACTTTTAATTTACTCATTTATTTTGCTGTTAAAAAATTTTAAATTTAGAATTAATATGTAAACACAATTTTTAAAATTACACTGTGTTGTATATAAATCTCTATATCTTCCATAGATAAAATAATAATCTATAATATTAAATATAATTATTTGCTGTATATAAACTGAATACAATAGTTAAATCAAAGATACAATTCTTTCATTGGCCTTGTAGAACGAGAGTGCTGTACGCGTGCGCGCATGTTCTGGTGAAAAGCACAAACATCCTCGATAAAGAGAGGCGAGTTGCCCCTCGAAATATTGGAACAATAAAAAAATAATAATAATTAGAAATCCAATATATGCATCTTTTTTAAATATATATATATATATATATATATATATATATGATATATGATCCTGTCAACTTTTCTGTGATATGATCCTGTCGACTCTTCTGTGTGGCAATATGATAATAATGTGGAGAGAGAGAAATAAGGAAACAAGTTTTTGGTGAGGAATTCCAGGTAACCAGCGAGAGAGAGGAGTGCGAGGGGATACCATCGCTGAACGACCGTTTGTGTCGCAAACCACCCCCCGACTGTCCAAAAATAGTTCTGAGGTTCTACGAAAATGGCCCCCTTGGAATGTGACTGATATATCAAGTGACCGGCCTTTACATCCTCCTCCCTACGTCTCTCTCTGGTCGACTGTAGATTTACTTTATTATGCCTGGAAGGGTAATATTATGACATATATATATATAAACTCTTTTGTCAGAATTCTTTGTAGTTTTCAAACTCTTCATAACAAATTCACCTTGAATCAAATAACCATTCTTTATCTTATAACTTGGTCCTTTCTAATGATGGGACTTGGGGCTGATAAGGACCCCTAATGTGCCAATAAAATTTGAACAAAATATGTTATTTTAGCTATAAAGAAAAAGTCAAAGAGCAGTTTATTCGCTCGAAAGCCCGCGGATTGTTGTAATTAAAAAAAAAAGATGCACATGGCTGGTCCATACTATCAGTAAAAACAAATTATATTTTAATTTAGAAAATCCACGCAACATCGCAGTTTCAATTTCAACTTTCGACTTGGGATGTGGGGATTCTGAAAATTCAGAATCTCACGTGAGAAGGCGGCTTCACATCTAAATATGGTTTCTTTATTTACAATCCTAATGACGAGGGACCAACACCGAAAAGTCGTGACAATAAAAGATCTGTGCGGCCGAGGTGTCCTACTGAATATGAACGCCGGCCGAGTATCATCCATTTTTAAAATACCAAACGAGACGGGCGTGGCCAGTGTTGCCAAGCGAGGTTTCTAACCCAGGAAAGATGTAATCCCGGACTTAGATAAGAGATGGCACAACCTGGTCAAGGGATTACATCCTTAAATCAACACCACCTACAGGTAACGTCAACACGGGGGTGGTTGAAATTTACAAAGTTCAGTCAATAAATAATGGACAATCGGTTATAAATTTTATTAACAAACTATAAAACTGAAACTCTATATAAGAGCTCCTATAACAGTCCTCTCTATATATTAGAATCATTCAATATATCCACCTTCCTTCTGTACACATTTGATCCAGCGTTGTTGACAACTTGCAAAAATACTTTGGTAAAACGCCTTATCCAACTCTCTGAACCACCAACAGCTTGGAATGAAAATGTATAACTTTAAAATGTTTTACTACGTAAAATTCTCTTCAATATATTCCAATCAAGTAGAATTCTGAAGGTGCCAGGTCGGGGCTGTACGCAGGGTCAGGCATCAAAGTCCACTTATCCCCTGCAATCTTCGTCAAAGTCAGATGCGCTATGTTAGGTCTCGAATTATCCCGATGAAATTTGATTTGGGTGTTTTTTAAGTTCAGTCTTTTGTTTTAACTGCTATTTTTTAGCTTTTCTAATAATTTACAATGCCTTTCCTTGTTGATAGAAGAATTTCTTTCATGAGCGTCCATGAATATCAGACCTTGGTCTCAAATGACAATATCATTATTTTGTCCTTGGAAAAGAAAAGCTATGGTTTTAACTGCGATGCTTTATGGGCCCATTTCATTGAGTGGCGCTTACAAGAAGGATCATAATGATAAATCAAAGTCTCATCACATTTTATCACCCCTTCAAAAACCTGAGAAAGTGAAAGACTGCAAGTATTCAATGGACATGGAATGTCAACAGTGAAAGACTGCAAGTATTCAATGGACATGGGATGTCAACAGTGAAAGACTGCAAATATTCGATGGACATGGGATGTCAACAGTGAAAGACTGCAAGTATTCGATGGACATGGGATGTCAACAGTGAAGGACTGCAAGTATTCAATGGACATGGGATGTCAACAGTGAAGGACTGCAAGTATTCAATGGACATGGGATGTCAACAGTGAAAGACTGCAAGTATTCAATGGACATGGGATGTCAACAGTGAAAAACTGCAAGTATTCGATGGACATGGGATGTCAACAGTGAAGGACTGCAAGTATTCAATGGACATGGAATGTCAACAGTGAAATACTGCAGGTATTCAATGGACATGGGATGTCAACAGTGAAAGACTGCAAGTATTCAATGGACACGGGATGTCAACAGTGAAAGACTGCAAGTATTCAATGGACGTCGGATGTCAACAATGAAAGACTGCAAGTATTCCATAGATATGGAATGGAATGTCAACAGTGAAAGACTGCAAGTATTCATTAGATATGGAATGTCAACAGTGAAGGACTGCAAGTATTCAATGGACATGGAATGTCAACAGTGAAAGACTGCAAGTATTCAATGGACATGGAATGCCAACAGACATGAAGATCTGAAGGTAGAGAACATGGCGTAAGGAAGTCCGAAGCAGAGTGAGGAAGTGTATGACCCAGATATCCGCCCACATAATGCTTTGTTCGGCTGTTCCAGATTTGGAATCCATTCGATCACCAGAGTTAAAAACGGGCGGTAGATTTGATGATTCCATGCTAGCTGAATATTAGTATACAATTACAATTTTAAATACCATCTATAGATATATTAAATTTTTTGTTCAATTTTATGTTTCTTATATTTCACCAAGAAATGTTAGACCTTCTCATCTAATAATTTATATAATTATATTAAGATTTGAAGAGGCAATATATTTTATTATATATAGCATAAAAACAATTATTGTATATATAAATTAATAAGGCTGATATGTAATTTGCATAGCTTGGGGCTACGTATTACCAAAATGGACATTTTTATCTTGTTGCATATATAAATATTATTACAGATCGTATATATCAGATGCATACTTTTGCATTTTATAAAAGAAAAATGAATTTCTAAATAATATTTCGTATAATATTATTATATCCTGTAGATATCAGATATAAAATTTCTATATAGGATTAAATATATTCTATATATCACTTAATGTTTTGGCGCTAAATTGTTCACAATAAATTGTGACAATTGGGGGAAACTAAAGGTACTACTATTTATATACACGATTCTTAAACATCAACAGAGATATTTGTGAAGAAACCAAATATAACTAAGACAGAGCTATGGGAGGAGCAACTGCAGGCGACGATGGCGCAGAGAGAGCAAATAAAGAAGCAGACGCGCCAATAATGAGCGGCAGACGAATCTAATTGAAAGCAGAAGATTTAATAGAAAATCGTTTGACGACCGCGTCTGTCACAACCTGGATGACAGCGGCTGCCTCCAGCCGATTTTTTGGGTAATTTTTTATTGTTTTTATTTCTATCTCTCTGAGATGTCGACGATATTTTATTTGGAACTGGAGAAGGTTAAATATAGATATCATATTATTTCAACATACTCCTATAATGCAACTTTAAAGTTGGTAGGTGGATAGTAAAGTTGCATATTTTATACCTATGTTAGACGTTCTCCGTACATGGGTAGGTAAGACATGAATGTGCGGTATAGAAGGTTTTTGTCCCATTGATAATAAGTAGTCATTCACTTCGCCATAACACGAAATATCATCCCGTCACGTAGATTAATGGCATCCATGTAGACACAGGTACCAAATGTAATTAGAATCAATAGCCCCCATCGAAAACCTGTCGCTTCAATACTTCAATTCCCTTTTTCTCTGTGGCCTTGCTTATCATGTATATCTGGATTCATACAATAACTCTGAAAGATATTACAATGACCTAAATTGAAGACCCATGAAATAACTGAGTGTGAACAAAATTGAATGTCTCCTTAAATACTAATGTTAATAGGTATAAATATTATTAGTAGTGTGTATGCAAATATAAAATTAATATGCAAATACGATAGTGAAGAGAAAATGAATCAACTTGATAAAGTGGAACACTAAGTACTGTCACAGTACAGATGCTGGCACCTACCAACAGCCCGTGGTGTGGATTGCAGTCCTGGGCAAGAAATGACAAAAAAAGCTCCGAGCAAAGTTAAGGAGGAGAAAAAAGGCCGCAATGGTTTCAAGGCCGCCACGCTCGCTCTTTATTACATCCCCATCTAATGGTATGGATATTGGGGTGATTAAATTTCCATAATATTTTAATCTGGACCCCAGGCTACTTCCAATTTTCCTCAAATTGTTTCACCACCCTTCTTTAAATGTCGCTGCGTTCTGCTCTGGTCAAATTGTTCTAAATTACTGACCTTTTTTTTTTTTTATCACATTGCCTTTTGGATATCTAGAGCAGGTAACACAGCCTCTACATTGCAGAGATAAGTTGTACATGCCAGCTATGTAGATATACATACGAAATGGCATCTTCGCCACACTAGTAGAACTAAATGACATCTTCAGTGCTACACAGGCCCCCTTTTTAGAATTGTAAAGTAGACGTTAAGACAGCTTCTGGACAGTCCACCATCTAGAAGTATTTATACCAGTTTAATACATTTCACAGATTGCAGACACATTACTGGGTATATTGTTTACCAAACACCTTCCTAATGTTATAGGTTAAAATATCTCAGAATGCCAAAGTGTATTTTCGATACATTTCTGTAGACAACAAATTAATCTAAGATAACCTACTTTTCACCTGAATATAAACAGATAATTGAAGATGTTCAAGTATAAATCGTACCTTGTGAAGATAAATGGTGTGGAATGTTTGTATGTTTATCTTTGGATAGAGTCACAACTTGTATACGATTTAAGATGGAGGCTAATTAAACAAAGTAGGTGTGTTAATTGATGCGACCAGATTGATAATTATATATGTAAATATTATGTACTAGCGCGCCATCTGTTATGAGAAATTGAAACTACTTTTGACGCGTATGATTCTTTTTGAAATAAAATTAAACTTGCGAAACCGCTGGGAGGATTCACCACTGATGAGCTAGGACCTCCATTATTCTATAGTTGCAGTGAAGGCAGTAGAAAATAATTTATTTTGGAAATGAATCACACGCATCAAAAGTAGTTTCAATTTCTCATATATGTAAATATACCAACAACTATTTTTCTTTGTTGACGTCAGATTCTTGACACTCAAGATGATGATATCACAATGTATATTCTCAGGTCGGCAAAACCTAGGCTTCCTGCCTCTTCATCAACTCTATGCTTAGAAATGTTAATATGATGGTCACCTTCCACATCTCAATATATTTGTACACTAATTGGCAAAACTTTAGGAAGTTGTACCTTTTATCATGTATATCGGTATTCATACAATAACTCTGAAAGATATTACAATGACCTTAATTGAAGACACACGAAATAACTGAGTGTGAACAAAATTCTGGTAAGAAGCCAATCCAACGCACCTTATCTCTTGCCAGTAATGGTAAATACTGCTGTCATCTACCATAGGTGGTTTTCAACTTCCCAGTTTATATCAGATTTTTCAGAACAGTAGAGTTCGTGTAGGATGGCGTCAACACGGATAACTCCTTCCAAGCATAGATTCTATGGAATGTTACCATATAAACAGCTTTCACTCGACACAAGCAGACCCATTAGGGTTGGCAGAAGCAAAAGTCCATTCTGTATTATGCCAAGATTTGGGACAAACTGCTGGCAGACAGCCCTAATTGTCTCATTGGACAAATCTTCAGCCAATCGGCCCGAGTATCTAATCAACCAATCATCTCCCTTGCCACCATAGTGACCATTCTATATACACTTAAATCCTCTTTATATACGATTTTCTAATAGAAACCTATTTAAAGAGCGCAAGACATTTTCTCGAGGTCTTTATTGATGGTCATGAGATTTTAGGACATTCTTATTCTCTCAAATCTGTTTCGCGCTTTGCGTTGAGATATTAAATATTCAGTTTATTTCATCCGAAAAAATAGTGGTACAATGTATGCGTAGAAGAAGTCAACATTTCACCAGAACATTACCTGTGCTATAGATTTTAAAATAACAATTATTCTAAACAAATTCAAGTATAACTTTTACCGAGAAAATTGTATTCAGTTCTCAAAATGTTACTGGATATACCAGAATGGATTTTTTTTAAAGCAGAGAGAAATGACTTCCTTTTTGATATAATTCACTGATGATATCATCTACATGCCCTGCCCAACTTATATCTAGAATTTAGCTGGCACATCTGTACTTCGTAGTCGGGTTGGGTTTCTGCTAAACTCAAATGATATTTTGTTGAAGATAATCAATCAATCTGGATATATCAATAGAAGACTAATAAACGATAACTGAAGTGTTTCTTTATTTACATATAAGGCAAGCTTTCATGCTCTTCATCAGACTTAGAACTAGCTCAGCCTGGTGAAAGGAATCATACCCTGGTGTTATTTGTAAATAATGCCTATCATTTATTAGCCAGACTTCAATCGAGTTTATAGACGTTTACAAAGAAATAACGACAATGTATATACCATATAAATAAATGAGAAATTCTCCAAAAGAATATTTGATTTTACCCTCAAGACCACCATTGTTATTTTAAATTACAATTTAAAAATAGACTAATATGTACATGTGCTCATTGTCAGGATATGCCTCTTTTATATGTATATATTTTAAAATTAATTTTAAAAAAGCGATATGTTTGTTTTATTAGGCTATAAAATGTGCCAAAAGCTTTCGAGCAAGCTGTTCTTATGGCGTCATAAAAGATACTTGTCGCTTAATATGGAAGAGTCTTTTGGAATTAAATATTTTTAGCGACGTTTTCTTTTAATCATAAATATTTGTTTCATCTGGTAAACAAGGTTAAGAGAAAGATAAAGGATAAATTATACATATAGAGAGAGAAATATCAAAAAGTTTTAAAATTATTATATTAATGTGATAGCGGCTTCGGCAATTATGCGCCAAAACTTCTATTTGTTAGAATACATTAGAAAAAAAAAAATCTTTTTGACGACTCACAAATATATATTGTGCTTTTAAATTTTTTCTATAACATTTTTATATTTTTCCAGGAAATTCAATATATATATGTTATATTAAAATATTATTCTATTTAAAATTATATTTCATGGATCCAAATACTCTTTTAGATCGACCGCCAGAGGTCGTGCTTCCCCTATAAAAACTCGTTGTTGTTTTATCCCAATGGCCGGCTCAAAATTTTTGTACATTATGTAAATAAGCTTTTCATTTTTTTTTTATTCTTACGCCTTAAGCCAGGTAGTACTTTTATCAAACCATGTTTTTTTATATATATTCCATAAGTTCAATTAAATCTATTTTGATAACTGATTTTATTTAATCATTGCCACGACTGCATTAACATAGTATAATCCTTAAGATAATTAAATACAAGCAGAAAATCTCTATTCATTTTTATATAACATATATATATATTTAAAAATATCGTAGATATTTCACTACAACGTGTGAGGAAGTCTCGCAGTATTTGGCCTTCTCGATCACATGTCAAGAATACAACTCTGTGATCATTTAATCTCACCATTAAAATGTGTTGATGGCTGCCCAACATGTAACTTTTATTTTAAACAAAGATCGAATTACTGGTATTATCTAACCTCGATAGACTTCCAGTAAAAGCCTATTGACAAGTAATGAAGATTTGCCAGGGTGGCCAGATATTTTTATTTCTCCTTCTCTCGAGAAAACAGTCTCCCCGGAAAACCAAAATAAACTCGTGTTTTTCTAAGTAGCAAATCCACGTTGGCGGACTTACTACGTCAGCATTGACACGTGATTCGTGGAATTGATTGGCCAATCAGATGGTTTGGAACACTTGTGAGGTTCATTTAACGGCGGAGCAAAAATATTTTTTTATGATAGTTCATTAAATTACTAAATTTGTTTATAGACAAAGTAGAGTGATAGCCGAGTTGAAATTTTTAATATCTCATTCCTTTCAGTCAATACGTAAAAATATGGTGAATAGTCATTTTTGTGAGAATTTATGAAGATACTTCAATAGTGTTTTTAAACAAAATCGTCGAAAATATATATTCCTTCAAACAATATTTATTCATCTTTTATATGTATTTAGATCAATTATATTTGTGAAATTTAAAATATCATTTCCATATTAATGATAATATTGGAGAATATAAAAGCTTAATTATTGTCTGTTATTATTAAATAGCAGGTGACACAATATTTCGAATGTTATTGGCTACTGTGAACATAAATTATTCATTTTAATAAGTTCACATTTTTTATATAAAGATTGAATTTATAGTTGGATATTTTGATTTTTTTATGTATTCTTTTTAACTAATATTTATTTAATAGTTATTTTAAATGTAAATATTAGCTCTCATTATACTACGCTTTTTTTTCAAAATCGAAAATTTCATCTCATAAAAAATTAAATCTCATTTGTCTTTATTTAAATACTCAATTGAAAAGGGAAATAAATATACGTGTTGATGAAGTTTTAAAAGTTCTCATTTTACTGATTAAATCCTCTCTCAAAAAAAAAAAAACAAAAAAAAAATATTCAAAACGAATATACGTATTTTAAATATATGTAAATATGTTAAATTTTGTATATTATATTTTCGACTGAGTCATTTTACAAGTTAGGTAAATTAAATTTTAATAAAATAGTCTAAATATACTTATTTCACTTAGAAAGATTTATTTGTATTGTTTTTATTTATTACAATTTAAATATCCTATAATTATTACAATCAATTTCTATATAGTAGAAAAAAATCCAATGCAATTTTAGAAATAACGAGTAATTAAAATAAAATACAAATGTTTATTTCCAATGAATTATTCTTTTTTAAAATAATGACATTGAAATGCTATCATTAAAATATTTTACAAAACTATCAAAATGAGCCCTTTTAAAAAATTAACCGTTTTGGTATATAATTTTTTAAATAAGAAACATAGAACGGTGGATATTTTTATTTGTAACATGTAATCGAATATTTTATTCATATAATAAATAAATATTAATTTAAATTCTCACGGCTTTGTGTAAAAATATTGTTTAACGAGATATTTAGTATTTATTTGTTTTGATTTTGTTGTAAGATTTAGGTACTTACAGCTTGTAGGAAGGCATGAGGACGTTGAGGATTATATGATAATAATCTTTATTATCCATTTAGCAAGAAAGACAAAGTTATGGTAGCGAACAGTTATTGAAGTATAGAGAAGAAGGTAAACAAACAGTTGTGATGATGATAGGTCCAGTGTGGCGCTAGCTGTCGTAGCATTCAGTTATCCAACAAATCCCCGGCATGAATGTGGAGACATCACGAGGTTGTAGCGTAACTTCTCAAATGTCGGCCTTGGTAGCGGCTTGGTCAGAATGTCCGCCTTCATGTCGCCAGTTGGGCAGTAGATCATTTTTATCACTGTCTTCTTCTGAAGATCCTTCAGGTGATGGATCTTGGTTGCGATGTGCTTGGTTCTAGAAGACACTTTTTCGGATGAACATATCTTGAGACATGATTGATTGTCTTGGTGGAAGTAGATTGGAGCTTTCTGTTCCAGTTCGAGATCCTTTAGCAAGTCGAGAAGCCATAGCAGTTCTTGTGAGGCATCAGCTGCGGAGATTAGTTCCGCTTCGGTGGATGAGAGAGATACGCAACCTTGTTTCCCAGTCATCCATGAGATGGGGTTTGATCCCAGTAGGAACAAGTTTCCGCTTAGTGATTTTCTGTCGGTGTTGTCGCTTGCCCATGTGGCATCACTGTATGCTTCCAGCTTGGGAGGTTTTTGGTTAGATATGCGTAGCTCGAGTTCTTTAGTAGTTTTTAGATATCTTACGATTCTTTTTGCTGCATTCCAGTCACAATTTCTAGGATTCTGGTTTCTGCTGCTAAGTATGCAGACTGGAGCTGCGATATCTGGTCTGGATACTACGCTTAGGTACAATAGTGAGCCTATCAGTTGTTGGTATTGGACGTTGTTTGGTAGAAGTTTTTCATCAGATATACCGGGGTATCCGCTTTCCATGGGAGTGAAAGTAGGTTTCGCTTCTTGGAGGTTGTACCTTTCAACTAATTCTTGGATTTTATTCTTTTGGCTCAGAAGGAGTTCACCTTCTCTGTTCCTTGAGATTTCTATACCAATGAATTGAGTGGGGTCTCCAAGGTTCTTTATTTCGAATTCTTTTTCGAGAGTTTTTACAGTGTTTTGGATGATTATCTCGGAATCGCTTGCGAGGAGCATGTCATCCACATATAGAATCAAGTAGATGGAATGGTTTTCTTCATTCTTGGTGAATAGGCATGGGTCTACAATGCTCTGTTTGAAGTTATTTTTAATTAGAGTGCTTGCAATTTTTGTGTTCCAAGATCTTCCAGCTTGTTTTAGACCGTAAATTGCCTTCTTTAGTTTGCAGACTTTGTTTGTTTGTTTTGTATGGAGTCCTTCTGGGAGTTCCATGTAGAGTTCTTTATCTAGGTCGCCGTGTAGGAACGCTGTCTTCACATCGAGGTGGATCACTTGCATCCCTTTGTAGACTGATGCAGCTAGGAAGGCTCTAATTGTAGAATGCTTCACAATTGGTGCAAAGGTTTCTTCGTAGTCTCGGCCAAATTTCTGATTGAACCCTTTTGCTACGAGTCTGGCTTTGTACCGCTCTATTTCTCCTTTGGAATTGAGTTTTTGTTTATAGGTCCATTTACATCCTATGATCTTTTTGTCCTTAGGTAGAGGCGTTAGTTCCCAGACATTGTTCTTCTCAAGAGAATTTAGTTCTTCGTTCATTGCTTGTAGCCATTTATCTCTTTCTATTTTTGGTAATTGTAGGACTTCCGAGTAGCTGGTGGGTGTCGGAATGTCTTGAGCTTCAGTTTTGTACAGCATGTAGTCATTTCTTATGGGAGGTATTCCCTTTGTTGGTCTCGTGGATCTTCTTTGTGTGACCACTTGTGTTCCTGTGCTTGTACCGGGTTGAATGTAATCCTCGGTTTCTGAGTACTCAAGGTTTTCGGGTTGTGTTCCTGGTTCCTGACTTTCCTCTGCATTACCAATATGATTGGAGGAAGTTAGATCTGTACTTAGTACTTGTGGTGAAGTTGTTTTTGTGGAAGCGAGGTGAAACCCATTTTCTTTTTCTATAAATTTTACGGATCTGCTGATTGTGATGTTGTCTGTATCGTGCAGGATTCTGTATCCTTTGCTTCGATCATCGTATCCAAGAAAGATCCCTTCGATAACTTTGCTATCCAACTTGTTTCTTTTTATCTTGGGAATATAGGCGAAGGCTTTACATCCGAATCTTTTTAGATGCTTCAGACTGGGCTTCCTGTTGGTCCATAGTTCAAATGGAGTCTTGTCTGTAGCTTTCGAGGGTATTCGGTTGTGTAGGTAATTAGCTGTGGTAACCGCTTCCGCCCATAGAGATTGTGGGAGTCCTGAGTCAAATAGCATGCCTCTTGTCATCTCCATTAGTGATCGATTTTTCCTTTCGGCTACTCCGTTCTGGGCTGGTGAGTAGGGGACTGTTAGCTGATGTTTGATTCCGCTTTGGTTCAGGAAATCTTCGACTTGTCGGTTTACGTACTCACGACCGTTGTCTGTCCGTATGGTTTGGATATTTTTTCCAAATTCCGTGTGTGCTGAGATGACGTAGTCTTTTATTTTTTCATAGGCTTCGTCTTTTCCTTTCAGGAGGTAGATCTTCGTGTATCTGCTGTAGTCATCAGTGAAGGTGATGAAGTATCTCTTACCGCTGAGAGAGTTAGTTGGTAATGGACCGCAGATATCACTGTGGACAAGTTGAAGCGTTTCAGTTGCTCTGTACTCTGTCTTCTTTGGAAATGGGGTTTCGGTGAGTTTTCCTTGAATGCACTGAACGCAGTCTGTGTGCTTTAGACTTAGTCCTCTTGCTAGGTTCTCATTTCGAATCTTCTTAATTGATTCTATATTTCTGTGTCCTAGTCTGTCGTGCCAGAGCATGAGGCAATTTTTGTTCTTGCAGTGGTTTTGTTTTGCAACATTTGCTTTGAATGTGCGAGTTTGGGGGTTGTCATCCAGGTGGAGTCGGTACATTCCATTGTCAAGTATACCGTTCGCGAGGGCTGTGTTGTCTCTTTCGATGGTACACCAATCTCTGTTGAACGTTACTTTACATCCGTTGGAGGTGGCCGCACTCACTGACAGAAGGTTGTCTGTTAGTTCCGGGATGTAGAGAACTTTTGTGAGAAGTAAGGTGTCAGTCTTTCCTTGGGGTGTGATGACTTTGATTTCTCCTTGTCCTATCCCTTTGACCTGCAGCTTATTGCCATTAGCAACCACAACATTTTGTGTTTGTTCTCTGTTAAGTTCAGTGAAGAAGCTTTCATCGTACGCCATATGAGATGTGGCTCCAGAGTCGACGAACCAGTTGTGTACACTTGCTTCTCGTTGAGTGCAATTGAGAGCTTTTGGGTTAGGTCCTTTTGTTGTTCTATGATTTGTCGATTGTTCTTGGGTGACACTCGACTGATTTGTGTACTTTGGTACGTTTCCTCTTCTGAAGTTTTCATATTTGTACTCTTTGTTGCTGTTGTTTCGCTTTTGATAGTGCCAACATTCTTCTTTGGAGTGGTTTGGTTTGTGGCAGAAAGAACAGAATTTCTTCTCTTTTTCTCTTCTTTGGCTTGAAGCTCCGTGGAGGCTTTTTAAGGCTTTTGATGCGGTGCTTTCGTCTTTCGAGCTTTCTACTCTGCGTGTGTGTTCATCAAGGAGTTTGTTCTTGGTAAATTCAAGCGTTAGCTCGTCATCAGGCCTTGATTCCAACATCGTGATGAGATTGGAGTAGCTCTTTGGAAGCGAGCAAAGCAGTATAGCCGTGATGTGAGAGTCCTTTAGTGTTTCGCCAATGGTTCGCAGTTTGTCAACTAGTTCCATCATGGTAGTGATGTGCTGCTGCATGTCTTTGTCTTCTTCGAGTTTTAAGCTGTATAGTTTCCTTAGCAAATAAATTTTTCCTGAGAGTGTTTTTCTTTCATAGATATTTTTAAGAGTGTCCCAGGTAGCTTTGGCTGTTAGTAGGTTTTTGACATGCACTATTTGTGAGTCGGCGATGCTTAGATTAATGATAGCTCTAGCTTTTGAGTCTTTCTTTTTCCATTCGATTTTAGGTTCATCTGGAATATTTTCGGTGACAACTTCCCAAAGATCTTCCTTTTGCAAGAGCATTTCAATTTTGAAAGACCATAGTGAGTAGTTATAGCCGTCGAGCTTATCTAGGGTTACATCGTGGCTCGGGAGTGACGCCATTTTTGCTAAGCCTTTTTTCTTTGTCTTAACTCGTTAGTTGAATTTCATGCAATACTCAGTCTCATAATCTAATTGTTGTAAGATTTAGGTACTTACAGCTTGTAGGAAGGCATGAGGACGTTGAGGATTATATGATAATAATCTTTATTATCCATTTAGCAAGAAAGACAAAGTTATGGTAGCGAACAGTTATTGAAGTATAGAGAAGAAGGTAAACAAACAGTTGTGATGATGATAGGTCCAGTGTGGCGCTAGCTGTCGTAGCATTCAGTTATCCAACAGATTTTAATAAAGGGAGTTTTTTAAAATTTTGTATATATTTAAACCTTAAGAAATTAAAAAAATTAAAGACAAAATCAAAGTGTAATAACGACATTTTGAGGTTTTAAAACCACGCTTAATTTAAACTACCGGTGAATAAGTTACAAAATAGAGATATTAATAATAATATTGAACGTTGAAATGTTGTTTTTAAACTTAAAATTTTGTTGACAAAACTTTGAAATATTATTACTTAAATCTAAATTAAGAAAAAGGTTTAAATTTAAATGTTCTCATTTAAGGTCATTTGAATATAAATTCTTGATATTTTACCTTAAAATATTACCTTTAATATATTAAACTTTAAAATGTTTTATTAAAAGTTAAAAACCTTTTCATAGCGACAAAAATATATATAAAATATGTTCTTATTAAAAAGCACAAATCTTCTATTTATTAAACAAAAAGTTAATTGTAAAAATTATATTGTTATTAAATTTTTAAAATGTGTCCATAATGAAATAAAAAAGGTAGATTTAAAGATGCAAATTATCATCTTTTCAAGACACTTTTAAATAATATTAAATTTTATCAAACTGAAAGGAAAAATCCACACACACAACAAGCTGAATATGATTTTAAAAATTAATCTATAATTTTTAATTATCTCTTTATTATTGAGAGAGAAAAAATGACGTGAAAAGTTTGTTCCCATCTTTTAGAGATGTATATGAAATATTATTTATGATTGCCTGGCTCTTTTAAGTTGAAATATAAATATATCACTTTACAATTAAAATGTGATCTTTATTTAAATTATAACGTAGTCTTGAAGTTTCTAATTCACGGTAATTCTAAATTGCTGAGGCTATATTTTAGAAAGTAAATGAAAACAGATAGAATCGTCTGCTGACATGGAATATTTTAATGCCACTACCTCAATTTTGCAAAGATGGCGCACAAATAGGTAGGATTTTAATATTCAAATTCTTAATATGAATAATTTGTGTTATTCTATTTTTGTTTGTAGAAAATATTTTACATTTTTCTATGACATATAATGACATATATAGGTTTTTAACTTTTAATTAGACAATTTTAATTTATATTTAGACATTTTTCATTTTAATTTAGACACATGGACTTTTTATAGAAGTTTAAAAGTTTAAAACCTATATTAGAAATTAGTGTTAAAATTAATATAAATAATAATTTTCTGAAAAAATTGTTGGATAACTGAATGCTACGACAGCTAGCGCCACACTGGACTAATCATCATCACAACTGTTTGTTTACCTTTCTTCTCTATACTTCAATAACTGTTCGCTACCATAACTTTGTCTTTTCTTGCTAAATGGATAATAAAGATTATTATCATATAATCCTCAACGTCCTCATGCCTTCCTACAAGCTGTAAGTACCTAAATCTTACAACAATTAGATTATGAGACTGAATATTGCATGAAATTCAACTAACGAGTTAAGACAAAGAAAAAAGGCTTAGCAAAAATGGCGTCACTCCCGAGCCACGATGTAACCCTAAATAAGCTCGACGGCTATAACTACTCACTATGGTCTTTCAAAATTGAAATGCTTTTGCAAAAGGAAGATCTTTGGAAGTTGTCACCGAAAATATTCCAGATGAACCCAAAATCGAATGGAAAAAGAAAGACTCAAAAGCTAGAGCTATCATTAATCTAAGCATCGCCGACTCACAAATAGTGCATGTCAAAAACCTACTAACAGCCAAAGCTACCTGGGACACTCTTAAAAATATCTATGAAAGAAAAACACTCTCAGGAAAAATTTATTTGCTAAGGAAACTATACAGCTTAAAACTCGAAGAAGACAAAGACATGCAGCAGCACATCACTACCATGATGGAACTTGTTGACAAACTGCGAACCATTGGCGAAACACTAAAGGACTCTCACATCACGGCTATACTGCTTTGCTCGCTTCCAAAGAGCTACTCAAATCTCATCACGATGTTGGAATCAAGGCCTGATGACGAGCTAACGCTTGAATTTACCAAGAACAAACTCCTTGATGAACACACACGCAGAGTAGAAAGCTCGAAAGACGAAAGCACCGAATCAAAAGCCTTAAAAAGCCTCCACAGAGCTTCAAGCCAAAGAAGAGAAAAAGAGAAGAAATTCTGTTCTTTCTGCCACAAACCAAACCACTCCAAAGAAGAATGTTGGCACTATCAAAAGCGAAACAACAGCAACAAAGAGTACAAATATGAAAACTTCAGAAGAGGAAACGCACCAAAGTACACAAATCAGTCGAGTGTCACCCAAGAACAATCAACAAATCAGAGAACAACAAAAGGACCTAACCCAAAAGCTCTCAATTGCACTCAACGAGAAGCAAGTGTACACAACTGGTTCATCGACTCTGGAGCCACATCTCATATGGCGTACGACGAAAGCTTCTTCACTGAACTTAACAGAGAACAAACACAAAATGTTGTGGTTGCTAATGGCAATAAGCTGCAGGTCAAAGGGATAGGACAAGGAGAAATCAAAGTCATCACACCCCAAGGAAAGACTGACACCTTACTTCTCACAAAAGTTCTCTACATCCCGGAACTAACAGACAACCTTCTGTCAGTGAGTGCGGCCACCTCCAACGGATGTAAAGTGACGTTCAACAGAGATTGGTGTACCATCGAAAGAGACAACACAGTCCTCGCGAACGGTATACTTGACAATGGAATGTACCGACTCCACCTGGATGACAACCCCCAAACTCGCACATTCAAAGCAAATGTAGCAAAACTAAACTACTGCAAGAACAAAAATTGCCTCATGCTCTGGCACGACAGACTAGGACACAGAAATATAGAATCAATTAAGAAGATTCGAAATGAGAACCTAGCAAGAGGACTAAGTCTAAATAACTGTTCGCACAGCACAGACTGCGTTCAGTGCATTCAAGGAAAACTCACCGAAACCCCATTTCCAAAAAAGACAGAGTACAGAGCAACTGAAACGCTTCAACTTGTTCACAGTGATATCTGCGGTCCATTACCAACTAACTCTCTCAGCGGTAAGAGATACTTCATCACCTTCACTGATGACTACAGCAGATACACGAAGACCTACCTCCTGAAAGGAAAAGACGAAGCCTATGAAAAAATAAAAGACTACGTCATCTCAGCACACACGGAATTTGGAAAAAATATCCAAACCATACGGACAGACAACGGTCGTGAGTACGTAAACCGACAAGTCGAAGATTTCCTGAACCAAAGCGGAATCAAACATCAGCTAACAGTCCCCTACTCACCAGCCCAGAACGGAGTAGCAGAAAGGAAAAATCGATCACTAATGGAGATGACAAGATGCATGCTGTTTGACTCAGGACTCCCACAGTCTCTATGGGCGGAAGCGGTTACCACAGCTAATTACCTACACAACCGAATACCCTCGAAAGCTACAGACAAGACTCCATTTGAACTATGGACCAACAGGAAGCCCAGTCTGAAGCATATAAAAAGATTCGGATGTAAAGCCTTCGCCTATATTCCCAAGATAAAAAGAAACAAGTTGGATAGCAAAGTTATCGAAGGGATCTTTCTTGGATACGATGATCGAAGCAAAGGATACAGAATCCTGCACGATACAGACAACATCACGATCAGCAGATCCGTAAAATTTATAGAAAAAGAAAATGGGTTTCACCACGCTTCCACAAAAACAACTTCACCACAAGTACTAAGTACAGATCTAACTTCCTCCAATCATATTGGTAATGCAGAGGAAAGTCAGGAACCAGGAACACAATCCGAAAACCTTGAGGACTCAGAAACCGAGGATTACCTTCAACCCGGTACAAGCACAGGAACACAAGTGGTCACACAAAGAAGATCCACGAGACCAACAAAGGGAATACCTCCCATAAGAAATGACTACATGCTGTACAAAACTAAAGCTCAGGACATTCTGACCAAGCCGCTACCAAGGCCGACATTTGAGAAGTTACGCTACAACCTCGTGATGTCTCCACATTCATGCCGGGGGATTTGTTGGATAACTGAATGCTACGACAGCTAGCGCCACACTGGACTAATCATCATCACAACTGTTTGTTTACCTTTCTTCTCTATACTTCAATAACTGTTCGCTACCATAACTTTGTCTTTTCTTGCTAAATGGATAATAAAGATTATTATCATATAATCCTCAACGTCCTCATGCCTTCCTACAAGCTGTAAGTACCTAAATCTTACAACAAAAATATATAAAACTATTATATCGGAAATAATTATATACATAAATTTAATTTTAAAAGATTTTTGAAGCATTTTGTTTGACAATGCAATTAAAGAAATATAATATTTAACTATAAAAAAGGCAAAATATATCATTCTATTTCGAGATAAATATTTTATATTAAATTATCTGTCACCTTTAAATATTCTTTTGATTTATTATTAAATTTATAATATTCGCAGTTATGTGTAAGGTGAATATATTAGACCTTAAATTATATTTTAACATGTTAACGTTTTCTTATTTGGATAATATATTTAAATGTGTTAAAGACACTTTCCTATTATATATTTTAATTTTTAAAAATAATATTTTATTACACATTTAAAAAAAAAATAATAATAAAAACTTTATATTCCTATATATATCTTATATTTAATAAAGATTTTTTGCTGTTTTAGAATTGTTGAGATTATCTTAATTTTGGTTATCTTGAGGATTAAGCTATGGCGGTTCAGTCGTGGTTGAATAATCTTGAAATAAAAAATAATAATATGGTTTGATCAATAATTGCTTTAATTGTGATAAAGGAATATATAAAAGAACATAATTTGATAAAAGTAATGCCTGGCTTAAGGCGTAAGAACAAAGAAAACAAAAAATTATTTACATAATGTACAAAGTTTTTAGCCGGCCAACGGGGAAGAACAACAATGAGATTTTATATGGGAAGCATGACCTCTGGCGGCCGATTTAACAGAATATTTTTATCTATGAAATATATTTTTAAATAAAACAATATCTTAATATAACATTTTAAATAATATCTTTATATAACATATATATATATATATATATATATATATATATATATATATATATATATATATATATATATATATTATAAATAGAAAGGAGATTTTCTGCTTGAATTAGATCATGTTGAGGATTATGGTATGGTAATGCAGTCCTGGTTGAAATTCTTGAAAGAATAATAATTTTAAAAGTTTTGATCAGTAATTTGAGTTAAAGGAATATATATAAAAAACAATTTGATAAAGGTAATGCCTGGCTTAAGGCGAATAGAATAAGGAAAACAAAAGATTATTTACATAATGTACAAAGGTTTTGAGCCGGTCAACGGGGAACAACAACAATGAGTTTCCACATGCAAAGCGTGACCTCTGGCGGTCGATTCAACAGAATACCTGTATCCATGAAATATATCTTCAAATAAAAAAAAAATTAAATGATACTTTTATATAACATATATATATATATAAATCTTAAAATTCAATTGTATTGAAACATATTTTGATAGTATATTAAATAGTGCTTGAATCTATTTGAACATTATATAGCTGTATTAAATACGAACATGTATATAAATTATATGCATACATATGCAAATAGTATATATCAGGGTATTTATTATTTTGAAATATTCTTTGAATTTATTATTTCGAAATTCTATATATATTTTCTCTATACAATATTTGTGAAACTAAAAACTAAATATGTAAAATATTTGACTGCAGACAAAAACATTTCAGCAAAAAAAAAAAGTTACAAATTTCCTTTATATATATTTGCCAGACAATAAAAAGAGCAAACGATATCAAGAAATGGCGCGTGGGAGGGCGGCACCAAAAGATTAAAAAAAAAAGCGTCTGCTTCCAAGTTTTGGGCGAAAAAAAGTATAAAGATTACGGCGTGTGCATTGTTCTTGGTCAAATAATAATAAAGGTGGAGAGAGAGAGAGAGAGAAATAAATAGTCGCAGAGGTCAAAGCTTGGCAAGTACTAAACTGGAACGTATTCCTAAATAGATTCTAAGTTGGACATATGCCAAGTCCATCATCAAGCCATTATCCTTTGGATTTCTAAGGAAATGACCTCGATCGGGTTAAGCCTATTTCTTAGACACCTCGTCAGGGGATTTCCGCTGAAAAATCATTCCCCTAAACTGAGCAGAAATTACAACCCCTACTACAACTTCTTGTTGAAAGTTTTATAAACTTTGTTTACGCTTTCCGGACTTTTTTCTCTTCCTGACGACTTAACAAACTGTGGAATATATAGTTGGTTTTAGAACAAAATAGAAAGAACGGAATTCAACAATAAAATCAGAAGGTTTAGTCAGTCTTTCAAGCAAGATATATCAAAAGATATTCTCTGTGGTAAAGATTATATTCCTTGATTATTTTAAAGTAAATTTTGGAGGAGAAAATTTTTTTAAATAAAATTTATTCTGGAAGAATACTGGATAAGAGAAAATATGGAATAGAGTGAAAATGTAAATTGTAGTTATTTCCCCCCTATTTATAATTTTGGTGTCGCACATCATTATAAATTACTCATTATCACTATAAAGATACAATTTTACATCTATTGACAAGATGTCGATACAATTATCTTTCTCTCTTCCTGAAATATGGTCATTTGGTAATTCTATATGTTATAACTCTTAAATGGTAAACTATTTACATGAGAGTAAAATAGGGTACACATGTATATCTGTAGACACAATTGCTAAAATATAGTATTGAGGATTTGAGCACCCTCTTTGCTAGTTTTATCCATGTTTTAAAATGTTTTCAAACTGTATCATTTAATATGAGTCAAAAGGCGATCCATTTATATATTAAAAAAAGGCCTAGAACGCTCAATATATCGCCCATTATAAATTCCTATAAACAGGACATAGTATAGCAAGATCAAATAGTTGCAATACAACCCCGAAGTAACGAGGGTCTTCTGGACACACAAAAGTGCCCTTAAGAGAGACACTCATAGACATAATTCAAGGAAGTTTACCTTTTAACAAGTATATCGAAATTCAGACAAAACCTCTGACAAATATTTGACACACAGTGACCTTTATTGAAGACACACGAGATGGAAAAATGTAAACAGACTTGTCTATGTCTCCTTAAAAAAAAAAAAAAAAAAACAGACGACCGGCGATATCAAATATTTTTCACTTCCCCTGAGTGAGATACCTTTAAATACGGGTAATTCTGTAAGGTAATTTAGGATCGGTACCAAAGAGCAAAAAAGGAGATGGCGTTATAACAAAGCTTTGCTCTGTACCGGTAAGTTCTGTTTGTAGGTAAACAAAGTTCTTTGTTTTGGTATTGTGTGAGTCCTTTATTAAAATAAAGTATTTGCAGACTCTCTCTACCTGTGAAGAAGAATTCAAACAATTTAAAACTTTTTTCAAACAATCAAAACAATTTCTTCTACTGCGCATCTATACAAATGGCACGCTAATACCTTTATTTAAAATTGTTTGCGGGAGGGCCTAACGCCTGTATTTGAATATATTTCTTATGTTCCCCAAAGCTTATGACCATAGTTTCCATGAGTACCAAATATTACACTAAATCATGGGCTATATAAGTTGAGCACCTCAATAAAATGTCAGAGCGGTCTGGAATATTAGCTTGACATGGGAGTGTTCACCATCGATAATTCAGACCCAACCAACATTTTAAAACTGCATTAGAGTCAGTAGGGAATTATTTTAACTTGAAAATATAAAAAATAGTTAAATATTATTTTAATTCTTGATTAATATTGTCCATTATATATCATTCTATGGTATTCAAACCATATATGAGGTGATCTATATGTACCTTTGAAAGAAAACTACAGTAAAACGACACTTTGCGTCCACGCTTATTAAACGATTACACCAATTTAACAACCACTGTAAAATTTCAAATTTTTGATCTTTAAATTATTATTTTTTTAAATAGCGACCAACGCCTCAAAGGCGACCAGTAAACCACTCAAACTGGTCCCTGAAATTACAGTAAGTTCATAAATAGTCCTAAACATGGACAAACACTTTTTAAATACTGAAAAACTGACCTTAATATATTAGAATTGTTCTAGAGTTGATGGGTGTATTTAAACAATATGATAATTCCCTCATTAGTTAGTTTTTATTAAAGACCAGGCCTCTCCATAAAAACATCATTCAAGTCTCAGCAGTGATCTTTAATGAGACCTTTTATTCGACACACAAAATACGTCTCCTTAAGTAACTAGATAAGGACTTGGTTGATGTGAGATTCAGATCACAAAAATATCAATGTAAAAAGATAACTATATTATCTTACACAGTTACTGTAAATCGACTGTGTGTGCAGTGCGGCGTGCTAACTTGATGGGCCCGCCAGGTAAGTAGTACCATCTACCTTTGTATCTACACTTACTTATCGTGTCTACATCACTGGACTACTATCATTCCAGGTGTATACACAAATAGTTTTACTTCACTAGGTATAATGCTGATATAAAGGCACCTTTCAACTAATATACACTCATGGACAAAACTTAAGGAAGTTGTACCTTTTAGCATGTATATCGGGATTTAGACAATAACTCTGAAAGATATTACAGTGACCTTAATTGAAGACACTTGAGATAACCAAGTGTAAACAATGATATCAAAGACTTTCCACTTTCTTAAGTTTCGTCCACGAGTGTCAATCGTAGCTTAATTAAAACTCTATTTATATATATTGAAAATACAGTAAATTGATAATTAATTTTTAGATACAGTTATTTTTTTCGATCTGACGAACGCTGACCTTTATCAAGGTATAAACAACGTGTTTTTGTGGGTAAGTAAGCTCAGCGCCACATAGTGTACATTACTGGTTTTCAATTACAAAGGTGAAATTGTACTGGGATCAGTGGACAAATTAAGTAAAGGGTCTTTTCTGATTGTGAAACTTTTAGAATTTGGCCAATAATTCTGGAATATTTAAAAATCAACGATTAGTTAATATTTGTCCCGACAGATGGCGCAAGCCATTATAAACTTTCAGCTGCACTATCAGGAGATACCTTTATGTTTTAATTTATCATTGTTTTATATATAATAGAAATGAATTAGCACAGCACATAATATTCATGTTGTCATACCTTGATAGATGGTAGGCGTTCAGCAAATAAAATATTGGTAAATATGCAATAATGGGATCAAAAATGTCTTCCATTGACAGGTTGGTAAGTACTATCGCGCACGAGTTGACGAATCCCATTTGTCAAATAAAAATACTATTATTTTAAAGTATAAATTTGAAATTTCCGAAAAACTCTGATATACTACAGAGCTTTTATAATTATGTATTCTAAGTTCATATATAGGATTCTTTGTTTGCTATCATACTCAAGTGATATTTTGTTTATACTCAACTTTTATTTGGTCAATACATTGGCTGTATTAAAGTAGGTTTTTCTGAGTAATTCGTTTTTTTTAGAAGTATTAGTCCATTGGTTACCATTTTACACCAATCTAACTTCAGTAGTAAGTACTTTGTAAGTTTGGTGTCTGTCGACATACAGGGTGATCCAAAAGTCCCGCACAACTTTAAAAATTAATAACTCCGCGAATATTTGCGCTAGAGCAATGCGGTAAACACCATTGTGTTCAGGATGCAATGGGATTTTTTATTGCAAATAATTAAAAATTCGAAATTGATTTTAGTTACAAATTTATTCGCTAGATGGCGCCCTACCAGAATCAGCGATTCAGCGGCCAAATTGTTTGATAAATTAAAAAATATAACTGAACGACATGTATTTTTACTTTTTGAATACCAGGAAAGAACCCTAATAATATCAAATGATAAATTGATAAAACACCATTTCGCCAAAAGTTAGAAGAAATGGTAAACGATTTTTAAATATAATCTGAGATATGTAAAATAGGTATATGCAAATTAAAACATGTAGCAAAAAAAAACCTGATATTTTAGATGCGGTTTGCTGGAATCCTCTCAGCTATTTATATTTCGAAAATAATAATTTTCTATTTTTTTTAAATTCAACTCTCTCTCAGTATCGATTATATTTGTTTTAATTCATTTGAAAAATATTTATCTATCTCTGATTATTTATTTTACTCTGGAATGCCGTTGTTGTTTTTGTCGTGTCCAATAAAGAGCCTCAGATTCTTTTCGTTTGGCCAACAAAAATGTCCAATTTATATTCACATATATTCTTACATAATGAGACTTTAAAGAATGCAAATAATCTTCATATATTTACATACACAACACATCTCCCCCCTTAATAATACTCCAGTCGGTCTAGGGGTTTCCTGGCTCTCTGAAGTCTAGGACTGCGGACGGGCACTTGCACAGCGGCAGGCTCCGGTTTAGGAGTGCAAGAGGGCACTTGCACAGCAACAGGCCCTGGTATAGGAGTGCAAGAGGGTACGTGCACAGAAGCAGTCTCCTCCTTGTTTCCTGATGTAACCTCTGGAACCTCCTCTTCACTTTATTTCTGACTTCCACCTACAGGCCTCTCTCCTGATGTTCGAGGAAGTATCAAATTTCTTGTCTCCACTTGTTTCTTTCTCACAGGTCGCAATTGATTGATATGCCTCTTATACACGACGTCCTCGCAACTTATAAGGTAGTGACGGTAGCTCAATAATTCCAAAATGGTATATTTTTACCGTTTAGGTCCAGTTGCATAGTTGCGGAAATAAACCTCGCAACCTGTAGTAAACTGCTCCTGCCTTCTTACGGCCTCATGAAATACCTCTCGCGGATTTCTCATCTTGGTATTAAATTCGAGAATATTGATCTTAAACTTCACTTCATTAGCAGTTCCGCCGGGGAATTCCTTTATTACAGTTTGGGGGGATGCTCTATGAGCTAATAGGAAACTTTGTAGATTCGTCTCTAAATCATCCTTCCCATTATTCTTTCTCAAAAGGTTTTTAAACTCTCTTACATATCTCTCAGCTAAACCATTTGTACTAGGATTATACGGACTGGTCTTAGTGTGCCGTATACCATTCATTTGGGAAAATTGCTCGAATTCACCGGAGACAAACTGTCTTCCGTTATCTGTAACAAAATATTAGGGCAATCCAATTCTGGCGAGATTTCTCTAAGATGACTTATAATCGTTTTTCTGGTAATATCTTGATGATAAAAATTTCTATCCACTTTGAGTATGCGTCCACGAGAACCAAAAACATTCTTCTAATGAACGGACCCGCTAGATCAAGATGAAGTCGATGCCACGGTTTTTCGGGCCAATTCCATTCCGAGATGGTAGCCGGGGGCATGCTTGCCGATTCTTGGCATACTCTACATTCTCTAGTTAACTCTTTGATGTTACTGTCTATGCCTGGCCACCAGAAAATACCGTCTGGCAATCATCTTCATTTTAACAATCCCCATGTGTATTTCATGCAAGAGTCATTTAAAATTAAAGATCTTAATATTTGGGGAATTACCACTCTTTCACGCCATTGAAAACAATCAAACTCCAAACTCAATTCCTCATTGATCTTATAATAAGGAGCTAGTGGGTTTTCCCTCAGTACCCTTGTGAATTTCCACACACACACAGTTGCCTTCTCTAACATTCCTTAATACTATAGACAGTATTTTATCTCAGGAAGTCTCATATGCCACCTCCCTAAAAGAGAACGGTACCTCATTCAACTTCCTGAGAAGAAGTACCTGGTCTTCATCAAGAAACTTCCTGACACTCGATTCTAAAGGAAGACGTGACAATGCGTCAACATTGGAATAAACACTACCTTTTCGAAACTCCTCAGTATAATTAAATGCAGCTAATATAAAGGACCATCTTTTAATTCTGGATGCTGCACATATGGGAATTGGTTTCTGAGGTGGAAATATATGAATTAAGGGTCGGTTGTCTGTGACTAATACGAATTTTCGTCCCAGTAAGTATTGTCTTGATTTCTCATCGCCATAAGTTATGCTCAACGCTTCCTTTTCTAGTTGAGAGTACCGTTTTTCCGCTTCAGTTAATGTTCTAGAAGCAAACGCTATAGGGCATTCTTCCTTTCTATCATTTCTATGACTCAGAATTACGCCTAGTCCATAGTCCATTAATAATGATTTAAATTTTTTAAATAACATTCGATATTTTTCGTCCAAATCCATCTACAATTTTTATTCAAAAGTTGATAGAATAGCGCTAAAATGTTTGCTATATTCTTTATGAATCTATAATAATAAATTAAGAGTCCTATGAAAGATCTTAATTGCGAAACATTCTTTAGGTTCAGGCGCCTCTATCACTGCTTTAATTTTATTTTCTAAGGGATGCAGTCCATATTTATCCATTTTAAACCCTAAAAATTCCACCGATTTCTTTTTAAATTTACATTTATATCTGTTTAACTTTAAACCTTTTTCTAGCAATCATCTAAACATTAGATCCAACTTTTGTTCATAATCTTCAAAGTATTTTCCTGCAACCAAAATATCATCTATGTAGCAGGCCACAACTGGCAAATCAGAAAATAGGCCTTCCATAATCCTCTGAAATTTATTTGGTGCTACCGCTACGTCATATGGTAGTCTTTTATAAGAAAACAACCTCTTTGTTGTGTTTATATCAACATCAGCTTTGGCTTCTTCCGCTGACATTACTTGTAAGTAAGCCTGTGATAGGTCTAGAGTCGAAAGTACGGTGCTTGTAGATAATTTTGAAAAGATCTCATCGATCGATGGAATGGGATACCTATCTAATTCTATTGCTTTATTAGCTGTACATCTAAAATCACCACATATCCTTACACTACCATCCTTTTTTGATGCCGGTACTATTGGAGCCGTCCAATATGCATGAACTATAGGTTATAAAATGCAAGAATTCACTAAACGATCAATTTCATTCTCTACTTTGTTTTTTTGGAGAGAAAGGTAAACTTCTGGCCTTACAAAACACAGTAGTCACATCCTTTTTTAAATTAAAATTTATTCTAACGTCCTTTAGACAGCCCAAATCTTTGTTAAACAAATCTGCATACCTATCCATCAATTTTTTATATATTCAAATATATTTCTATTATATTCATTATTTAAAATTTTAATGCTGAACAATATAGAATAATCAAGTTTCAACTGTTTAAGCCATTCTCTTCCTAAAATAATTACCTGGATTTTTTCATTTACAACTATTAATCATAAATATTGTTTGGCTTCTTTTACAAAAACATTTCTTTGATCTATAATCTCTATTGATTTACCACAAAAGGATTTTAATCTTAAATTTGTTGGAAATAATATTTTACCTTGCCAATAATTATTATAAATATCTTTAGGATTTAACGTATCTGGACTTCCTGTATCTATTGTAAAGCACAAAGAATAATCATCTACTGTTAAATTTATTGTGGCATCAGTTTCGCCCTGTACAGAATATATAGAGTCCTCTTGTACAAATTTACATCCCCACATTCTTTTACTAGCTTTGCAAACCCTACTTAAATGACCCAGTTTATTACATTTTAAAATAAGTCTTTGTATTATGAGGTAAAACAGATGCCACGTGTGAATGTCTTTCACCTAATCTATAACACACTATTTTGCCTTTGCCACTTTGCCTGAAAGGCCTATACTGCGCCGTACTATTATTGTACTCGCACTTTTTATCCTTTCAATTCACAGGGGATATCTTGGCCACTAATTTATCTTGTAATTCTCTTGTATTTATCTCCGCCAATTCGAACGAGATCGCCACTGCAAAAACTTTATCCAGGGTGACATCGTCGTCCTCTTGTAATAGCTTCTTTTGCAGGATTTCCGACTTGATTCCAGCCACAAAACGGTCTCGCATCATGGTTCCCAACATATCGACGAAATTACCATTTATTGCCAAATGTTTCAATTCTCTAAGATATTCCGAAATTGATTCTCCTTCCTGTTGAATTCTCTTTAAAAATCTGCATCGCTGTGGTATCACTTTCTTCTTTGGATCCAAATGCACCGTAATTCTTTGAATGATAGTATCATAGGGTTGATCTTTCATTGGACCAGGAAGAAAATGTCGTTTCCCTGCTTCAAAGTTTCAGAATCTGGTAGCGAGGTAAAAATCAGCACTTTAATCTCCTCCTTCAGATGCCAAAAAGAAAGCCTCAAATTTTTGTACAAAAAGATCGAAGTGTCCTCCACTGGGTTATAGCATCTAAAAGGTACTATTAACTTTGAACTTGTCATGCTGATCTTTTCTACTCCTTTGTTTTCTTGATCCAGATAGTTTAAAAGATGTAATCTTAACCCATTTTCCTATTTTTCCTCTCCATAATCCGAGAGTCAGATATGTTTGAAAGATGTAGTTGCTATACTTGCATAGACGCCGTTTTCCTCAGCTTTTTACTGGCTCTGTAGATCTCGCATCCTCGTCGCCACTTTTGTTGTGTCGTAATTAGACGTACAAGAGCTCAAACTTGACCATGGCCAACAACAAATGTCCAATTTATATATACATATATTTTTACATAATGAGGCTTTAAATAATACAAATAATATTAATCTATTTACATAAACAACAGTTAATATATAGCGAGAAGAGTAGAGGACTAAGCACAGATCCCTGAGGTACACCAGCCCATGTTCTTCGGTCCTTAGAAAAAGTTCCATTGACCCGAACCTTTATCCTTCTTCCCCTTAAGAAGTCTGCAATCCAGATTAAGGTTTTTCCTCTTACTTCGATGTTGTGCAGCCTTTCAAATAATTTCTACACTCGAACAAAAGCTAAGGTCATATCCAGGAATACCTCCGTTGTCTTCTTTGGCGGTTTTTCCTAGAAATCTATTATTGATTGACAGAAGTAGAACAGTTTATCAGTTGTACAGTGACTGGATCTTTAGGCAGTTTGGTAGAAGTTTATTTTATTATTGTTAGTGAGCAAGACTATGAGCCTAGAGTGGATAATTCATTCTGTCATTTTACAAAGTATGCTGGTAAGAGCAATTTGCCGATAGTTCTTGCATTCCTTGGCATCTTTGGTTTCAGTATTGGCACTATAATTGATATCTTCCAATTCTTTGGTAGTTTACCAGTTTGCCATGAAATGTTCAGTATTCGTAGGAGTTGATTTTTAGCTTTGTCTCCAAATTGTTTAATCATTTGACCAAAGATTAGAGCAACTCCAGGTGACATCTTGGATTTACTTTCCTATTGATGAGTTTAGCTCATCCAGTGTGAAGTCTCTCGAGTAAATATCTTGTTGATGGTAATTTCTTGCTTGTTTAACTAACCTGTTTACATTATTTTTTAGAGTCCTGCCTTCATTCGTATAGCTGAGTCTGGAAGTGCTTGAAAGATATTCAGCAATTATTTCAGCCATCTGTTTGTTCGTTCTCGCTATTCATATCGGTTAGAGTAATGGAGGATTAGTGTTGGTTTTGATTGTTTAATAACACTAATTATATTCCAGTGATGGCTTTCCTTTTTTGGATCCATTTTTTTTTCGCAGAATTCTGCCCATTTTTTTTTTCTCTCTCTCTCTTGTTTGAATATCCAAATTTCTTGTTCTATTTTGTGACTAATTTCAATGAGTTCCTTTATGATTTCTTCTGTTTTATTTGTTTTAAGAAGTTCATTTTTATTGTCTCTCTCTGCAATCATTGCCTCGATATTGTGGTCTTTCCAGTAAAGTATTCATAGGTCTTTACGTCTACCTCTAGGTATCGATACTTTTGCAGCTTTGGATATGTTCAAAGAGAATTTTTCCACGTTTTTGTCAATCGTTCTGTGATTTAATTCTTCGTTGCACAGTTCTTCAAGCTTTTCTGTATTTTTTTTCCAGTGTTCTTTTATTCTGCTGAAAATTCTCAATTTTGAATTTTAGGGTTGTTAAAATTTTTCAGAATTTTCCATTGTGTTGTGGGTGCGATGTTGTAATTTATCGCTGTGATGTCTATTGCGGATTCTGTGCCTGTGGACTTGGATATATAGGTGTTCTTTTCGTTATTTAACGGCGTAAGGTCGAGGTCGGTTAGCATGTCCTCAACCTGCTGACCTTTGTTATCCTGGACAGGTGATCCCCAAGTTGGTCTTTCGGCGTTAAAATCACCAAGTATGATTGCGATATCCGAAGACGCTTCACTTAATGTCTCTATCAGGCCTGTATTGATGCTAGTATTATCGTGGTGATAAACATTTATGATTGGAATTGTTTTATCTGTAAGATAGATTTCTATTGCCTGAGCTTCTGTCGTGCTTTCTCTAGGCTTACTCTGATTATAGGCGATTTCCTTAAATTTGATTTCTAGAGTTTTAATCAAAACGGCAAGTCCTCCTCCGAATTTTCCCGGTCTGTCCTTTCGTAGTGTTGTATAATCTTTGATATTGAATCCCAGATTCTGATTCAATTTTGTCTTCTGAGGACAATTAATATGTACATTGTTGTCACAGAGAAGACAAGTCAGCTCTTTATTTTCCTCTGGGTACCATTTATATTGAGTTGTAGTAGATTGAATTTGTGTCCTCGTAGTAGATTTCTCATCATGAGCTCGAGCTGCAGCTCCTGATGCGGCGGTTACCCCGGACGCGGTAGCATTACTGGAGATATCAGTTTTGCTCTTCATTTGAAAATGGGTGCCGTTGCAACGTTAGTCATCTTGGAAACGAACCAGAATTTGGTCAAATATTCCAAGGGTCCAGGGGGGACCGCAAGGAGGTGTGGTCGAACTTCTCCCCTTCCCCCTGGAAGGCCGTCACTACAGGATAAAGCACTCTTGGTGAATTATTTTAATTGTGATTCAGAATCTGCCACTGAATCTTTACGAGCGTTTCGTTCCTTTAAAGATATTCGAAGCGGTAAAGGACCAATGAGTTGCTACTCTCTAAAGCGATTGATTAAAGGTTTTGAGGAAACTGGATCTCTGGAAGCAAAATCTCGGAGTGGAAGACCATCGACATGCAAGTCAGTGGCTGTTACGGTTTTGCAGAATGCTGAAGCTATTGAAACGTTATTCACGTATGGAGAAGTAAGTGCTAGACAAGTTTCTCGACAAACGGGGATTTCGTATGGAACAGTTTGGAGAGAACACACATTTAGAATTTTTCTATAAAAATATCCTAACAAAGTTCAAAGTTTCCTTTTTGAGAAGCGTCAAGAATTCGCTGCATGGGTTTTCCGGCAAATTGATATTGATAAAAACTGGCTGTCAAATGTTCTAAGAACAGATGATGCTCACTTTTATCTAAAGGGAGAATTTAACATTTAAAACTGCCTCATTTTGGCAACAGAAAACCCTAGGATTTTTACAGAAATACCACTTCATCAGCACAGAGTTACAGTTTTGTGTGGGTTCACTTCTTTTATTATTGGGCCATTTTTCTTTGAAAAAATCAATGGAAGAACTTTTAAAACCGTTTTTGTAACTGCTGAACGTTATGTTCAACTTTTGAGAGAAAAGGTTATTCCCATATTGCAGGACAGACAAGTACTAAGAGAAATAACATTCTTGCAAGATGGAGGACCTCCTCATATCTCCCGCGGTGCCAAACAATTGCTGAAGGAAACGTTCGGTGGAATTCGTTGATAAGTCGCCACTTTATATACCAGTGGCCCCCAATATCACCAGACTTGACGCCTTACAATTTCGGTTATGGGGGTACATTAAGTCGCGTTTTTATCGATGCCGGCCTACCACATTGGCCATGTTGAAGGCTTCTATCAGATGGCACGTTTTATAAATTTCAACTATTTAATTGTGACCATTCTGTCATCTATCGTCTGCAGGCGGTGTTTGAGAATGATGGGCGCGACATTGAGCACGGATTGTGACCTAATACAAGAGAGAAGGCAGTTACCTGATGTGTTATATTTTGCAGCTATTTGTTTTGGGTTATGGAATAATAAATGCTGTCCTCACATCTTGACTCTTTTTTTTTTCCTGTAAACGGTAAATTTTTTGTTTGTCATTTGCCCACATTTTATATTATGTCGTGCAGGCCAAAGTGTTATAACTTCTCAAATAACACTGGTATACACAATTTAACCCCTTATGTTTAGTTTATCGCTTTTCGCTCATTAGAAGAAATAGCATAAGGAATAATCTTTGTATCCCCCCCAACTTTAGATGTTTTGCGCGAAAATTAATTCAAAATGATTTTACTACCACGTTTTTCAACGCAAAAGGTCGATTTAGAAATGATTTTTTGAGGGGATACATTATCAAAATTATGTACAGTATAATAAACAATGATAACCTTTGACAAACCCATAGGATATTTGGAATAAAGTACGACAAATATATTTTGTCACTCTCCTCTATATTTCATTTTTGGATCATGACAAATATCCAGTTAAATAGTCAAGTGTCGACAATTAGTCAAGAAACTATACATTCCTTATAGCACGAAATCCTATTAATAGTGCCATCATAATATTTGGTACTATATTAACATTTCAAAAATCGTGTATTGACATCAGTAGTTATTTTCAAACATTCAATTTATTTCACAAAACTCCATCTAAAATATAAATATTTTTTGCTACATGTTTTAATTTGCATATACCTATTTTACATATCTCAGATTGTATTTAAAAATCGTCAACCAATTCTTCTAACTTTTGGCGAAATGGTGTTTTATTAATTTATCATTTGATATTATTAGGGTTCTTTCCTGGTATTCAAAAAGGAAAAATACGTGTCGTTCAGTTATATTTTTCAATTTATCAAACATTTGGCCGCTGAATCTCTGATTCTGGTAGAGCGCCATCTAGCGAATAAAGTTGTAACTAAAATCAATTTCGAATTTTTCATTATTTGTTATAAAAAATCCCATTGCATCCTGAACACAATGGTGTTTACCGCATTTCTCTAGCGCAAATATTCGCGGAGATATTAATTTTTGAAGTTGTGCGGGACTTTTGGATCACCCTGTATTACTCCTATATTTATAAGATCTGGTTTAATTACAGTACAAACATATACTAACTACCTTATTTAAACTATATTTTCATCACAAATGGCTATTTCATTCTGAGATAGACAAATAATGCTAATATGCTAAAATATAAAATACAGTAATACAACTGCCTTAAGTACCCAGTCAGATGACAAGCTGGTTGTATAACACAGGTTGTCTCTTAACGCAGGTTCAAGTAAGATAAGGTTTACTGCGCTCAATGTGATCCAAGGTATGGTAAAGAGCTGGACAATTATTTATACGAGTGTAAACACACAAGACCGCCGTAGAATCACCCGTGTCGGCCTACCCAACTCCCATCAATAATGCATCAGCAAGAGCTATTAATAATATGCGCGCGGTGTGTGTAATATATATAAAAATTCGTGGGAGCAGTTGTGCATATTCATTCGTTTCCCGGTACAGCAGCGGCAGAATGGCGATAGCGCCCATATCAATGGAACCTTTACTCCATATGCTCTGTTCTAGTTTCGATTCCCACTCAAATACACTTTTTTTTTTCTGTGGCCCAATCCTATTAAAACTTATTAATCTGTTTTGACTGGTGCGAGGGTTGCACGATTCTATTACTGGTATGAGATGCGATAGTTCCAAACAAGCAACATTTTAATATATATTGTTTCCTTTAAAGCATTCTCATTTCAATCCTTATCTTATAAGTACAATAAAAAGGAATCGTTTAGAATATGTTAAAAATATAAAATGAAAAAGTGGTTCCTAAATGGTTTTCAACTTGAATCTCCGATAAATTAACGGCTTTTCTGTATTTTGGGATTTAACCAGGGCTCGGTCAATGGGAGAGACCTTGGGGTATGAGGGTGGATTGTAAACTACATATTCGGTCTTTAGGAAGTTTTATAACACTTTAAAACACGCTGACCTATCTAATACTACGTAAAGCATCGAAATCTCTTTGTGACCCCATTGCGGTAAATAAGAAGTCAAATATAATCATGGACAACACTTATGGAAGTGGAAAGTCGCCGGTCGTATGTTTTTTTGAAGGCTACAGAGGCAATTTTGTTCACACTTGGTTATCTCGTGTGTCTTCAATAAAGGTCACTGAGTTCAGAGTTATTGTCTGAATACCGATATACATGCTAAAAGGTACAACTTCCTTAATATTTGTCCATGAGTGTATTTTTATCTTTGGATTTCGCTCTGAGTATATAAATAAAATCATTTAAAAAAAAATAATCTAAAACAAAAAGCCCTTATATTTATTTGTATTTCAATATGGCGCCGTGCAATAAGAGGTATGTAAATAAGAAGTTGTTAAACAAGGAGTCAACAGTTAGAGAGAGAGGGTAAAACAATAGTTGTGCGAGAGACACGAAGTGGATGTCAGCCATTCTGAGGATGACACCTTTTGAAAACGGTTTTCCATAAGAATATAAACTCCCGGCGTTTTCTATTGAATGGCTGCGGTCCCAACATTGGATTGTGTGGGAATTCTTAGAAGGAGAATAAATATATCCCTCCTCCACACATATATCTTCCCATCCTATATTAAACTTTTTAAATATTGTCTCAACACGTCTACTGTTTTCTTTCTGTCTCCCTATATGTTAACTAGAAAGAAATGTAGTTAAACCTCGTGTATAAACTAGACATTTTTGTCAACCAGGATATATCAGCCCCCATTGGGGACAGTTTGTTTTGATGTTGTAACGTTTAAAAATAATAGATACTTACAATACATTGTGTTCCTTTATTATACCCGATTACAACAAGGTTAATATATATTTCAACAAAAAACAAACTTATGCAAAACTACTAGCCAACTACTGTTGCCGACTGTCCAACCGTAAAGAAAAATTAAAGAAAAAACAAATATTTTACACAAATAAATACAAAGCATGTTACAGATGTAAAAGTTAATAAATTGATATATCATGTGCTACCAATTGCACAAGTCCAACCTCATCAGTGAGTGTAAACCACACTGATTCTGGCACTTTGTGATGTATTTACTATAGGAACGAACGGTCGATAACTCCCCACCGTGTCTTGTACCACTGGGGATAAGTGAATATCGCAAATTTCAACTCTTTTTGATGCGTATATGATTATTTTTATATAAAATAATTTTCCACTGCTCTTACTGCAATGATCAATTAATGGCCTGACTCATCAGTGATGAACCCTCCCAGCGGTTTCGCCAATATAAAACCCCGTGTCTATTTTTTATATAGATCTAATACTGTATTGAACGATAATGCTTTTATATTCGTCATTCAAGAATGGAATATTAGTTGTGGTATTTCAGAAAACTATGGACATAAGCTTTTTTAGGACATTAGAATTACATATAAATATTTACATCGAGCAATGCTCTTCCTCAAACAATAAATACAATTAGGCATAAATTAATTATAAGTCAATAACGCGCCATCTATATATTAAGCACGAATGTTTCTTTTACAACTTAATAATCTATAGTCATAAAGTTTTAATATAATCCTATTAAAGAAATATATGAATCTTTTATTTTCTTTCTCTAATTAGGGTTTGAAAGCATTTGTATATATAGGTTAAAAATACACACACACACACACAGACAAAAACCTTTATTAAGACACACAGGTTTTACAGAGGATTCTCCTTGGGGTTACAAGACTGAGAAACCTATGAAAGTGGGGAAAGATTATATACACATGATAAATATATACAGATTATTATTTGAATGATCCTATGGAAAATAAGAATATGGATTTTGAAAAAAAAAAAAGGTTAAAAATACAATATCTTTAGTAAAATAAAAAGTTTATTATATTACAACCTTTTCTTTTTAAATTCATATCAGAGGCTTTCGGACAAGCCCTTCTTCAAATCTGTGTACAAAAGTATTAAAGTGATAATGATGAAATATTGAGATACCTTTTCAAGTCCGCGATCACCAAAAATATGATTATACACAATTTTTACTATAACACTTATGCTATTTCCGCGAAACAACAAATCTCTCTACGCGAATCTTTCCACAGAAAGAATACACGCGGAATTAAAGATATATCAGGTGGGAGTTATAATTACTATTTCCGGACTTTACTAGACATGGATCGATTAAAGAGCAATATAGCTTTACGACATCAACCTTCCAATGGGCGACCGTATTATGAGAAGTCACCTCCCTGAGCGACCACCTTTAAACAAAAATGAGAGGCCAACTCCAGAAAAGTAGGAGTATCAATATTTATGGGTCTCTCGTGTAAGAGCTCGATGACCCCGGGTCGCTCAACTGCTATGGAACAAAACAGGTGGAAACCTCGGCATATACACACCACCCCGGAGATGTGCGGTCCATCATAATTCTATTGGCCAAAACTAAGGGGCAATTGATTGAAGCGCTATTTATAAACACTGCTTCCATTGATCCCGCCGCTCCCCTCAACACTTTCTCTGCACCGCACTCCAGAATTAACACGATTGCACTCCGCTGGGAATTTTCGACACGGAAGCAATAGCTGCTAACACCGTGTTTCTTAGTGGATTGCTCTCTTGTTGCGTCCCTTTAAAGACAAAAAAAAAAGTGAACCGAGACAAAATTACATTTCAACATGCAGGAAAGTTTTCAGTGAAAGCGTGTGGTACACACCGGCTCTGACCAAACTACGACCGAATTTACAAAATTCGGAAATGACTGTTAAAATCAAGTTATTTGGAAATTATCGTAATTGCGGTTCTGTTACAGTAATGAACGAAATTCGAGCGTTAGTAGGTTGGTAGACCTTCTGCGATAGCGCGTGGTAGTTTTAAGCCCACGCTAAGCGTTATCTTGGTACTTAACACAGCTGCGTAGATGAAGGTAGCTAGCTGGAGTTGTGAGTCAGTCGGGCTGTGGAGCCGTGGCAGATGGGCTCCAGATAACACACACACGACATCTGTTCCTGCCGCCTCACTCGGTCCTTCATCCACGCCCCAGTACTTCGGTACTGGACGGAAACTTTCTTGGACTTTATAAGCCAAAAATAAGGCCAGAGTTACTTTCCATGGCGAGATATATAGGTGTGAGGTTTCACTTCTACCTATATTTGAGCATTTACGATTTTATTTGTTTATAACATGCTAGCTCAGAGCGGTTGGACCAACATACTTTCTTAGAGCCAGTACGTTTTGTAATCCACGTGGTACATGTGTAGTAGGATTGACCACGTCGTTACAATCTAGGCCAGGAAGGAAGTCAACTTCCCGGACTTAGTAATCTAGATCGCAGGTGGCGCTGGGAGACAGACGTGTGTGACCTTGAAACGCCTAAACCCGCGCGAGATGCCAGCCTGGGATGTAGTTCCAAATATCGTTTAGCCAACACCAATCGATTCAGGTACCAGCCAACTTTGTTCCCGTTCGCTCCTATGTATGCAACAAAGTAGAGATATACCTCGACAGTTGGTTGTGGAGAGTTTCACAGCTTCCAACTCCCACGTTATCACTAGAAACTTAATAATCTATATTAATAAAATGCAAATTTCATAAGTGGTGTTCGCTAAAAACTTTCGTTACAATGCATCAATTTCGACCAAATTTTCAACATTTATGTAAAACGAGATGGAGCAGGTTTTGCTTAACATCAAAATATTTTTCCTAACTTTAACATGCGTAACTTCGCTGCTATCGATTAAATACAAAAAAAAAAATCAACAGAGTTAATTTTATTTATATATAAATACAAAAAAAAATCAGCAATTCATTCAACTCAATCTAAAAAAATATTCAAAACAAGCAATTTTAATATAACACCATATGTAAAACAGTCGGCCAAGAAAACAACAACGATATTACATCTTTCTCACATATTCACACACAATCTTGATTAATAATTAAAACTAATCTTTAACATTGTTTATTATACTTCATAATATATAATATTCGTTAGGCAAACTTTCAGTCGGATAAAACCCGGGCGAAGCCGGGTACACATCCGCTAGTTATATATATAAATGCTTAGATAGAGCAGAGATAGATTAAAGAAAAATTAATAGCCAAATATTTATATTTTGACCATTTAATATATACCAAAAGAACCAATTGCCAAACTAATCATTATACATTTTATCGGCAGATTGCAATTGACTTTAAAAATATATTTTTATGGGAATAAACGCTGGTGTGTTCGAATATAGACATTTCACTATTTGGTGATGAAGGTAGAGGAGGCTAGGTCGGAGTTAACGCAAAAAAGCGTCTCTTCTTAAAAAAAAACTTCAAAACAATGCATTTGTTGATATTCTCTGCGCAGAAATTCATTCCAACGAGAATTGTTCAACACCAGCTTTGTCAAATTCAGACAAATAAACCAACCTGTATTCGATGGTTTCGGGGTATGGCACTCATCAGTACAGGGAAGGCTTCGGTATATTGGGCGTGTCGTTATGATGAACCATATATTTAGGTCGTGAGGGATCCGTGTGGTCCGAGTGCAATGTAGCCTGTGCTGTTACTGTTTACCGATGGCTGATAGGTAATTTCTCTGGGCGAGAAATTGTGTGTGTGTGAACCCCCCTCCCCTATATAAATAACTTGAAAAGGCGCATATGTGACGTCTACTCAGATAGGGTCAAACTTTCAAAACACGTTATTAGGGAGGGGGTTCCCTATCAAAATTCCGCAGGGGTGGTTTGATAAATATCTTCTCGGTCATTGGGGATTGTAAATGTCGGTAGTAAAGTAAAGGAGAGGTTCGGGAGGTCAGTAAACCGATCGCCTTTTTCCCGATTGGCCGCCGAATCACGGGCGACCTGACCTAATCTAACCTAACCTGGGATCGATTTACCAACCTGCCGTGAGAGGGACAGATCTGGATGGTCAGTTCATATCAGGATGCTAAAAGCTGAATGCTAGTTTCAAGTATTATTATTCCGATATCGATAAGAATAATTTCTAGTCCGTGAAATCCTATTTATTTTTGTTATTTATACTTGAATAAGAAGCCAATTTTAAGAATTCTAAACGCTAGAGTTGTAAAAAACTTAAGATATATTCTTAAATAAATAATGATAATAAAAAGCTTGACTCCATGCGGTGAGAAGCGAAATAGAGATCGATATAGTTTGTGATGGCAGCTGGCGTCTCTAAGCCGATACTGAGCGTGCGACACTGCTAAGTTATTTGTGTATTACAGTGCAAAGGCCACCAGTTGTTTGCAGCAGAGGGTTGCACTGCCTGGGGAAAATCAATAGCGACACCCGGGCGCTGACCTCGCACTAAGTGACAAATGCCCCCACCCTGGTGGCATTCTGATAAATCCCCAAGATAGAAGATTCCGTCGTTAACACGTACTCTATTGGAAACTTAAAAGTCCATATATAGCTCTATTTATTTTAGAGTTCAACATATTTATAACTTTATTGCCATTTAACAAATCCGATTATCGTATTTCACCCAAAAATGCATCGTTTCTCTGTTAATCATTTCTTGCACCGAAAATGGTGAAACCGCTGGAAGGATTTATTATTGAGGAATTAGACCCACATATCTTTTATAATTTATTATATATCAACCATTGCGCAAGTGGTTTCTTTCTCCAAATAAAATATTTGTGATGTAAAAACTCTATTTTTGTGACATATATATAACTTTGAAAAAGTGAATTTGTACTTGGATCAGGTAGATAAAATTAAGAAAAAAGGCATTTCCTGATCGTGCAACTGAAAGTTGCTGATGACTTGCGCCATCTATCGGAATAAATATCAACTATTCTCGTTGATTTTTAATTATTTCAGAATTGGCCAAATACCGTTTCTTGATGGCTTGCGCCATCAGAAACTTTCAGTTGCACGATCAGGAAATGCCTTTTTTCTTAATATATAACTTTGTTGAAAGATTTTCTCCTGAACGAAGCACCGATAGCTTTCGTTTATTCGACCAACATTTACTAGAAGTAACAAGGATAGGTAACACCACTGTTGGTCCTTGTCTACGCCGTGCAGTCTCTACGTCAACACCAAACAAGGGAACCACGCTGATAAGGACCGACAGCCCGAAACGCGTACGGGGTGATATTTTTTCTCGATAATTATTTAAAGAAAGGGTATTGACCAAATATATTCTTGGAATAACAACAACAAAAAAACCTTTATTTAGGGTCACTGACCCTATACAGGATTCACCAGAGGTATGCATAAGAACAAAGCAGTGAGACAAAGGAAATAACGATATATACAGAGTAAAAAGAGAAAGAAAAAAAAAACAAGAAATTCTTGGAATAAAGAAAAAGCAATGTTGATAATTTTGCACTTGATCGTAGGTCATTGGCAGCGACATTTAGTTTCACAATTAGGAGAGATTTTTTCATTAGGCTACCACCCTGATATATTTTCACTTTTTAAAATCTTTTATAACTATAAAAATATATATTTGATAAATTAAAAAGCTAAATATAATTTGACGTATATATATAACCTAGCTACAATTAATTACTTTAATGCCAATTTTAATTAAAACAATCTTGCCCACATATAATTTAATTACACCGAAGCTTTCTTGTCTAATTAACTATTTTCAAACATTTGTAATACAAGATACCCTTAATTCGTATGCATTAATCTCCCAATCTCCAATTTATTTATATATTTTAGATATTTTCGAATATATATAATTGTGAAAAAAAGGTATTTTCTTATCGTGCAACTGAAAGTTGCTGATGGCTTGCGCCATCTATCGGAATAAATATCAACTATTCTCGTTGATTTTTTAATTATTCCAGAATTGGCCAAATACCGTTTATTGATTAATCAATGCATTTTTTCTTAATTTATCCACCTGATCCAAGTACAAATTCACTTTTGAACTATTTTTCATATTTATAATTGTGTTTAATACAATATCATAGGGGGCCTATTCGTGGTTTATTTAATATTATTTTAAACACAAATCACTTGTATAATGTAGTTATAAGTAGAATAAATACAAACACCAAAGTAAGAATCCCCATTGCTGGTCATATGAAGTAAGTTGTTTTAATAAATTAAAAAAACAAGGTATAATTTAGCGAACCTTGGGCACGGCTTACTTCATATTCCATCCTTCCAGTCTTGCCATAATTTTTTATTCAATTACTAGAGATCAAATCGAATTAAGAAGATCGCGTAAAGAAGACAGTTCTCATTTTGGAGCTATCTCCGCGCTGGTCGTTATTACAACATAGACTCCCTGTGTTCTTTGTGTGCCTTCCCTACACGACTGCTCCAACCCTCCGAACTCCGCTAGATATACGTCAACATATAGATGTTATGGAAATTCTAAACTATTTTAGACGCGTAAGATTCTTTTTGAAATTAAACAAGTTCTACTGCCCTTACTGCAATGGAAAAATTAATGGGAGGGCCTGTGTTTGTTTTGTGTTGCAGTAAGGGCAGTAGAAATTGTTTAATTTCAAAAAGAATCTTACGCGTCTAAAATAGTTTTGAATTTTCATAACAGATGACGCGCTAGTGTATCATACATATGTTGTGTTTATACAGAATCGTACGATAAGGGGCAGCAGCTCTCATATACATTCATGGGCAAAACTTGAGGAAGTGGAAAGTCTTCGATGTCGACGGTCGCCTTTTTTTTTTTTAAAGGAGACAAAGGCAATTTTGTTCACACTTGGTTATCTCTTGTGTCTTCAATAAATATCACTGTAATATCTTTCAGGAGTTATTGTCTAAATCCCGATATACATGCTAAAAGGTAGAACTTCCTTAAGTTTTGTCCATGACTGTATATTTTTTTCTCGGATGGAGTTGTATAGTTGGGGACCATGGAGATTAAGGAAACTAATTTCAAAGAAAATTCTTCACCATAGAAATGCCACTATATGGATTTTGTAGATAGAAAACAGTTATACGAAACCAAATATTTAAACAACGAAACGTTAAGGTGTAATATGTAAAAATATGGGTAAAAAAAAAAGATAAGATGTAAGGGTAAAATATTCTTTAAAAACACTTAATAGAAATTCCCATTGTAAATTGATAATTAATTTGAAAATGTAAATATGAGACGATTCGGTATATATAGCATTGCGTCTATCGACAACACACAGAGTCGTGATGACGGCGGGAACGATAGTTTACGCGCTTGTTACTCTCTGATTTCCATTCCACAGTTTTTCTCGCTTAAAAACCACCTCTGTAGAAATTCCTCGATAGAAATCCCGCTAGGTGGATACCCTGCCGTGACGTCACCCAGTACGTCACCATGGCAACCAGAGGCCGCGGGAAAACCCGCCCCTCCTCGCAACTTTCAGCAACATTTCCCCAGTTTTTTGTCTTAAGCATTTTTTTTTTTATAAAACTTTTTTTTTTTTCAAAAATTACCTTGTGGCAATCTTTTAAAACGGCGTTGCCCTTTTGTTATCGTAAAGGTAATTTGACGATATTTTCCGTGTGTCTAGGAAACAGTACTAGCACTACCTTGCTATGGGTTTCCACGCTAAACTGACAATGTTGGTCTTGTACAAATTATCTCCTTTTTTAAATAAAAGTGCGAATGGTTGGGTCACAAAAAATAAAATATTTAAATATATTTAAATATAGCTCATGTAGAATACACGGAAGACACTGAATACCAATAACATTTAGACACAACACTTAAACGCCAGCACATAAACTCATTTGAGAATTGTTCACTTAGATTTAAAAACTTCTTTCATTGATAAAAAGATACATAAAGAATGACACAATGTCATAATACCCACATCTCACCAATAATGTCGTAAAGGCATTCAGTGACTTAATAACAAACCCTTTCAGTCATGTCAGTCTTTTCCTTTCAGTCATTTCACCATTTCAGTCTTTTCTTCATTCAGTGTAGAACTTGCTTTCTCTATACACAATGTAACAACAATATATGTATTAAATAGATGATATCTAAAAAGTAGTCCTTTATATCTCCCAAGAGGAATATATGCAAATTCAGAATATGAATCGAAAGGCTGTGATATAGCTGTAAGAAATCGTCGATGTTTTCCGAGCAAAGTGCAATATGCAGATAGCTATGCTAGGTATGGTTTATCGGGGGGAATAGTTAAACGCCAAAGTTTCCAGTTTCACTGCGGCGGTATATTTACATACTCTCACTGTGCTACCTCGGAGGCTAAATAAAGCTGTGTACATCCCGAATGGTACTTCATTAAATAAGCTCGTTCACTAAGGTGAGCACAGCGAGGGTTAAATGGGAAGGTGCACGTGTGGGGGGGTACATCTCGGAACAACTTCCTCCCCTAGTGCTGCCGGTCGATCCAGGTCAATGACCCCGCGGTACTGCACTCCTCAGTACACACTGCAGTACTTCACTATCTACACGGTAGAGAACACACTTATATCATTGATTACTTTAGTCTCCGTGGTGGCTTTATTTGCATCAGTTTCTCGAGATTTTCGTAAGCTACGAGAGCAATATATGAACTGCACTTCTCAAATACGGCGTTCTACTGATTTGGATCAAGCATATTCATAAATACAGCCGTTTCAATAGCATAAAACTCGAGTAGTTTACGAGTTGTTCGTTGCTAAAGAGATTGTTCGATTCTTTCAGTATATTATCCTGAACTGGCTATCCTGCAACTCTGACAAACTCTGTTATTGAGATTTAAAAAAATAAATAGATATTGAAATAATATGTTTTATGATATAACATACTTATAATTTAAAAAATGAATCTTGAGTCACTAGAATGTACACACAAAAAAAAATTATTTATAAACTTCTCCGAAGTTGGGGAACTCTTCCTTGTTCGAGATTGACGCCTTTTCCTTCCGCAAATCTTGCATCAGACCACGTTTTTACCTTTAGTTTTTTATTTTGAGGTCCCTCTTAAGTCTTAAGTTTATTCTCAATTTATTCTCTTTTTTCATCTGACCCTCATATTCAACCAGTTTATTATTATTTTTTAGCAGATGAGAGTTTAGGGTCGACTTTTTTTTTAACCGATTAGACAAGACTCTAAATTTTAGGCTTGGACACTATTTGTGCTCTCAGCGCTTTACTACTATACCCATTATATCGTATTGTATTATGCCTCAAATACCCATGGAGTGTCTTCCTCGATATATTTATCACAAGGGAATATATTTTTATGAAGAAAATAGAACGCAGTGTCGTGTCAGAGCCTCTCTGTCACTACAACCAAGGCGAGACGTGGGTGATGGGACAAAACTAAGAGAGAGTGAGAAGTCGTTGTAAACAAGGAAGCACTGCAGCTGTGGGGCAGCTGAAGTGGGCAGTGGGAAGAACAGTCTGGGAAGAGTGGGCAGTGGTCAAGTCGGAGGAGCGGTCTAGACAGCAAGTAGGCTGAAGACAACACCGCAGGACTATATGGTGCGGGATGCTTCGTGAGAGTGCGATGACATCAAAGGTGACTCGAAAACCCCGGGTACAACGTGAAAACCTCAAGTAACCGAACACCGAAGAACCAAGAATAAATTTCGATCCCCCCCCTTCATAGTAATTTCATCATATAGTTTAGGGATACCGTGTGTGGGCTACAATGTACCTATTTGTTTGTTATTTCATATTCTCCTCTACTTTGTTAAACTCACATATTTTCATATTAAAAAATTAACTAACCTCCAATGTGTAATTTACTAAATTAGCTTCCAACACGCTCGAACCAAGAGTAAAATAAGGCCAAACCTCCAAGAGATGTCTGCCAGACTGATTCCAAGAAAAAGAGACAACCTATAAAAAGATGGGAGTATTAAGATTTTCCTTAAAAAGGATTAAATGATGGGGAAGAGAGAGAAAGAACAGAGAATAATCTAATAAATAAAAAGTTTCTGTCTATATGTGCGGTTTTTTTGGCATACGTTTCCACGATATTTGACCTATTAGGTAAAAGCCATCGAATTAGGTCTGGAAAGAGTCACTTTCATAGTTTCGACCCGGAATATCTAAATTATCCGATAACGTGCTAATTTGCATATTCCGTTTGTTCCGCATACGTTTCCCTATAATGTTGTATCTATCTGGATAACATATAAACGCGATATATAGAATTAGGTCTGATAGGAATCACTATCATAGTTTCAACCGGCGGGATATTTGAATTTCTCCCGGAAAAAGGCTGATTTGCATCTCGGGCGTTTGTTCAGAATACTCAGACCGGGAAATTTGTCTAGTGAAAAATAAAGAGGGAACCGTCAGCAGTGGACTAGATCGACTGATGTAGAAATAATTACTAAAAGACTTTTCAAGTCTAATAAAGAAAAAAAAAAGGTAAATATTTCCAAGCAGGTGGAAACCTTTGGCATTGACATACATCGGTGCACAGCTGTGCGATCCAGTTCAGTAGTCCACGGTCGTGTCGTGGCAGCGCAGACAGATGATGACACCACGACTTGTATGCAACATGGGGGAGATATGTACATATTGTTGTCGGACACATACTCACTGTGTACATCAACTTCCTTTTGTGTTGAATGATAGGAAGTGAGGGAAAAACTTTCAACTGTAAGGACCTAAAACAAGAGGTTTTGACGAGTATTATCGCACATATGTTTAACACATCGGAGCGAGCATTAATACAATTATACAGAAAAATAACGTGACCAATATTAACGACGGTTATGTGTGTTTCTATCGGTGTAACTCCCAGTCACTATTTCAACAGAGCTTCGTCGAACGACTACCTGAACCATGCTTGCGAACACAATTCCTAAGATGGTTTATCGAGAGTTTCTTTTATTTGATGTAGTCCCTATAGGGACGATTTAAAAAAATCACCTGAAGTGTTTAACTACAAAGCTTTTAACCCCAAAGTATATTTTGGCCATAGTCTAAGATCTAGATAGTTTCTTATAATACCATCTCTATAGAAAGACACACGCGGTACAATGATATAGAAGCTGTAATAATTTAACTGCTGAAACAGATATGCAGTATTACCATGTGATTATAGATATCTATCACTTTACCCCCCCCCCCCCCCCCCAATTGTGTAGCACTAAAAGCATCTTAATATGTAATTAGATTGGTATGTGATTTCATCCTTTTTTGCCATTCGCTCTAAATAGCAGAGTAGAATCTAGAGAAGGAACTGGGCAAGGACAGCCACTACAGAACAATATAAGCCAGTAACTATAAATTTTGTCGAAATTTCATAAAACCCACTATATGCGAACTATGATAAATAACTAGTTTCCTGCTTGAGGTAAAATATTTCTTTTAAGTAAAATATTTTCAATTCAATCCCTTGATAATTGCTATCAAGTAAAGAAATCTCCTTAATTCTCTGTTAACTTATTTCAATTGAAAAATATACTTTTCTTTGAACCCAAAAATGTTTGGAAAGTATAAAGAAATTCCCCACATATATCTTAGTTTTAAGATAAGAATAGATTATATTGGAGAACATTACAACACCCTAATTAGAGAGGTTGACAACTTCCCGATTCGAGAGTCTGCACACCTCAAGTTTACATTTCCAACAAGCACGAAAACAATGACACCGATTTCTACGCTTCCTTTATTGTATCCAGGTTTCCAAGCAGTATCTTCAGGACATATTCCTGAATCTATCTCTAGCTAATGGAGTTAGTTTCTGTCAGACCGCTGCAGGAATAAATAACAGATTTTCCAGCAGAATCCAGTTTGGTTAGCTCCATCTTGGTCACCTGATTGGCTTTTCAAAAATTAATTTAAAAATTAACAATAAATATATATTTTTTTTAATTGTGAAAAATCGAGCTTTCGAGCAACGATGCTTTTCTACTAGCTTAACGATGTCAAGTGAAGAAATACAAACTGTTTTGTAGAAAACAAATGTTCACCTGCACACGTGCGGACATGCATAATGAAATCAAAACTTTATAAAAGCCCTTTAAAACACTCAATTATTCCATCTATTTATCGTTTCTAAAGTTTGTATTTCTCCACTTGACATGGTTAAGTCAGTAGATGAGCGTTGTTGCTCGAAAGCTCGCTTTTTCAAAATAAAAAAAAAGGTAAAAATTATTAATTTTTAAAATTTATTTTAAAATAAATTTTAACAAAATTTTACTCGATTAACCCAATTAGCTTGTTTAGTTACAATTATTTTGAAATAAGTTATATATTTAGAATTAAATTAAAAAAACTAGATAAATTAGCAATTTACAGAGTAATTTGAAAATTGATTCAAATATTCTTTTTTTGGTTATAAAATGGATC
>CP092877.1:70990430-71002743 GCA_030710605.1 Cordylochernes scorpioides | reverse complement strand
ATAGCAGTGGAGCGACCCGGGGTCATCGAGCTCTTACACGAGAGACCCATAAATATTGATACTCCTACTTTTCTGGAGTTGGCCTCTCATTTCTGATATAAAGGTGGTCGCTCAGGGAGGTAACTTCTCATTATATGGTCGCTCATTGGGAGGTTTGATGTAGTGAAGCAATATTGCTTTTTAATCGATCCTTGTCTAGTGAAGTCCGAAAATAGAAATTATAACTCCCACCTGATATATTTAATTCCGCGTGTATTTTTTCTGTAGAGAGATTTTTTGTTGCGCGGAAATAGCATAAGTGTTATAGTAAAAATTGTGTAATCATATTTATGGTATGGTCGCGAACTTGAATAGGTATCTCAATATTTCATCATTATCACTTTAATACTGTTGCACACAGAGTTGAAGAAGGGCTTGTCCGAAAGCTTCTAATATGAATGTAAAAAGAAAAGGTTGTAATATAATAAACTTTTTTTTTACTTTACTAAATATATTGTATTTTTAATCTATATATACAAATGCTTTCAAATCCTAATTAGAGAAAGAAAATAAATGATTCATATATTTCTTTAATAGGATTATATATATATAAAACTTTATTACTATAGATTATTAAGTTGTGAGAGAAACATTCGTTCTCAATAGTTTTATATATAGATGGAGCGTTATTGACTTATAATTAATTTATGCCTAATTGGCCTTGTCTTTATTGTTTTAGGAAGAACATTGCTCGATGTAAATATTTATATGTAATTCTAATGTCCTAAAAAAGCTTATGTTCATAGTTTTCTGAAATATCATAACTAAGATTCCATTATTTAATGACGAATATAAAAGCATTAATGTTAAATACAGTATTAGATCTATAAAAAAAATAGACACGGGGTTTTATATTGGCGAAACCGCTGGGAGGGTTCATCACTGATGAATCAGGCCATTAATTGATCATTGCAGTAAGAGCAGTGGAAAATTATTTTATATAATCAAATATGCGTCAAAAATAGTTCATATTCACTTATCCCCAGTGGTACAAGACACGGTGGGAAGTTATCGACCGTTCGTTCCTACAGTAAATACACCACAAAGTGCCAGAATCAGTGATTTACACTCACTGATGAGGTTGGACTTGTGCAATTCGTAGCACATGATATATCCATTTATTAACTTTTACATCTGTAACTACTTTGTATTTATTTGTGTAAAATATTTGTTTTTTCTTTAATTTTTCTTTATGATTGGACAGTCGGCTGTACTTTTAGTAGTTTTGCATAAGTTTGTTTTGTTGATATATATTAATCTTGTTGTAATCGGGTTAAATAAAGGAACACAAGGTATTGTAAGTATCTATTATTTTTAAACGTTACAACATCAAAACAAACTGTCCCCAATGGGGGCTGATATATCCTGATTGACAAAAATGTCTAGTTTATACACGAGGTTTAACTACATTTATTTCTAGTTAACATATAGGGAGACAGAAAGAAAACAGTAGACGTGCTGAGACAATATTTAAAAAGTTTAATATAGGATGGGAAGATATATGTGTGGAGGAGGGATATATTTATTCTCCTTCTAAGAATTCCCACACAATCCAATGTTGGGACCGCAGCCATTCAATAGAAAACGCCGGGAGTTTATATTCTTATGGAAAACCGTTTTCAAAAGGTGTCATCCTCAGAATGGCTGACATCCACTTCGTGTCTCTCGCACAACTATTGTTTTACCCTCTCTCTCTAACTGTTGACTCCTTGTTTAACAACTTTTTATTTACATACCTCTTATTGCACGGCGCCATATTGAAATACAAATAAATATAAGGGCTTTTTGTTTTAGATTATTTTTTAAAATTATTTTATTTATATACTCAGAGCGAAATCCAACGATAAAAATACACTGATGGACAAAAATTAAGGAATTGTACCTTTTAGCATGTATATCGGTATTCAGACAATAACTCTGACAATTTCTCTAAAATTAGTTTCCTAAGTCTCTATGGTGTTCCCAACTATACAACTCCATCCGAGAATAAACATACACTCACGGACAAAACTTGAGAAATTTGTACCTTTTAGGAGGTGTATCGGGATTCATACAATAACTATGAAAGATATTACAGTGACCTTTATTGAAGACACACGAGATAACCAAGTGTGAACAAAATTGCCTCTGTAGCCTTCAAAAAACATACGACCGGCGACTTTCCACTTCCATAAGTGTTGTCCATGATTGTATTTGACTTCATATTTACCGCAATGGGGTCACAAAGAAATTTCGATGCTTTACGTAGTATTAGATAAGTCAGCGTGTTTTAAAGCGTTATAAAACTTCCTAAAGACCGAATATGTAGTTTACAATCCACCCTCATACCTCAAAGTCTCTCCCATTGACCGAGCCCTGGTTAAATCCCAAAATACAGAAAAGCCGTTAATTTATTGGAGATTCAAGTTGAAAATCACTTAGGAGCCACTTTTTCATTTTATATTTTTAACATATTCTAAACTATTCCTTTTATTGTACTTATAAGATATGGATTGAAATGAGTATGCTTTAAAGGAAACAATATATATTAAAATGTTGCTTGTTTGGAACTATCGCATCTCATACCAGTAATAGAATCGTGCAACCCTCGCACCAGTCAAACCAGATTAATAAGTTTTAATAGGATTGGGCCACAGAAAAAAAAAAGTGTATTTGAGTGGGAATCGAAACTAGAACAGAGCATATGGAGTAAAGGTTCCATTGATATGGGCGCTATCGCCATTCTGCCGCTGCTGTACCGGGAAACGAATGAATATGCACAACTGCTTCCACGAATTTTTATATATATTACACACACCGCGCGCATATTATTAATAGCTCTTGCTGATGCATTATTGATGGGAGTTGGATAGGCCGACACGGGTGATTCTACGGCGGTCTTGTGTGTTTACACTCGTATAAATAATTGTCCAGCTCTTTACCATACCTTGGATCACATTGAGCGCAGTAAACCTTATCTTACTTGAACCTGCGTTAAGAGACAACCTGTGTTATACAACCAGTTTGTCATCTGACTGGGTACTTAAGGCAGTTGTATTACTGTATTTTATATTTTAGCATATTAGCATTATTTGTCTATCTCAGTATGAAGTAGCCATTTGTGATGAACATATAGTTTAAATAAGGTAGTTAGTATATGTTTGTACTGTAATTAAACCAGATCTTATAAATATAGGAGTAATATGTCGACAGACACCAAACTTACAAAGTACTTACTACTGAAGTTAGATTGGTGTAAAATGGTAACCAATGGACTAATACTTCTAAAAAAACGAATTACTCAGGAAAACTACTTTAATGCAGTCAATGTATTGACCAAATAAAAGTTGAGTATTAACAAAATATCACTTGAGTATGATAGCAAACATAGAATCCTATAGATGATCTGGAACTTAGAATACATAATCATAAAAGCTCTGTAGTATATCAGAGTTTTTTTAGGAAATTTCAAATTTATACTTTAAAAATAATACATTTTATTTGACAAATGGGATTTGGAACGCACGCGCGATAGTACTTACCAACCTGTCAATGGAAGACATTTTTGATCCCATTATTGCATATTTACCAATATTTGATTTGCTGAACGCCTACCATCTATCAAGGTATAACAACATGTTTATTCTGTGCGGTGCTAATTTATTTCGATTATATATAAAACAATGATAAATTAAAACATAAAGGTATCTCCTGATAGTGTAGCTGATAGTGTAGCTGATAGTGTAGCTGAAAGTTTCTAATGGCTTGCGCCATCTGGCGGGATAAATATTAACTAATCGTTGATTTTTAAATATTCCAGAATTATTGGCCAAATTCTAAAAGTTTCACAATCAGAAAAGACCCTTTACTTAATTTGTCCACTGGCCCCAGTACAATTTCAGCTTCGTAATTGAAAAGCAGTAATGTACACTATGTGGCGCTGAGCTTACTTACCCACAAAAACACGTTGTTTATACCTTGATAAAGGTCAGCGTTCGTCAGATCGAAAAAATATCTGTATCTAAAAATTAATTATCAATTTTCTGTATTTTCAATATATATAAATAGAATTTTAATTGATCTACGATTGACACTCATGGACAAAACTTAAGGAATTGGAAGGTCTTTGATCTTGTCGTTCACACTTGGTTATCTCATGTGTCTTCAATAAAGGTCACTAATATTTATTTCAGAGTTATTGTCTCAATCCCGATATACATGGTAAAAGGTACAACTTCCTTAAGTTTTGTTCATGAGTGTATATTAGTTGAAAGGTGCCTTTATAACAGCTTTACACCCAGTGAGGTAAAACGGTCTGTGTATACACCTGGAATGATAGTAGTCCAGTGATGTAGACACGATAAGTAAGTGTAGATACAAAGGTAGATGGTACTACTTACCTGGCGGGCCCATCAAGTTAGCACGCCGCACTGCACACACAGTCGAGTTACAGTAACTGTGTAAGACAATATAGTTATCTTTTTACATTGATATTTTTGTGATCTAAATCTCACATCAACCAAGTCCTTATCTATCTACTTAAGGAGACGTATTTTGTGTGTCGAATAAAACGTCTCATTAAAGATCACTGCTGGGACTTAAATGATGTTTATAAGGAGAGGTCTTTAATAAGAAACTAACTAATGAGGGAATTATCATATTGTTTAAATACACCCATCAACTCTAGAACAATTCTAATAAATTAAGGTCAGTTTTTCAGTATTTAAAAAGTGTTCGTCCATGTTCAGGACTATTTATGAACTTACTGTAGTTTCAGGGACCAGTTTGAGTGGTTTACTGGTCGCCTTTGAGGCGTTGGTCGCTATTTAAAAAATAATAATTTAAAGATCAAAAATTTGAAACTTTACAGTGGTTGTTAAATTGGTGTAATCGTTTAATAAGCGTGGACGCAAAGTGTCGTTTTACTGTAGTTTTCTTTCAAAGGTACATATAGATCACCTCATATATGGTTTGAATACCATAGAATGATATATAATGGACAATATTAATCAAGAATTAAAATATTATTTAACTATTTTTATATTTTCAAATTAAAACAATTCCCTACTGACTCTAATGCAGTTAAAAAATGTTTGCTGGGTCTGAATTATCGATGGTGAACACTCCCAGTGGTTATGTCAAGCTAATATTCCAGACCGCTCTGACATTTTATTGAGCTGCTCAACTTATATAGCCCATGATTTAGTGTAATATTTGGTACTCATGGAAACTATGGTCATAAGCTTTGGGGAACATAAGAAATATATTCAAATACAGGCGTTAGGCCCTCCCCCGCAAACAATTTTAAATAAAGGTATTAGCGTGCCATTTGTATAGATGCGCAGTAGAAAAAATTGTTTTGCTTGTTTGAAAAAAAAGTTTTAAATTGTTTGAATTCTTCTTCACAGGTAGAGAGAGTCTGCAAATACTTTATTTTAATAAAGGACTCACACAATACCAAAACAAAGAACTTTGTTTACCTACAAACAGAACTTACCGGTACAGAGCAAAGCTTTGTTATAACGCCATCTCCTTTTTTGCTCTTTGGTACCGATCCTAAATTACCTTACAGAATTACCCGTATTTAAAGGTATCTCACTCAGGGGAAGTGAAAAATATTTGATATCGCCGTTCGTCTGTTTTTTTTTTTTTTTTTTTTTTAAGGAGACATAGACAAGTATGTTTACATTTTTCCATCTCGTGTGTCTTCAATAAATGTCACTGTGTGTCAAATATCTGTCAGAGGTTTTGTCTGAATTTCGATATACTTGTTAAAAGGTAAACTTCCTTGAATTTTGTCTATGAGTGTCTCTCTTAAGGGCACTTTTGTGTGTCCAGAAGACCCTCGTTACTTCGGGGTTGTATTGCAACTATTTGATCTTGCTATACTATGTCCTGTTTATAGGAATTTATAATGGGCGATATATTGAGCCTTCTAGGCACTTTTTATATATAAATGGATCGCCTTTTGACTCATATTAAATGATACAGTTTGAAAACATATTAAAACATGGATAAAACTAGCAAAGAGGGTGCTCAAATCCTCAATACTATATTTTAGAAATTGTGTCTACAGATATACATGTGTAGCCTATTTTACTCTCATGTAAATAGTTTACCATTTAAGAGTTATAACATATAGAATTAGCAAATGACCATATTTCAGCAAGAGTGAAAGATAATTGTATCGACATCTTGTCAATAGATGTAAAGTGTATCTTTATAGTGATAATGAGTAATTTATAATGATGTGCGACACCAAAATTATAAATAGGGGGGAAATAACTACAATTTACATTTTCACTCTACTTTATTCTATATGTTCTCTTATCCAGTATTCTTCCAGAATAAATTTTATTTAAAAAAATTTTCTCCTCCAAAATTTACTTTAAAATAATCAAGGAATATAATCTTTACCACAGAGAATATCTTTTGATATATCTTGCTTGAAAGACTGACTAAACCTTCTGATTTTATTGTTGAATTCCGTTCTTTCTATTTTGTTCTAAAACCAACTATATATTCCACAGTTTGTTAAGTCGTCAGGAAAGAAAAAAGTCCGGAAAGCGTAAACAAAGTTTATAAAACTTTCAACAAGAAGTTGTAGTAGGGGTTGTAATTTCTGCTCAGTTTAGGGGAATGATTTTTCAGCGGAAATCCCCTGACGAGGTGTCTAAGAAATAGGCTTAACCCGATCGAGGTCATTTCCTTAGAAATCCAAAGGATAATGGCTTGATGATGGACTTGGCATATGTCCAACTTAGAATCTATTTAGGAATACGTTCCAGTTTAGTACTTGCCAAGCTTTGACCTCTGCGACTATTTATTTCTCTCTCTCCACCTTTATTATTATTTGACCAAGAACAATGCACACGCCGTAATCTTTATACTTTTTTTCGCCCAAAACTTGGAAGCAGACGCTTTTTTTTTTTTTATCTTTTGGTGCCGCCCTCCCACGCGCCATTTCTTGATATCGTTTGCTCTTTTTATTGTCTGGCAAATATATATAAAGGAAATTTGTAACTTTTTTTTTTTTGCTGAAATGTTTTTGTCTGCAGTCAAATATTTTACATATTTAGTTTTTAGTTTCACAAATATTGTATAGAGAAAATATATATAGAATTTCGAAATAATAAATTCAAAGAATATTTCAAAATAATAAATACCCTGATATATACTATTTGCATATGTAGGCATATAATTTATATACATGTTCGTATTTAATACAGCTATATAATGTTCAAATAGATTCAAGCACTATTTAATATACTATCAAAATATGTTTCAATACAATTGAATTTTAAGAATTATATATATATATGTTATATAAAAGTATTATTTAATTATTTTTTATTTGAAGATATATTTCATGGATACAGGTATTCTGTTGAATCGACCGCCAGAGGTCACGCTTTGCATGTGGAAACTCATTGTTGTTGTTCCCCGTTGGCCGGCTCAAAACCTTTGTACATTATGTAAATAATCTTTTGTTTTCCTTATTCTATTCGCCTTAAGCCAGGCATTACCTTTATCAAATTGTTTTTATATATATATTCCTTTAACTCAAATTACTGATCAAAACTTTTAAAATTATTATTCTTTCAAGAATTTCAACCAGGACTGCATTACCATACCATAATCCTCAACATGATCTAAATTCAAGCAGAAAATCTCCTTTCTATTTATAATATATATATATGTTATATAAAGATATTATTTAAAATTTTATATTAAGATATTGTTTTATTTAAAAATATATTTCATAGATAAAAATATTCTGTTAAATCGGCCGCCAGAGGTCATGCTTCCCCTATAAAATCTCATTGTTGTTCTTCCCCGTTGGCCGGCTAAAAACTTTGTACATTATATAAATAATTTTTTGTTTTCTTTGTTCTTACGCCTTAAGCCAGGCATTACTTTTATCAAATTATGTTCTTTTATATATTCATTTATCACAATTAAAGCAATTATTGATCAAACCATATTATTATTTTTATTTCAAGATTATTCAACCACGACTGAACCGCCATAGCTTAATCCTCAAGATAACCAAAATTAAGATAATCTCAACAATTCTAAAAACAGCAAAAAAATCTTTATTAAATATAAGATATATATAGGAATATAAAGTTTTTATTATTATTTTTTTTTTAATGTGTAATAAAATATTATTTTTAAAAATTAAAATATATAATAGGAAAGTGTCTTTAACACATTTAAATATATTATCCAAATAAGAAATGGTTAACATGTTAAAATATAATTTAAGGTCTAATATATTCACCTTACACATAACTGCGAATATTATAAATTTAATAATAAATCAAAAGAATATTTAAAGGTGACAGATAATTTAATATAAAATATTTATCTCGAAATAGAATGATATATTTTGCCTTTTTTATAGTTAAATATTATATTTCCTTAATTGCATTGTCAAACAAAATGCTTCAAAAATCTTTTAAAATTAAATTTATGTATATGTCATAATTTGTATATAATTGTATGCACCCCCGACCCACTATGCATGTACAATGTATGATTTTCAAAGATTTAATAAAGAATAAGGTAACTGGAGGAAAGAAGGTAGCAACAAGACATAGGAAGCAGGCTAAAAGCGGGCACAAGTATAAATAACTTGTATAGTCAATACTTCCTGACAAGAGGCCGGACGTATCTGGTGACCGCAAAAGTTATAAAAGTAGAGAGACGCCCAATATTTCCGGACAGGACCGGACGTATTTGATAACCGCGGAAGTAAATAGAGTCGAACACACCCGATACTTCCTGACCAGGCCGGGCATATCTTCCACCAAAGAAAGCCGCCGGTCCAATTAGGAAGCAATAACTAAGTAGGTCAACCAATAGAAAAACGGACACGTTCCATCCTTCGACCAATGGGAAGGAAGACAACTCGTGGTGTTAAATCGAAAAGCAAGAATTGTCAGTAGTGAGTTGGCTCCCACCGAGTTCGGATCAGTAGTGCTTGGCTCCCAAGGAGGTGACATCGGCTCTGGACCTCTCTCCCTCTGCTCATCCCGTAGCTAAGTACAATCACCACCATGTGATCAGATAATTAACAATCAAATCCCGCTCCGCCTTCTCAAGCTTTCTTTCCTCCAACCCAGTTGCCTTTTATTTTCAAACCCCATCACGTGTCCTGATTATTCCTCACTGTGTGCTTCAACTTCCACTCAAACGGCTGCGTTTCAACCAATCCTCACCATTCAAATCGAACAACAAGAAATTCCGCAACGATATTGTCACAGAACGGTTAAGTCGACAGGATTCTACAACAGTATAATACATCAAATATTGCAGTGTAATAACTTTGGATATATTACATATATAATTATTTCCGATATAATAGTTTTATATATTTTTTCAGAAAATTATTATTTAGATTCATTTTTAACACTAATTTCTAATATAGGTTTTAAACTTTTAATTAGACAATTTTAATTTATATTTAGACATTTTTCATTTTAATTTAGACACATTCATTTTTATTTAGACATTTTCAATTTAGACATTTTTAATTTAGACAATTTTCATTTTGATTTAGACATATTTAATTTTAATTTAGACACATGGACTTTTCTATAAAAAGTCCATGTGTCTAAATTAAAATGAAAAATGTCTAAATATAAATTAAAATTGTCTAATTAAAAGTTAAAAACCTATATATGTCATTATATGTCATAGAAAAATGTAAAATATTTTCTACAAACAAAAATAGAATAACACAAATTATTCATATTAAGAATTTGAATATTAAAATCCTACCTATTTGTGCGCCATCTTTGCAAAATTGAGGTAGTGGCATTAAAATATTCCATGTCAGCAGACGATTCTATCTGTTTTCATTTACTTTCTAAAATATAGCCTCAGCAATTTAGAATTACCGTGAATTAGAAACTTCAAGACTACGTTATAATTTAAATAAAGATCACAATTTAATTGTAAAGTGATATATTTATATTTCAACTTAAAAGAGCCAGGCAATCATAAATAAATACTTCATATACATCTCTAAAAGATGGGAACCAACTTTTCACGTCATTTTTTCTCTCTCAATAATAAAGAGATAATTAAAAATTATAGATTAATTTTTAAAATCATATTCAGCTTGTTGTGTGTGTGGATTTTTCCTTTCAGTTTGATAAAATTTAATATTATTAAAAAGTGTCTTGAAAAGATGATAATTTGCATCTTTAAATCTACCTTTTTTATTTCATTATGGACACATTTTAAAAATTTAATAACAATATAATTTTTACAATTAACTTTTTGTTTAATAAATAGAAGATTTGTGCTTTTTAATAAGAACATATTTTATATATATTTTTGACGCTATGAAAAGGTTTTTAACTTTTAATAAAATATTTTAAAGTTTAATATATTAAAGGTAATATTTTAAGGTAAAATATCAAGAATTTATATTCAAATGACCTTAAATGAGAACATTTAAATTTAAACCTTTTTCTTAATTTAGATTTAAGTAATAATATTTCAAAGTTTTGTCAACAAAATTTAAAGTTTAAAAACAACATTTCAACGTTTAATATTATTATTGAAATCTCTCTATTTTGTAACTTATTCACCGGTAGTTTAAATTAAGCGAGGTTTTAAAACCTCAAAATGTCGTTATTGCACTTTGATTTTGTCTTTAATTTTTTAATTTCTAATGGTTTAAATATATACAAAATTAAAATCAAAACAAATAAATACCAAATATCTCATTAAACAATATGTAAATATGTAGATACTTTGAAACATTACCAAATTCTCTTTGTGTATATACTCTATCTTATGAGAACTTTGTTAAGTTCAGAACTATTTTTGTACAATAATTTACAAAACACTACTAATCCATCGTGTAAATAATTAATCATATATATGTAAATAATACTAGCACAGCACAATAGTCCTTTGGACTTCGTGCTTTTGTAACAATAAATAAAAATTAAACAAAATTTTTACACAAAGCCGTGAGAAATTTAAATTAATATTTATTTATTATATGAATAAAATATTCGATTACATGTTACAAATAAAAATATCCACCGTTCTATGTTTCTTATTTAAAAAAATTATATACCAAAACGGTTAATTTTTTAAAAGGGCTCATTTTGATAGTTTTGTAAAATACTTTTAATGATAGCATTTCAATGTCATTATTTAAAAAAGAATAATTCATTGGAAATAAACATTTGTATTTTATTTTAATTACTCGTTATTTCTAAAATTGCATTGGATTTTTTCCTACTATATAGAAATTGATTGTAATAATTATAGGATATTTAAATTGTAATAAATAAAAACAATACAAATAAATCTTTCTAAGTGAAATAAGTATATTTAGACTATTTTATTAAAATTTCATTTACCTAACTTGTAAAATGACTCAGTCGAAAATATAATATACAAAATTTAACATATTTACATATATTTAAAATACGTATAATCGTTTTGAATATTTTTTTGTTTTTTTTTTAGAGAGGATATAATCAGTAAAATGAGAACTTTTAAAACTTCATCAACACGTATATTTATTTCCCTTTCCAATTGAGTATTTAAATAAAGACAAATGAGATTTAATTTTTTATGAGATGAAATTTTCGATTTTGAAAAAAAAGCGTAGTATAATGAGAGCTAATATTTACATTTAAAATAACTATTAAATAAATATTAGTTAAAAAGAATACATAAAAAAATCAAAATATCCAACTATAAATTCAATCTTTATATAAAAAATGTGAACTTATATTAAAATGAATAATTTATGTTCACAGTAGCCAATAACATTCGAAATATTGTGTCACCTGCTATTTAATAATAACAGATGATAATTGATATTTTATATTCTCCAATATTATCATTAATATGGAAATGATATTTTAAATTTCACAAATATAATTGATCTAAATACATATAAAAGATGAATAAATATTGTTTGAAGGAATATATATTTTCGACGATTTTGTTTAAAAACACTATTGAAGTATCTTCATAAATTCTCACAAAAATGACTATTCACCATATTTTTACGTATTGACTGAAAGGAATGAGATATTAAAATTTCAACTCGGTTATCACTCTACTTTGTCTATAAACAAATTTAGTAATTTAATGAACTATCATAAAAAATATTTTTGCTCCGCCGTTAAATGAACCTCACAAGTGTTCCAAACCATCTGATTGGCCAATCAATTCCACGAATCACGTGTCAATGCTGACGTAGTAAGTCCGCCAACGTGGATTTGCTACTTAGAAAACGAGTTTATTTGGTTTT
>CP092877.1:70949675-70980730 GCA_030710605.1 Cordylochernes scorpioides | reverse complement strand
CGGAATATCTAAATTATCCGATAACGTGCTAATTTGCATATTCCGTTTGTTCCGCATACGTTTCCCCATATAATGTTGGATCTATCTGGATAACATATATAAACGCGATATATAGAATTAGGTCTGATAGGAATCACTATCATAGTTTCAACCGCGGGATATTTGAATTTCTCCTGGAAAAGGCTGATTTGAATCCTCGGGCGTTTGTTCAGAATACTCAGACCGGGAAATTTGTCTAGTGAAAAATAAAGAGGGAACCATCAGCAGTGGACTAGATCGACTGATGTAGAAATAAATACTAAAATATTTTCAAGTATAATAAAGAAAAAAAAAAGGTAAATATTTCCAAGCAGGTGGAAACCTTTGGCATTGACATACATCGGTGCACAGCTGTGCGATCCAGTTCAGTAGTCCACGGTCGTGTCGTGGCAGCGCAGACAGATGATGACACCACGACTTGTATGCAACATGGGGGAGATATGTACATATTGTTGTTGGACACATACTCACTGTGTACATCAATTTCCTTATGTGTTGAATGATAGGAAGTGAGGGAAAAACTTTCAACTGTAAGGACCTAAAACAAGAGGTTTTGACGAGTATTACCGCACATATATTTAACACATCGGAGCGAGCATTAATAAAATCGTACAGAAAAATAACGTGACCAATATTAACGACTGTTATGTGTGTTTCTATCGGTGTAACTCCCAGTCACTATTCCAACAGAGCTTCGTCGAACGACTACCTGAACCATGCTTGCGAACACAATTCCTAAGATGGTTTATTGAGAGTTTCTTTTATTTGATGTAGCCCCTATAGGGACGATTTAAAAAAAAAAGATCAACTGAAGTGTTTAGCTACAAAGCTTTTAACCCCAAAGTATATTTTGGCCATAGTCTAAGATCTAGATAGTTTCTTATAATACCATCTCTATAGAAAGGCACACGCGGTACAATGATATAGAAGCTGTAATAATTTAACTGCTGAAACAGATATGCAGTGTCACCACGTGATCATAGATATCTAGCACTTTACCCCCCAATTGTGTAGCGCTAAAAGCATCTTAATATGTAATTAGATTGGTATGTGATTTCGCTATTCCTAGTTTTAGAATGGCAGAGTAGAAACTAGAGAAGGAACAGGGCAAGGACAGCCACAACAATATAAGCCAGTAACTATAAATTTTGTCGAAATTTCATAAAACCCACTATATGCGAACTATGATAAATAACTAGTTTCCTGCTTGAGGTAAACTATTTCTTTTATGTAAAATATTTTCATTTCAATCCCTTGAGAATTGCTATCAAGTAAAGAAATCTCCTTAATTCTCTGTTAACTTATTTCAATTGAAAAATATACTTTTCTTTGAACCCAAAAATGTTTGGAAAGTATAAAGAAATTCCCCACATATATCTTAGTTTTAAGATAAGAATAGATTATAATGGAGAACATTACAACACCCTAATTAGAGAGGTTGACAAATTCGCGATTCGAGAGTCTGCACACCTCAAGTTTACATTTCCAACAAGCACGAAAACAATGACACCGATTTCTACGCTTCCTTTATTGTATCCAGGTTTCCAAGCAGTATCTTCAGGACATATTCCTGAATCTATCTCTAGCTAGTGGAGTAAGTTTCTGTCAGACCGCTGCAGGAATAAATAACAACAGGTTTTCTAGCAGAATCCAGTTTGGTTAGCTCCATCTTGGTCACCTGATTGGCTTTTAAAAAATTAATTTAAAAATTAACAATGAATATATATTTTTTTAATTGTGAAAAATCGAGCTTTCGAGCAACGATGCTATTCTACTGGCTTAACGATGTCAAGTGAAGAAATACAAACTGTTTTGTAGAAAACAAATGTTCACCTGCACACGTGAGGGCATGCATAACGAAATCAAAACTTTATAAAAAGCCCTTTAAAACACTCAATTATTCCATCTATTTATCGTTTCTAAAGTTTGTATTTCTCCACTTGACATGGTTAAGTCAGTAAATGAGCGTTGTTGCTCGAAAGCTTGCTTTTTCAAAATAACAAAAGGTAAAAATTATTAATTTTTAAAGTTTATTTTAAAATAAATTTTAACAAAATTTTACTCGATTAACCCAATTAGCTTGTTTAGTTAGAATTATTTTGAAATAAGTTATATATTTAGAATTAAATAAAAAACTAGATAAATTAGCAATTTACAGAGTAATTTGAAAATTGATTCAAATATTCTTTTTTTTTTTTGGTTATAAATGGATCAGTTTGTAGCGTCCGCAATGAAAGTAAAATGAGGAAATTAGCGAGGGGCCTATCCAAAAATGAAAGGAAAGCAGGGTAATTAGAGGACACCACGAGGCGGAGAAAAATGTCAGGGCAACTTTCCAGGAGGCGAGAGATCAATGGAGGAGGTAGCTCCCTCCTTCACTCTTTCATAAAATACGATAAAAAACAAACTCTCCATGTGTTTCTGAGGTTTATTATCACTTACTCTACAAGTAGGCCACATCTCTTTATTATAATTATTGAAAAAAATGAATTTAAACTTAGCCATAGTTTTACGTATCCTCTTTTGAGACTTCACCATTCTATACAGCGAGTGCGGGTATCAAATAGCATCAGTAACTTAGGGCTTTCTATCGCTGAAATTACAGATACTTTTAACGTTATCTATATTCACTCGTGGAGACAAAATTTAAGGAAGTAGAAAGTCTTTTTGATATCTCCGGTCGTCTTTTTTTTTTTTTTTTTAAGGAGACAGAGGTAATTTTGTTCAAACTTGGTTATCTTGTGTATCTTCAATAAAGGTCACTGTAATATCTTTCAGAGTTATTCTCTGAATCCCGATATACATGCTAAAAGGTATAACTTCCTTAAGTTTTGTAATGAGTGTAGTTAATCACTAAAGCTCTTGTAATGGATAAAAATTGAAAGAGGGAGGATATGACTCAGTGGTGAACCCACTGGCAAAACTGCTGTGAGGGTTCACCACCGATGCCCTCTCTCTTTCACTTTTTTAATACAGAGCAATATAAGATATATCTATAGAGCCTTTAATTATATATATTTAAAAAGTAGCGTTAAAATATTTCTATTTTTCACGGGAGTGGTATATTGAGCGGATCTTCACTTACTGCAATCTCTCTCCTCCGAGAACATGGCGAAGAGTTGAGAGTTAAATGGCATCGATAATACTGTGGTGTACTTAATTAATGGTGAGGTACACTCATGGACAAAACTTAAGGAAGTTGTATCTTTTACCATGTATATCAGGATTCAGACAATAACTCTGAAAGATATTACAGTGACCTTTATTGAAGACACACGAAATAACCAAGTGTGGACAGCCTCTGTCTCCTTGAAAAAAAAAAAAAAAACGACGACCGGCGACATCAAATATTTTCCACTTCTTTAAGTTTTTCCATAAATGTACAATCCGAGTTTATCAATCCAAGTAACCAGGGTTGAACCTTTATAAATTATTATCCATTGCGAGGACAATTTTCGAGTATTATTTAAAACCTTAATTTATATATTCTAAAGTTTTTCGTCATAGATGTATATTGATTGAAGGTGGCTCTTATACTGTCTCGATATTTTGCTACGCACAGAGAATGTCGCTCTGGACAGTGTTGGAGGAAAGTGATTTGTTTACTCCGCGCCCAGCATGGCTATTTCCTTCTTGAGGAATGGTCCACTCTAGGGAGTCCTAGTGCTTACATTGAACTTGGGGGAGATTACTCCGGAGCTTAAGCACGGCGTGGGCGTAGTTGTGGTGTATATATACTTCACACATACTTCTCTTTCAAATTCACATCCATTTCCTATCAAATATAAATCATTTATGCGATAGTATTTTAAATACAAATTATAAATAGATTCTCTCTCTGGAGGATCTTTTTAATTCCTTATAACGTTTTATTACCACGGAGCGTTTAGAAGCTGTTTGTGGGAAGTCCAAAACTATATCCACACATTATCAATAGCTTTCTGTCATGGGAGGAGGGTTACAGTCCTATATTTATCCTATCTGTTATTATTATTATTATTGCGTATGATATTGTTTTTTACAGCACAATACAACAATGTTGGCAAGTATTAGTGCTGTAAAGACCAGGATATCCTAAAGGATATTTGGTCATCAGTTGGTGATATCTGTCGATCAAAAGATCTAGCCCGAGGGCGCATGCCGGCCAATCCTATCTGTGACCAAACCTGTTGAGGTTGTCGGCGGAGTTTGAGGTGTAAGGAATTTTCTTTTTTAAAAAAAGTTTATTTTTCTCCTGTCACTATGAAGTAAATCAATCTTGAAACAAAGTTGTGCATGGTACTTCCAGTTTACTACACACCCTACATTATATATAGGTTCTATATCTACCTTTTTGTTTTAGGCTAGTCGATTATCTTCTGTCCGAAAGCTCGCCGAATATTAATAAATTTAGCACATCGCCATTTAACCTGTTTGATTAATATCCGTGTTTATAAACTGGCGTGAAATATTCATGGATATTATTTGAAGCTTATAAGATATTTAAAGCAGGCTCTATAATATGTAAATAATTATAATTATAGAGTACTAGCGGATGTACCCGGCTTCGCCCGGGGTTTTACCCGAGTAAAGGTTTGTCTAACGAACATTTGTTAAAACAATTCTCTATAAACTTATTAAAAAAAAGATATCTATATATATAAAAATGAATGTTTGTATGTTTGTATGTTTGTTTGTCTGTGTCTTTGTTTGTATGACTCCTATACAAATTCGCAGTAGATCATTAATTCAAACCAAAATTTCCATACATAGGTAAAAAATAACGAGGATGACGATAGGCTATTTTAAAATATATATAAATCATTTATTAAAACTATATATTCAAATTATTCAACTTAGCTCACGAGCAGCGCCCTCTAGAACACTCAGGCGGGCGATGGCGGCGCGCGACGATTGGCTGCCGGCGCAGCACGTGACTTCCCTTCCCCCTGCCCCCCCCCCCTTCCCCGCTGAGTAAATGAGATCTCCCGGCTGACGGCCGGTTGAGCTCACGCGCAGCGCCCTCTAGAACGCGTGACGATTTTGACGGCGCGGGGCGCTCCCAGTTGGACAGTTGCGCGGGGCAGAGTGACCTCGCGGGTGCCATCCGGGAACTACGTCCATCTTCCATATGTAATATACATTTAATCGTGTGAACCCGGGCGTTGCCCGGGTCATTCGTCTACAAATTCTCAGTAGTTCACTAATTCAAACCAAAATTTCCATACATAGGTAAAAGAACACTGGGAAGACGATAGGCTATTTTAAAAATTTTGCTTTTTTAAAATTTTGCTGTATCATGTTTGATTATCAGATACAAAATTATATCGGGAAAAATTCCAAAAAACAGAGACCACGGGTGAAACAGGGTACATTTAATAGGGTAAAACCCGGGCGTTGCCCGGGTCATTCGGCTAGTATTTTGATAATTTGAAACTCGTAAATTTGAATCTCTCGATAAAGTGAACATTTTTTCCCGGTCCCTGTGTGCCGTGTCATCCTGAATTTTATCTTTCCTAATTTTCTACATTACAAAATCATCGTTTTATCTAGTGAACATTTTTTCCCGGTCCCTTGAAAAATACTCGATAAGTTGAATAAAATCAATATTAATTGGTTCCCTCGGTAATTGGAAGTTAAAGGAATAGTATCTTCGCCTTGGAATTGTATAATTATTCTTGTCTCAAATAAATTGCCGTGTCATCCTGAGATAATCTTACTTTTGATAATAATCTTTAAGATAATAAACTTAGTGATAATGAAACTTATAGATAAAAAACTTGTTATCATCGTCGCAATGGTGGCGCTGCTTGCGAGTTAAATCTACAAATCTGCAAATAACTCTAAGGATATTAAAGATATTCAAGAAATTATTTTTCAAAAACCTTCCCGGAGATATACCTAATAATATCCCAAAATTTCACGGCGATTGGATGTATGGTTTTTGAATCTATAGAGTACACACAGACAGACATTCAATTTTATATATATAGAGATTAGCTGCGGGTGCCATGTAGCGAGCTATGATTTTCCATGATAAACGCTTATAGAAAGAGGTGTAAAGGAGCATTATTGTAAACACTGTTTATTCTTTTATTCTAGTATTAAACAGCGGATTAACGAACGATTACTCTGCCTTGGCGAAGGCAAAGAGTTCCATTTGTGCAAGTATCAAAGCTTAAACGAATGGTCCCGGGTTTCGTGAAATCAGATAATTTCATGTCACGAAATTGGAGCCCGTACGGGACGTAATGCAACTGCACTGATGAAATATAGTGGGAAAACTGGATTCAAAGCAACACGAAACATCGTTAAATGGGAAAGCGAAGGACAAAATAAATTGTCATTTCGGAATGACAGACAACTCATTCGCATGGCATGCCATTGCTTGCCTCCACAATTCATCGGCGTTTATTGAAAAATGGACTTCGTGTGAGCATTCCTTTGAGCAGGATTCTTCTTAGCTATAATAAAATATTCCCACAATTGCACTGGACTGAGAAAAACAAACAGTAAAGCGAGGTATGGAAACAGGTAATCTTTTCTGAAGACGCCAGGTTTTTGGACTACAGCGTTGGCCGAGTTAGACGACGTAGAGAGGAACGCCGCATTCTAGAGTGTATTATCTAGTGTCATAGCGGCCTAGTCTGATGTACTATTGGATATCGTGGGTGATCTCGACGGCTTCCAATTTTGTGTATTATCAACAGCCACCACTATATCAGGGAAGTTCTAGAGTTCAAAGTCGTTCCCTTTCTTCACCGTATTCCTGGATTTGTATATCAACAAACAATGCTCGTCCGAAAGTTACAGGGAATGTTGGAGACCTCTTCTCTGCAAGACAGATACTTCTTATTTGGCTTGTCAAATCACCTGAAATGTACCCTATTGAAAATGTCTGAGATTTCATTGGTTTGCGACTCGCATGTGGCGTTTGTCCAGTAGCCAGTACTGACGTCCATTGGGATCGGAATGATCTTCCTCAGGAACACATTAAAACCTACTTGACTCAATGCCACTCCGTGTTTAGGCATATATAGGAGGGCGTGGCAGTTTGAACAAAAACAGATTTTTACCATTTTTAGTTATATCTTTGTAAACATATTTATTCATTTTTACCACTATAGAGGCCATATGTGGAATATATTTACTTCATGTCTGATATGAATACCTGACGGTGTTGCATATAAAAAAAAACCTGAATATATATTCTGTCTTGAAGGTGGATTAAAGTTGGTATAAGTAACTTTTAGAATTTGGGTTCAAACTACTCTTATATGGCTGCTTGGATTCTATTGCTATTGAGCTCGTGGGGGAATTATTTACACAAGTCACCTTTTATTATAAAATATACACTCATGGAGACAAAACTTAAGGAATTTGTACCTTTTAACATGTATATCGGGGTTCAGACAATAACTCTGAAATATATATGATACACAATGACCTTTATGAAGACACATGAAATAACCAAGTGTGACAAAATTTCCTCTTTCTTCTTAAAAAAAAAAAAAAAATAGACGATCGGCAACATCAAAATATGGAAATTCCTAAAGTTTTGTCCTGAATGTAATTTACATCGATTGGTCAATACATATCGCTAAATAACCCCTACACTTGTTTACATACTATCGCGTAGAAGAAGAGATAAGGAAATACAAATATCTGGATGGCATGTTAATATATTGGGACCTCAACATTTCGCCGTATTCACATAAAAGAGCAGAGTGACAACACGGGATAAATATAGTAAATAGATGATTAGAGGATAAAGTAACAGATATATCTACAGAGGTGTCCTGAATGTGGGCCACAGTGGAGCTGCTGCTAATCAATGATTGGTGGGTCGGACTTCCCCGCTGCCATTGAACATGTTTGTAGTACACACTTATCACAGTAGAGGTGAGGATTTGACACACATTATATGTATAACAACTGTCTATATTTATAGAAGCAGTTTGAAGTTGTACTTTAAAGATTGCTAGAATTCCATTAGATCACTTACACTTACTTAATAATTTTGACTCGTGGTGCAAAAAAAAAAAAAAACTAGGACATTTTTAAAGCAAATATTTTATAAGATTTCTTCATATACAAATTTTTGTTTCTAATCAGGTCTTAGTTGCCGTATATAATTTAACCCCGCCCACCGAACTATTATGAGGAAAGATATTATTAAGGTGATGCGTGGCATATAAGTTATACACTCATAGACAAAAGGAAGTGGAAACTCTTTGATGCCGCCGGTCACCTGTTTTTTTTTTTTTTTTTTTTTAAGGAGAAAGTGGTAATTTTGTCTACACTTAGTTATCTCGTGTGTTTTCAATAAAGGTCAGTGTAATATCTTTCAGAGTTATTGTCTCAATCCCGATATACATGGTAAAAGGTACAATTTCCTTAAGTTTTATTCATGTGTGTAGTTCTTCTTACTTCCCGATACTTACAACAATAGTTCAGCTTAGTATACACTCACATACACACAGGAAACCTTTCATAAGCAATCCCACTTTTATAAAATTAAACTTTACCTAGCCTAATCACCATTGAGAGGCCCCTCCCTAGGAGAGAACAGAAATATCCATGTTTTTAGAAAGATCTCCGATTGTTGCCTTTACTGTATAGATTCGAGGAATAATTCTTGTTTATGAAATAAATGTGTGTGTGTGTGTCCTAACCATTATCCCCTGCGTTAGACAAAAATAAATTCCGATATTGTGCAATTGTATGAAGTTAAAACTTTATGGGTGGGAAATGAACTGGTGTTTTTTCAATATTGAACATGAAAATCGCTGGATTTTAAAAGTATAAAGCGAACATTGCGTCATTAAAATGTATACATATTTTCTATCTATATAGATAATACACTAACACAGAGTTTTTAGTTGTAAAGTTTTAACCAATCTCCTCCAAAGATACTGAACTATACATTGCGATCTATAAACCAAAATTTTCGTTATTTTTGCTTCATGTGTCGCACTTATTTTTATTCTTCAAATGTTAGTAGTTATATTTATGTTTTAATGTATTCATTTTTCCAATCGTAGATTTTTTTTACTTTCAAATTTTACTGTATTATTATCACCAAATTGCTTTAATTTCAAAACATGTGCGTTTGAATTATTGAATTCTATATTATTTAGTTTATTTATTAATTATTATTTTTCAATAATTATTCTACACTCTCAATTTCTGTTTCCCATGCCCTTCGGGTAAACCCGAGGCGTTGTCAGGGTCAATCGGCTAGTTTATATATAATAAAAAATAAATATAATTTTGTGTATACTTTAACACGCCAATGGTACATACGACCAATACATGTATTCCTGGCCACAGTATCCTATCATACTTACCTATTACAGAAAACAACTAAAATAACCAAGATGGTCTATTGGAGTATTTAGGATTCTTACTGACACGTTGAATAATTCTCTTTCACAATGATCCTAGGGAAGGTGACTCTTTCAATCATTTTATAAATCTGTGTGTTTAATAGAAAGTCATCAATATATAAATGGTAGAAATAAGTGTGATATTGAAACATAGAAATTAGGAAAGACAAACTTCAGGATGACACGGCAATTTATTTCAGGATAAAAACAAAATCAACTTTTATAAGATACAAGATAAGCAATGATAGACGTTTCCAGAGTAGCAATATATATGTATTTTTTTGAAAATAGAGCAATCCATAAATAAATCTTTAATTAAAAAGGCATATATTGGATCAAAATAAATGATATTTTGATCCAATATATGCCTTTTTAATAAAAAAAAAATAATATAAATATAATAAAATTAATAATCTATACTTATAATAAATAATTTGCTACACAATGTTGAAATTATTTAATCTTTGACAATGATCCTCTTTTACATAAGTTGGAGAAGTTAACACAATACTTGTCTGCTGGGTTATAAAACTGTTTCACTTTTTGATGATTCAGAGCAGGATGTATATCTGATAGGTCAGACACTACAGTATTTTTTATCTACGTTTCCATAGTGAAAATTGGTGCAAAATAATTGTGGTGTCATATGATTGCGTGAAGTAACAATTTCCAAACAATTATGGGGCGAGATGTGTTTAATAAAATTACATTTCTTTCAAACAAAATAATAGCTCCGAAATTCTCCTAGAGAGTATCAACAATAAGGGTCAGATCGCGTGAGGCGTTCTTTAAAACAAGGCTTAGAGATTCCATTAAGACATATTTTTAGAAAGGACGCTACCCGCTCTCTGGTGACACGTGCATAATTTATAGCGAGTCCATTCACACGCTCACCTAGAGCAACTGTATTCTGTGGTCAGCAGTCAAATATAATTTTCAACAATTATATGCCTTCTCTCCACATGTTGATCTGGAGTTGGGTAATGCTAGCCATCTTATCGACATGCCCACTCTGTGGGAAAGAACTCTCGCAGTCCACCGTTGGCGGAGTCTTGCTCGAGGTGGGCGCCTCCAATGACGACTTGTATATATATATATATATATATATATATATATATATATTTATATATATATATGTATATTTATCAATTATCTTTATCTATTTATATCTATTTATTCCTACATTTATCATTATATAATCTTATTTATTCAATTTTGTAATTACCCATATATAATCTTATATGAGCATTGTAATAAATCAATCTCCACATTTCAGCTCACTCAATAGCTCCCCATTGTAATGTAAGACCCTCCTCGGTACAGTGAGTTTCCCTCGTGAATGAACCTCGACCTATTTATCAAGCAGTAAATGACTAACTAAATATTGTAGCGAAGTTTTATTATTTTATTAACAGAGTATCATTTTTTTTAATGTTTATATTTTGCTACTCTGTAAACTTCCCTCATTGCTTATATTTTTTTAAAAATCATTCATAGTTTGTTCTTGCCTTAAATAAATTGCTGTGTACATCCTGAAGTTTGTCTTTCCTAATTTTCCACGTGGAAAATATTCTTTACATCTCGCCATCGGTATTTTAAAGATGGAATTATTGTAATTTGAAAATTTACATAAGATGCATTTATAACATTAATAAAAAAAGAGAAAGATATTAATAAATATATCTAACTAGGAGATATCAAATTGGCGAAACACTAGGAAGGCTCACCACTCTCTTTCTCTCTATGATGAGCCAGGTCCTCCCAATTTTTTATATTTGGTTTAGTAAATGCCTAAATCCCTCTAATACAAAATATAAAATAAATAAAAGTTGAATATCTTCTTTAAGAATAGGTATTTCAGAAATTATAGCTGTGTGTGGACAATATCTTCAAGAAAAATATTTTCAATTTATGAAAAAATTAATGAATACTTAAGGCCACCCCAATTTATTTCTGCATTAAACCCATCGATAATTCAGATCTATTAAAATTGACTTGAATAAGAAGTAATAAAAAGAGCGTTGGTAAAATTGGAAGAGTTGAAGGAAGCAAGAAATTGTATTCCAACTTTCCTAAAGTAACAACGAATCACAGTAGCAACAAAATAAATACCGGGATATAAATGAGACGAAAAGGCCTGAAATAGCCAACTAAAAAGGGCCAAATTTTCTTTCTTCTCGGTAGTGTAGACGAGATTGGGACAAATATTTGTTTAATTGTCACAATTCCCCCAGGGACGACCTCAAGGAATGATTTAGCTACATTTCCAATTATAAGGAACTAAGGATTTTTATTGTAGATGGGATTTGACAATGTAACCACCTAGGAAAACACATTATTTGTGTGTGTGTGGGAGATGAGTATTGTACATTTGTAAGACTAAAATGTCAAATAGCGCATTATAAGTGATGAACAGAAGGCTTGTAAATTTTTCTACAGCTTTCTTACGTGAACTCCAAATGACTCTGGGTGATATTAAAAAGAATATACATACATAGAGTTAACTTTTAGATTTCATTTTTTTATTCAAGAATATCTGGTTCGTTACCCCAGCTGTTTTTTTTTTTTTTTGGACAAGCTCATGACGCGTAAAAGCCGATTTATATGCTTGGTTCCGTTGTAAAACTTTCTGCTAAACATATATATATATTTTGAAGATTGAGCAATCCATAATTAAAATTATATTTTAAAAAAGATGCATATATTGGATTTATAATGAATTTATTGTTCCAATATTTCGAGGGGCAACTCGCCTCTCTTTATCGAGGATGTTTGTGTTTTCACTAAAGCATGCGCGCACGTGTACACCACTCTCGTTCTACAAGGCCAATGAAAGAATTGTATCTTTGATTTAAACATTACATTCAGTATATATATACAGCTAATAATTATATACATTATTACAGATAAATATCATTATTATTATTTTGTCTACACATTATGCTTGAAATAGAGATTTATATATAACAGTGTAACCGTAAATAATTGTGTGCATACATATTAATTCTAAATTAATGATAAAATTTTAAGGGTAATAAATGAGTAATTAAAAGTATATACATAGTTATTTACAATCAATTAGGATATGAATTCTTTATAAATTTCTGGAAAATCAATTTTTCTGTTTATACTGTGTTTGTCTTCGGCAGAAGCCCAACTTTCTAAAAAACAGCCTACAATGCTTTTCTGTAATATTTTTGTATATAATTGATGCTTGTTTGAAATCAGGTATATGGCTATTATTTATGGAGTGGTCAACTAGGAGGGATAATGGTTTGTAGTTTTTGTAGTTCTCCTCTTTATCCTCTCACGAAATTTCTATCTTCAGTAATCTCTCCATTCCAAAAGCAACTACCTCACACAGTCCCCAATCCCATAGTAGCTGTTGAAGCTATCAAAACCGTTCAAATATCAAATGACAGCAGGATGGTTTCCTTCGATATAGAATCTCTATACACCTCAATCCCGCACGATGAAGCACTCCTGGCCCTCCGATCATTTCTTGAAATCCACTCAGAAATAGTTCCTCCCCTTTCTAAAGAAGCATTAATAGATTTAATCAAACTTTGTTTAGACCATAGTTATTTCAGTTTCAAAGACAGATTCTTCCGGCAAATTAAAGGCCTACCAATGGGCAACCCGATTTCATCTGCATTAGCCAACATATTTATGAATGAAATAGATGAAAAAATAATTAATTCAAACCAATTTAAAATAATATTATGGCTACGATATATTGATGACATTTTTTGTCTAACAGAAACAAACATTGAAAGCTTCTTACGTTTTCTCAATAGTCTCAAACCTTTTTTAAAGTTCACACATGAAAAAGAAAGCAATAATTCCCTAGCCTTTTTGGACATTCAGCTTAAAAGAAATCAATATAACATAGAAACTTGCATATACAGAAAACCTACTCACACCGGAAACTATTTAAATTTCAGCTCCTTTGGCCCTATACATAATAAAATCGCCGTAGTGAAATCTCTTACCAAGAGAATAGAAACACATCACTCAAATAGAAATAGTGCAACAGAAGAAAGAAATAGAATTTTCAAAGAATTGATAAATAATAATTATCCTAAAGAATTTATTGAAAAACATTTTCATAAACAAAGAGCTATACCTTCAAATAATAGTCGTGATCAGTCTCAAAAAAGATATTGCTCTATTCCATATAGCTACGGCTCAGAGAGAATTGCCCGAATTTTAAAGAGATATAATATAATTACAACATATCAATCTGCACAAAATCTACAACAAATCTTACGCCACTCAGATACAAAAAATATTTCAAACCAAGAAAATACAACCAATGTAATTTACAAAATTCCCTGCCAAACATGTCAAGCTACATACATTGGAGAAACAGGTAAATCACTTAAAGATCGTATTAATCAACATAAAGCAGCTTTAAAAAACTACAAACCATTATCCCTCCTAGTTGACCACTCCATAAATAATAGCCATATACCTGATTTCAAACAAGCATCAATTATATACAAAAATATTACAGAAAAGCATTGTAGGCTGTTTTTAGAAAGTTGGGCTTCTGCCGAAGACAAACACAGTATAAACAGAAAAATTGATTTTCCAGAAATTTATAAAGAATTCATATCCTAATTGATTGTAAATAACTATGTATATACTTTTAATTACTCATTTATTACCCTTAAAATTTTATCATTAATTTAGAATTAATATGTATGCACACAATTATTTACGGTTACACTGTTATATATAAATCTCTATTTCAAGCATAATGTGTAGACAAAATAATAATAATGATATTTATCTGTAATAATGTATATAATTATTAGCTGTATATATATACTGAATGTAATGTTTAAATCAAAGATACAATTCTTTCATTGGCCTTGTAGAACGAGAGTGGTGTACACGTGCGCGCATGCTTTAGTGAAAACACAAACATCCTCGATAAAGAGAGGCGAGTTGCCCCTCGAAATATTGGAACAATAAATTCATTATAAATCCAATATATGCATCTTTTTTAAAAAATATATAATATATAAATGAATGTATGTGTGTGTCCTTTATGCCTGACCAAACCACTCATTGGAACGCCATAAAACTTTGGGAAGTTATTTAGTATAGTACTGGGAAGGTTTCTAGCAAATAAAATTTTTGAAATAACTTTTCGCTTTAAAATAATCAAGATAAATATTCTAATTTATCTGTTATAATTCAACAATCTGCTCTAAATATTATCATGATGATACGAGGATTTTGTAATGTAGAAAATTAGGAAAGACAAAATTCAGGATGACACGGCAATTTATTTGAGACAAGAATAATGATACAATTCCAAGGCAAGATACTATTCCTTTAACTTCCAATTACCAAGGGAACCAATTAATATTGATTTTATTCAACTTATCGAGTATTTTTCAAGGGACCGGGAAAAAATGTTCACTTTATCGAGAGATTCGTTAGACAAACCTTTACTTGGGTAAAACCCGGGCGAAGCGGGTACATTCATACAATAATAATGATACAATTCCAAGGCAAGATACTATTCCTTTAACTTCCAATTACCGAGGGAACCAATTAATATTGAATTTATTCAACTTATCTAGTATTTTTCAAGGGACCGGGAAAAAATGTTCACTTTATCGAGAGATTCGTTAGACAAACCTTTACCCGGGCGAAGCCGGGTACATCCGCTAGTTTTAAATATTTATTGAAACATTCAGAATATTCACCTCAAAAATAATTATATAAACCTATCTTATTATGTTTATCTCCTACTCCTCATTATTTTTTTATCGTGAAAAAAATAAATATCTTAAAATGCAATAAGCTATGAAGACATTCAAAGGTTTTGGGTGAGTGTATATATCTTTCTTGGGTTTCTTCTTCCCTATTACAGTTAGTACAGGTGGTAAATGTATTACGGTAAAACACTTGAGGTTAAATATGGTTTGTACAGGAGTGAGAGGGGAATGAATAATTGAGAGATAAATAAATAAATCCCAATATGTAAATAGAGAAAGATATGTATATATAGCGGCAGTCTATATACAATTATTTATTGGTCCAGTATATAGCCCTAATGCTCAGGTAGTCAAAATGTTATTATATATTAATTATTTGCGCTGAGAGAATATATAAATATGTAAGAAATTTAAACTATTTTCGACGTTAATATGATTCTTTTGAATTAAAACAATTTCTTACTAATGCATCATATTGATGTGTGTTATTGTTTCTTTATCAATATTTGATCATTTTCTATTTGTGAGAGATTCAAATATTTGAAGTGATTTTGTGTGTGTACGCAAACTTAATGTTAATTGATCCATGAACCCTTTCAATTAGACTAGGTTTACAGATAATGTTAGGTTGGGAAAGAGGTGAGAAAAGTGACATCTACCATTTGAAAGGACAGCATGTTTAATTAACAAAATGATGATATCTCTGGGCAAGAGAACATTAATATTTTCGGTGATTGAAATTTTATATATTAATAAATTACACAAAATTTTCTACGTAGATATAATACAATGTTGAAGGCAATATGTAAATAAGCTTCAAATATAATATATGTATAGAAGGTCACATATAATTGTAGCGTCAGCGGCCATGCATTCTCTCTAGAGATTGAAGTGCACCTTCATTCACTCCCTTCTAATAGTCAAACTTGTTCTCCTCCTTCATTATAGTGAAATTAAATATATTATTTTTATTATTGGCCTTCCTTTTTTTTAAATCACTCGCTTTCCCCGAGAGAAACATACTTGACATTCCATTTATTGAATCGAAAATATTTAATTATTCCCCAACTATGTACCCTATCTAACATAGTAAATCTGAAGAAGTTAAAGCTGAGAGGAAACTGAAACTGATATGCCAATGAAATAACCTCCATAGAAACCTGTAATGGCGGCTATGCATGTTACAAACCGCCTTGTATCTACAAAGATGTAAGTTTCTAGAACGGATAAGAATATACTAAGAGTGAATAGTTAGATCGCTGCGGGTATGTCTAACCCACCGTGATGACCACCACCGTACTGGCAGGGATGGTGTTGTCCAGTCCGAAGAGCCGCCCAGGACACCTGGCAGCTCGAGTATTCTCCCCAAGATTAATCCCTCCTCTGAAATAACTTTTTGTCCCGTCCTTTGGTCGCCCAAACTATTTGCACGGTAATTAGGCGCTTGTTTAAATGGTGTTCTCTAATTAATTTCTGGGGGTTGATGTGGACATTTAGCTAAAAATACCCTGTCAGCATGCTGTAGACGTACACCTGGAGGTGTAGTGAGATACAGGATCTATTTATAGCTGCATTATTGCTCCGTCTAGTGATGTCCAGCGAGGAGACATAGCTAAACTTTATTGGTTTTCAGTCCCACATATAACTCCGGGCCAGCCTTTTAATGCATTAAAAAATTCGAAGAGTATAATATATATAAAGACTTATAATACAACATTTGTAAAAATACTTCATGAATCAATCAGAATTGGTCATGCATATTATGCAAGTTAGTTTCTCTCCTGAGATGCATCCTCTCTTGTGAAGCCGCAAATTTCTCCTCAATTGCCCAATTGAAGAAGGAGTTTGGGACATTGAAATGTGGTGTGGCGAATCAAGTTTCTATCTGTTGCCCGTCTCTTATATTCCATCAGTATTTATAATATTCCATCCTAGACGTGGAAGGCAGCTGCGCGAATCCCTGACAGGAACTCGCCTTGTGTCGGTAATTTCTAAATGGGAAGATGACAACGATGGATGTCCTGGAACATTGTCTATACCATAGTAATTTTTATTCTTCTCTCTCTTTATATGTGCTGTAGATAGAAATTTTCAGATTTCATTTTATTAAAGAATATACACTCACATGGACAAAAATTGAGGAAGTTTTATCATGTACCTTTAAGCATGTATATCGGGATTCAGACAATACCTCTGACAGATATTTGATGCACAGTTATCCTTATTGAAGACATACGAAATAACCAAGAGTGAACAAAATTGCCTCTTTCTGCTTGAAAAAATGGACGACATCAAAGACTTTCCTCAAGTTTTGTCCATGAGTGTAATTGGCTCCGTCGTTATCCAACAGTCACGACCTGGGATATAATCCCGCATTAAGCTCTTTTTTTTTCTAATTTAAAAATTGCTCCAATTCCCACCGATTTTTAGAAAAGTTCAATCCCACCAGTGAGTGAAAGCAACCAAACGGGGCTCTGGTACATTTGTAAGTGCAAAAGTCGAACTGCTTTCTACATGTGTAGACAGAAAAAGCATTCGTCAAATACTACCCACCATGATTATCATGGCCTGTACCACGGCACCATAAATAAATAAATTGGCGCCTTTTAAAAAGCCGCTTTCTCTCTCTCTCTCTCTTTTATTATAATATAATTATATTGCCTCGTGGAAAATTAGGAAAGACAAACTTCAGGATAACACAACAATTTATTCAAGACAAGAACAAGCTATGAATGATAAACAAAAGATAAGCAATGAGGGAGGTTTACAGAGTAGTAAAATATAAACATAAAAATGATACTCTGTATATACCAGGTCTATTAGTATGAAACGCGAAAATGGCTGCCAGAGGGCGCTGTGCAACTTTATTTGAGCCGACGGTGGCGCTGTTGAAGGCATTTTGTTTTTTGACTCACGTGGCATCAGCATGCGTAGAGTTTTAGAAAAATTCAAATCGTGGAAAAATTCTGGAGCCCGTGGAAAATGGTGATTTCCGAGCCAAAAAGTGCCCATTTGCGGGAAGTTTTGCTGTTCGCCTTCAACTGGAAGAAAAGTGTCACTGAAGCCCACCGAATGCTCGAGGAAGTTCACGGCGACCACGCTCTGAGCAAATCACAGTGTTACAGTTGGTTTAAAAAATTCCAAAGTGGCGATTTCGAACTTGATAATGAACCACGTGGAAACCGCACCAAAAGTTCGAGGACGCTGAACTGCAAGCTTTGTTGGATGACGACAGTACCTAAACGCAGGAGAAACTCGCGAAACAGCTCCAGGTGTCTCAAGGTTCTGTTTCCCTATGTTTAAACAGCCTCAGAATGACCCAAAAGCTTTCCAGATAGGTCCCCCACGAGTTGAGCGAAAGGCAGCAAGAACGGCGTCTGGTAACCTGCGAAGGGCTGCTCGCCAGGCATGAAAAGAAGTCATTTTTGTACCGAATCGTAACTTCTGATGAGAAATCGATCCACTTCAGCAATCCTATGCACCAAAAGTCGTGGGGCCTGCTCGGCCAATTTCCAAAACGGAAGCCTAGGCCCAATCGCTTAGGAAAAAGGCAATGCTTTGCGTATGGTGGGACCAGACCGGCGTAGTATATTTCAAGCTCCTGAAACCTGGCGAAACGGTCAATACTAGTCGCTACGAACAACAAATGCACAGTTTGAGAGAGGCATTGAATGAAAAAAGACCGGAATTGCGTGAAAAGCACAACAAGCTGATACTGCAGCATGACAACGCTCCAGCCCACAACGCTACAGTGGTCAAAAACACCATAAAAGACTTGGGCTGGGAACTCTTACCCCACCCGCCGTACTCACCAGACTTAGCGCCGTCGGACTACCACCTTTTCACATCTTTAGGACACGCCCTAAAAAACCAGGAATTTTCGAACTCAGACATACTCCGAAAATGGCTTGTTGACTGGTTCGACTCAAAAGGAATAGAATTTTTCAGACAAGGAATTCGAAAATTGCTTGAAAGGTGGTCCGAGTGTATAGCTAATCAGGGCAATTACTTTGAATAAAAAATATTTTGTTGTATGGAATTGGTGAACTTTTGAATTCACTGAAAATTTTCGCGTTTCATACTAATAGACCTGGTATAGTATGTGTGTGTCACAGAACCAGCACACATAGACTCATGTACATATTTTCATTATAAATTTAAGTTTTAAACAAATGGAGATTTATAGATTTTATAATATTATAAGATATAATAATTTTAGTAGATATTGATATAAATTGTTTCATTTTTTTTTCTTTGTTAATTTAGATAATAGAGTTTCATCTTTTAATGTGAACTCATTCTGAACTGTTCTACGACAGCACCACTGAACAAAAGTGCTATACATCCCAAGGTATATATTTATTTCAAAAGCGTTGAGTTGAATGTCGGAATAGTGAGCCGACGGGTGTGCGAGAGATGGCCAATATGGCTGACGTCCCTCCATTACATTTCCCATCCATCACTTCGGCCTTGGAGCCGCAAAAACTTACACGGGGCGCTTCTCTCATATCTTGATCTACCAACTCCCTGAATGTCGGCTGCAGCAGCCCTGTTGGGAGGCATCTGTTTGAAAACCAGGACATACGCGGCATCTAGGACTCGGAATAGACTCCCACATGAAGCGTTTTTTAAAAAATTGATTATATATGAGATACATTATACTCGTATAATTTTTTTTTGCTTATCCCTAGTACACGTGGTACAGGCCATGATAATCATGGTGGGTAGTTAGCGACTGCTTTTTACTGTAAGCGCACCACATGTCTACACATGTGAAAAGCATTTCGACTTTGCGCTTACAAATGTGCCAGAGCCCCGTTTGGTTACTTGCACTCGCTAGTGGGGTTGGACTTTTGCAAGAATCGGGGGCCATTGGAGCATTTCTTTTTTTAAACAGAAAAAAATGTCCAATGCGGGAATCGAACCCGGGTCGTAGTGGTCGAAAACCAAACGGTTTAACCAGCCATTCACCGACCCGCTACTCGTATAATGAAGTGCTACAATGTGCCTCCCCCTGACTTGTCCAAATATAATCCTACTAGTGAGTACAAATGACCAAAAATAACTTTGTCACCTTGTTAGTACAAAAGTTGATTTCTACATGAACATAAACTTTGAGATCAATAGGAATATATATTTCTATATACACTCATGGACAAAACTTATGGAAGTGGAAAGTCTTTGATGTCGCCGGTCGTCCGTTTTTTTATTCAAGGAGACAGAAGCAATTTTGTTGACACTTGGTCATCTCACGTGTCTTCAATAAAGGTCACAGTGTATCAAATATCTTTCAGAGTTATTGTCTAAATCCCGGTATACATGCTAAAAGGTACAACTTCCTTAAGTTTTGTTCGTGAGTGTAATATAAGCAGAATAGCCTTCTTTAATATTAAAGCCTTATGGGGTAGATTAAATATGGAGAAACTGCTGTTTTGGGGGTTCACCACTGATGAGCCCCAAACGTCCCAATGGTTTTCCATTAGTAAGGATGGTATGGAATTGTTTAATTGTTTTATTTCCCGAATTCTCGGACATTTATCAAGTTAAAGTACAAACCTTTTACCACAGAAATGAGCGCACACAGCAAAACTGTTCACAAAGTTCTGTTTCACATCACGTTAGATGGCCAGCCCGTCGAACGGTCCTTCTACAGCATTACCTCTTCAGCCTTGTTTGGCGGTACATATACTAAAATTGGAACGATACAGCGAAGATTAGCCACGGCCCCTGCGAAAGGATGACACGCATAATCATGAAACCTTCCATTTCCCTGTATTGACAAGATGTCAAAAAAATTATGTTAATTGTCAATTGTCTTTAATTCAGATATCAAAGGACCACAAAAATCCGCATTAGTAAATATCTATAAAACACATCAGTTTAGATGTTAGAGTAACGGGAAAACACATGACAAAAATCCGAATTAATTGAAAAATGTGATTCGTCGAGGTTAGAATTAAACATCGAACTGCTTTTCACATGTGTAGACATGTGGTGCACTTACAGTAAAAGCTGCCGCTAACTACCCACCATGATTATCATGGACTGTACCACGGGTACTATATATATATAGTTATAAAAAAAAAATAAACAAAAACGTGTGTTTGAAATGAATGAGAATTATTTAGAAAGACAATAAACTTCTTAGAACAATCTCTTCTTAGCCATCATTCCATTGAATATAAAAAAAACTTTTATTATACAAAAGCGTTTTGCTCTGCTGACCAAGCCAAGAAACCGTTGTAATCACTCTCCAGGGGAGGGGCTGGCTCCCTCGATGGAACTTCCGCATTCCATCAGTAAGTGACATTCCCGCTATGGACATAAGCCATAAGGTGGAAAAGGGAATATCTAGAAATATAGGTAAATATGCATATATAGTGTATATATATGTAGTTATGTATATTTATTTTATATATATGTGTGTATACAATTGTCTGATATTCACCTAGATATTGTATATACACTACATACAATAAATACATATATGAATATATATACAAATTTATTTGTGCATATTTAAATTTTATGCACAAGTAAGTATTTTATTAACATACTCGATAAAGGGGTTACCATCTCAATCTATCCAGGAAATATTTTTCCCCGCCCGGTTGTGTGTTTAAATTTAAACAGGCAGTCTCGTATATTGACTGATTGTGAAATACTTCCATTTTCTAGGGGAACGAGTGGTTAGGGTGGTGCCGTGACTGGAACCCCATCAAAAATCAATGGTATTGGGGGGATGAAGTGAACGCTCGTTGTCCTTGCAACGGGACTCCCGCCAAGCCACGTGGTTCCACTTCCTGGCCCAGGTTACCGTGGGGGGATTAATTTGGTTCCTCGTATACTTTTGTTCCTGTTGCCGACCATGTTCTCTTGGGGGTTTGGCCTCGTGGGTCCGCGAGCCACAGTTTCCTCATTGGCTTCGAGAAACCTAGCGAAGTGTTCTGTTCTTTTCTGCCTCTTTGAAATTAGCCCATAGGTGGCCAGGAGAAACATTGGGGTGGTCACACACGCCCATAGGTGGCCAGGAGAAACATTGGGGTGGTCACACACGCCCATAGGTGGCCAGGAGAAACATTGAGGTGGTCACACACGCCCATAGGTGGCCAGGAGAAACATTGGGGTGGTCACACACGCCCATAGGTGGCCAGGAGAAACATTGGCGTGGTCACACACACCCATAGGTGGCCAGGAGAAACATTGGGGTGGTCACACACGCCCATAGGTGGCCAGGAGAAACATTGGGGTGGTCACACACACCCATAGGTGGCCAAGAGAAACATTGGGGTGGTCACACACACCCATAGGTGGCCAGGAGAAACATTGGGTTGGTCACACACGCCCATAGGTGGCCAGGAGAAACATTGGAGCGGTCACACACGCCCATAGGCGGTAAGGGGAAATTGGAGAGGTCACACACGCCCATAGGTGGCCAGGAGAAACATTGGGGTGGTCACACACACCCATAGGTGGCAGGAGAAACATTGGGGTGGTCACACACACCCATAGGTGGCCAGGAGAAACATTGAGGTGGTCACACACACCCATAGGTGGCCAGGAGAAACATGGGGTGGTCACACACGCCCATAGGCGGTAAGGGGAAATTGGAGAGGTCACACACGCCCATATGTGGCCAAGAGAAACATTGGGGTGGTCACACACGCCCATAGGAGGTCAGGAGAAACATCGGGGTGGTTACACACGCCCATAGGTGGCCAGGAGAAACATTGTAGCGGTCACACACGCCCATAGGTGGCCAAGAGAAACATTGGGGTGGTCACACACGCCATAGACAATCAGGAGAAACATTGGAGCGGTCACACACGCCCATAGGCGGTCAAGAGAAACATTAGGTGATTACACACGCCCATAGGTGGCCATGAGAAACATTGGGGGGTCATACACACATAGGTGGCCAGGAGAAACATTGGGTGATCACACACGCCCATAGGTGACCAGGGGAAACATTGGGGCGGTCACACACCTAAGGGCGCATAGGTTGTCAGGAGAAACATTAGGACGGCCAAGCACCTCCATAAGTGGCCTGGGGAAATATTGGGGTAGGCACACACGCCCATAGGTGGCCAGGAAAAGAAACTATTGGGGTGATGACACACGCTCATAGATGGTCAGTATAAATAATTATAGGAGTGATAACACACACCCCAATGAGGTATTCAAAATAACTGTTAAAATGGTTTCACACATCTCCTTAGATGATGCGGAGAATTCTTAGGAAGATCGCGCACGTCCATAGGTGGCCGGAGTGAATTATTGACGCACATAGATGACCGAGAAAACTATTTGTGTGGGCGTACGTTGGTGACCGAGAGTCTACCCGTGCCCTTTGGAACAGGATTCAGTGAGGATTATGGGCAGCTTATAGAGACTTAGAAGATTACACGTAGATTAAAATAACTATATCCTCGGTGTATGTACTTCAAAATCATCATAAAGATAGTGGTTTCTGTTGACACTATCAACATATGTCCCGTTTGGTGTTCAATTCTTCACAAACATATCCAGTAGAGTGTCTGATATATATTTAATTCTCGACCCAATAACAGAATATTTTCCAATAAACCAAATTTTTCGATAAAAATAATAAATATTTTAAGTTCAATCACACCAGAACGTACACATACGAGTGGCTCGTCTGTGATGGTTTTCGAGGCTATCTTAATTCTTAAATCTACACCAGGGATATGGAAGAATTGCGTCCAATATGTAAAGTTATTTAATTCCTGTTCTGTGTGAATAATTAAATGACATTCATAAAGAAGACTTAAAAAACAAAATTCTAAAACCTTGATTAATGAGAGAATACATTTTAAAATATTTGTCATATACTTTATAGGAAATTAATTAAAAATACCACGACACAATACCACGGTATTTGTCTGTTTAATTAAGGGAGGGGCGGAATCACTTAGCAAGCTTCACCGGGTTTCTTGAATAGGTTGTTGGTCCTATGATAGCAGGTGTCCCACTTGTAAGTTTACCGGCTTGTTAAATACACAAGACTTACAATACAAGACTTGGAGGGTGTATTGTTGTTGACCTGAGCTTTCTGGAAACCACCAGGCAATATTACTATAGTGGGGGGACTTTTATAATCCTGCTATATATATATTAACATCAAGATATACATAATCGCGTTTTACATTTCCAAGGGTATCGTTTTATGACGTTATAATGCAAATTTTATTGATAAAATTGTATTTACATATATTAGAACAACTTCAAGGTGAGCAGTATTACACCAAAAGTGATATTCTGCAAGAGAGTTGTTGTGTGGATTATTTTGAATATGTAGTATACTATGTTCATTGCTTGCTGTTATATTTTGTTTAAACATTTCCGTTAAATTTGTACTTGAAATATAATTGCAAATAATTGTACTTGAATAACAAAGATACAAATATTTGCTTTTTTTTTTAAAGAAAACGCTGGGCAATTTTTAAAAATATGTATTTTTATATATTCAAGTGTATTTGCAAATGTAGAAAATATATATTTTAAATGAAGCTCTGTCATCATTAATTTAAAAGACTTTTATCCTAATGGTTTACAATGTAAATTTGTGTTTTGAAACTTGGAATTATTTCTTCAATATGCAAAACCGTCTCAAGTTATTAATATATTCCCTTTTCATAAAGGAGTAGTCTTCTGACTCTATTTGTCATTCATTATTGTAAATTAAGAGATATATTATAATCGATTAATTCTTATTTTTAGGGCAAAATATGTAAATACATTTTATTTTGCCAGTTTTGTCTCGAAATTTCTATCAGGCTTATGAGGCGTTTTCCATCTCTATCAGGAAACGACTAATTATTTTGAAATTTGTTTTTATATAAACCTACTTATTAGAGAAATCAAATTTATGTTAAGCTTCAAAAATCAACGTAATAAATCTTTGCTAATATTACTTTAGAGTTTTTAAAAATTTAGAAGAACCTGGTTGCTCAGTAATCGCGACTTATTTTACTTAAGTGTTAAGTCAACTTAAATTTTACCACCCGAGTTTATAGAACTAACATTTGAATGTGATATTAGAACGGTGCTTTTAATATCGACTTTATATGATGAATTTAAAGAAAAGGTGTTTTCAACATTCAAGTTCAAGAATGGTAAAAATCGGAATATAGAAGCTGACCACTCTGAAGGATGAAATAAATATACTGGTAAGTTATTGTAATAATGAACATAACATTATGTGAGCGTTCAATTATTTTATTGTAAATGAACACAAAACAAACTGAGCTTTCGAAAAGGAGTTTCCTTAATCTAAAGGTAAGAAAAATGACACTGAGTAGCTGTCAGGTTGGGAAGCTACATACACAACTAGATACTATATAAAATATGCAAAAATGTAACAAAATTTGTATTAGCATTGTTACTATACTGGTAACTATGTGGAATGATTTTATTTTCTATGGTTATTAGACCTTGATAATTTATATTATTATGCATCGTATAAATGATTTATTAAGAAAGTTTATTATATTGGAACAGAGAGAGAGGAGGGCCATTCTAATTTCTTTTTTAATTATCACACTAGCGATAGCCAATATATTATTAATTAAATAAAGTTTCTGGAGAGATGGTTTCTTTTTATTTTATTCATGTAAATCTCAATCTTTCTGGCATCTCGTCCTTTCTACAGGAGTACATAAAAGGAATAATAATACACGCTGTAGTTGGTATCTTACGGCGTTTTTAGTATTTGTTAATGTACTCCTTTAGAAGAACAGAGATGTCTAAAAAGCTTGAGATTGCATGAATAAAATAAAAAGAAACTAATCTCTCCAGAAACCTGTTGTATTTTTCATTTATAACCAGGATATTTAAATCAATGCGGTCCCCCCTGGACCCTTGGAATACTCGACCAAATTCTGGTTCGTCTCCAAGGTGACTAACGTGGCAACGGCACCCATTTTCCAATGAAGAGCAAAGAGCAGCAGCTTTACACACCCAAGATAGTGGATATTGCTGCTGCTGTGATGGAGATGCATGGAGACATCTGAGACTCTTCTTTGGACACGACAACAACAACAACAACATTTAAATCAATATATTATTGTATTTTAAAATATAAAAACGTAATATATAAATGTGTGCTAATATAGAGTCCAATGTTCCCCCCACATTGATGTTCCCTCTATGGGGTATGTGCAGGCCAGTTCAGCACGTACGCCACCCTCAAGTTACAGACCGTCAAATCGACCACAGTCACCGTAAAGGGAAACACACCACAATGGGAACAAGACTTCATGTTGTAAGTTCTTTTCTATATAATAATTGATGATAAGGAATCATCTTCAAACCCATGTTCAATACTCTAACTCTTGACTGGTTGAATATAATTGCATAAACGTGAAATATTACTGGGATCAGGTTGATAAATTTAGAGAAGAGGCATCTCCTGATCATATAACAAAGTTGCTAATTGCTTGCGCCATCTTTAGGAATAAATATCAACTAATGGTTGATCAGAATTGGCCAAATACCCAGCGTACGAGGTTAGCTTTTCTTGATTAATCAAGATAGGGTATTTGGCCAATTCTAATCAACGATTAGTTGATATTAATTCCGACAGATGGCGCAAGCCAACTTTTGATTGCATGATCAGGAGATACATCGTTCTTAATCTTGACTAGTTGTTTTAAATTACCTCAGGAAAGAGTACTTTTTCTCATTAAGCAGCACATCTCTAGCGCTAACTGAAGGTTGAAAATGTAGATGTTGGTGCAAATCCTATACGACATATTTCTGTAATAACTGAAAATTAATTGTATCCTAGGGCTATCAGTAGTGAACCTCGGAGATTTCGCTACTTCAATTCGGTAATCTGTCAAACTCTTTCAAATATTGTATTTTCTATTATTATTGTAGCTAGCTAGCTCTATCTGTTGAGGTCTAATAAATAAAAACTGGAGAAACTCTTAAGAAAGGTTCACCACAGATGAGCCATAATTTTATTATCAAATCGAGAAATTAAAGCGAAAAATGAAAAACCACAATAACGTCATATTTAAACTACCTTCTTTACTCTGCTATGTGGTGATTCAGAGATATGGAGGACTAACAAGAGAGATTAAAATAAAAAGTTTGCCTTGATTATATATTCTTTATATTCGGTTGACCTTTGTATTCTGAAAAATGGGAAAAAGGTGATACATCAAGGAATGCCATAGGAAGATCTGCATGAAACAATCGATGTGACAGTGTCAATCGACTATTGAAAGGAGAAGTACAGATTTTTCCAACTACTCAGAGATAAGTGAACTTTTATATATTCAGAATATATAATAAATTTTCAAATAAACTTCCTGGTTAAACATTACAAATAATAAGTAGAAGAACAAGGTAATGATGTCTCTAGGCCAAATTGACACAGAATGCAGAGTGGGAGGAGAGAACCTTGTGGCCACCCTCTCTGTAATCTCTCAGGTGTCTAATTAACAGAATAGAAGGCCAGCGGAGAGCGACTTGTGTTGACAAATGAGGCTATCGTGACGGAGCTATTGTGACCCTCACATGTGTGCGTGCAGCGAGACAACCGCATGGACACCGGGCTGGTAGTGGAGGTCTGGAACAAGGGGCTCCTATGGGACAAGCTCCTAGGAACCCAGTGGCTGCCTCTGCTCAATATCCAGTACTCTACAGAGGTGACGTTCCCAGAACACGCTCTGTACCTTAGAGAAATGGTCTGGTTTGAAGACCGAATTTGTACAAAATTTAAAAATATTTCTATCAACCTTATACTGCAAGGTTTAACATTGTAATAAGTGGGCATGGATCTTCAGTAGAGAAACCGATCAAGCAGTCTCGCTATTTTTAAGCTGGCTAAACTTCTGGAGGGTTCACCACAGATGAGCCACGCTCTCCCATGGCAATTTTAAACATTTCAGTTTAAGATTAGGTAGAAATGGTTTATGTATGTGTATATATTTAAAATAGAGAGAGATGTATCTCAATTTAAATCATGGAGATATTTTAAACAATAGGGGACGCTAAGAGGAAGATAATGATTTTTTTTTGTTGCAAGAAATTATCGTTGAGAAGAATGAATGCGAAAAAAAAAAAAATCGAAGGTGAAAAGTTTCCTTTATTGGCAGATTGTTTCCCAGCTTTCGGTCCTGGTGAAATTTAGTCCAGTCAAAAGACCGAAAATGTTCGAAAGCTCGTGATACAATCTGCCAATAAAAGAAAACTTTTCATCTTCCCATTTTTTTCCACGTAATGATGATCATTTTCAGTCTTATTTGTTTCTTTATATAATGTGAAAATTTTGGTTAATTTAAAATGTTATTGTCCGTTTAATTGGCATCCTATTGCGTCAGAGTGTTCATTCAAGCTTGCGATCAATCTACTGGAAATTAATCCATAGGCAATGATCTCTAGACCTTGTTGAAGTGTGCCATTTCGCCACAGGCCACATTCTTCCATTTTAAAACGCATTGTTGATTTTACGGAATCCTATTTCTAAACTTTCGTGCTTTTTTAGTGTTGGTAGAGAAATATTTTAATGAAAAATCAATTAAGCAAAATAAAATATGCATATATATACTCGTATTATAATTGATTTTCTCCATGCTTCTTTTCACTTACTTACTCATTTACTATTTTTCGGCTCGTATTTATGATGGTGCCAATATTTCTATACGTTTACACTACGTATATCTTTATTGTATTAAAATAATATTCCATACCTATAGTAAGTAAAACATTTGCCTTTGTGTGTATTCACCTAAATAAACACTGAATATTTATTTAACGCAGATTCCATTAACTCCATTATGCTATATAAACCATACTAGGGTGCCACGGTTTATTATAATTCCTTTCGAATTTCCAATATAAAGAAAACAAAGCCAATATTACATGTGTTAATAGACAATCAGTTTGTAACTGTTATTTGACGTGTTCCTATTAGCGCTTAGTTACCGGAGGATACATTCCACTGAGCTGGTACAATAAGTTTTTCTCATTATGGTAAAAATCTGGGGATGTCGTATGTAACTCAAAGGCTTATGCATTATATAAGAAAAAAAATCACCCCAGCTGTAATATCATCGTAGAAACTGATCTTTAACATTAATAATGAAATAATCGTATATGTATATATGCGTTCAATGTTTTTTACCTAAATGGTTCTATTCAGGACACTTGGCGTTAAGAGAACACTTTATATTATATCTTCTGAAATCCCCCAGATTTTTACCATAATGAGAAAAACTTATTGTACCAGCTCAGTGGAATGTATCCTCCGCTAACTAACCGCTTATGGGAACACGTCAAATAACAGTTACAAACTGAAAAGTAGTTTTTGAATATTTATCTTTAATTATCAAATCTATGTAAAGATGAACATTTCTCCGCGCTTTTTCTCAAACATTAAGCCTCGCCCCTCATAGCATAAGTACTTAAAACTGACTCTATTCTGATTACTACAATATGTTTTTTATTTTCATTTCAGAGTTCTAAAATATAAACTGCAAAATTAGAAAATTGATTAGTTTTGGGCTTTGACCTTCAACAAACAATTTTTCTCATCAGGCTCTACCTCTTTGTAAAGTAGAGGGACAAAGCACGAGAGCTAGTTAAATTTTCAATATTTCAGCTCATATTCAAAATAAACGCTTTGCACGAGTTAACTGAAGCCATACAGTTTAAGGTTTATAACTAAACTTCCTGGAACACGAAAAAATCCTTAGAACAATAAAATCTTGGTCTATTCAATGGAAATTCTTTAAAAGTCGACCCCTTCTAATGTAAATTCTAATGATGAAAATCTCCCAATCCTCTCAATTATATAAAATATAAAATAGAAAGCTTTTTTAAAAAATTGCATATCACTCGATATATCGTTGGTGTCAAACTCTGTCTTCTCCCTGCACGCCAGTTGATACGTGTTCTGCCGTGCAGTGCGGGGAAGGAGAGTGGCTTTCCCTCGACGCCGAGCTCCTGGTGGACAACGGCAAGATCGTCGGAACGCGGGTCCCCCACGGGTCACAGCATCCTACTGGAAGCCCACTTCGAACTGCCATATGGTAGACCAGCTCCTCCTCTTGAATCCCCATGTGGCGTTCCTCAAACCTTAATCTTTGTAAACTTTCAAAATAATTGCGAACATGCATGCCCCATCTCTTTCTTGAAACGTGAAACGGTACTTTAGGGGGAAAAAAAAGGAGAGAGTGTAGAGCAGTTCAGCCTGGCCAAAGTGCCGGGAGTGTCAGAGACAGGCCATCTTCAGTAGTCTAAGCTATTAACAATGTTTTTAGTAAAAAAAAATAAGGTAGCGCGATGTTAAAATATTTGATGGATCTAGTCACCGTTGCAAGGTTTAATGATTATGGAAAATATGAGAATGTATATATATCTAGTCTTTATAGACCTATATGATGACGACTATGTCTTCCCAGCGCCAATTAGTAGCACAGGCTGTTTCATTTTTTATCGCCGTTGCGTGCGTCACACGCAGTGATCCCACGGTTTTCGATTATCTCTTCTTGACGTATTCTATTTTACTTTGAAAAGTTGAGTGGTTAGAGAGAATGCGGACATGTTTAGCGATTCGCGTTGGGTATTCCGAGTTTCATCAACATCTGTGGGATCCTTGTATTGTCTTCTTGAAACAAAACAGATCCCCCGCTATCGACTCCCCTTTGTCGAAAACGCCTATAGGTTCAATAGAGTCGCATTACTACTCAAATTTTCATTAAAATTTCAAATATAGAAAAAATGATCTGAAAATGAAGGATTTTAAAAGATGTTTTAATGTTATTATATGTCTCTCTCTCTTTTCATTTAAAGTATTTGAAAATAAATAATATTTTGATCCACTATATGCCTTTTTAATTGAAAAAATATAGATAAAAATATGTTTTAAAATAGTGAAAAA
>CP092877.1:70876299-70949575 GCA_030710605.1 Cordylochernes scorpioides | reverse complement strand
CTATCCAGGAAATATTTTTCCCCGCCCGGTTGTATGTTTAAATTTAAACAGGCCGTCTCGTATATTGACTGATTGTGAAATACTTCCATTTCTAGGGGAACGAGTGGTTAGGGTGGTGCCGTGACTGGAACCCCATCAAAAATCAATGGTATTGGGGGGATGAAGTGAACGCTCGTTGTCCTGGCAACGGGACTCCCGCCAAGCCACGTGGTTCCACTTCCTGGCCCAGGTTACCGTGGGGGGATTAATTTGGTTCCTCGTATACTTTTGTTCCTGTTGCCGACCATGTTCTCTTGGGGGTTTGGCCTCGTGGGTCCGCGAGCCACAGTTTCCTTATTGGCTTCGAGAAACCTAGCGAAGTGTTCTGTTCTTTTCTGCCTCTTTGAAATTAGCCCATAGGTGGCCAGGAGAAACATTGGGTGGTCACACACGCCCATAGGTGGCCAAGAGAAACATTGGGGTGGTCACACACGCCCATAGGTGGCCAGGAGAAACATTGAGGTGGTCACACACGCCCATAGGTGGCCAGGAGACATTGGAGCGGTCACACACGCCCATAGGTGGCCAAGAGAAACATTGGGGTGGTCACAACGCCCATAGGCGGTCAGGAGAAACATCGGGGTGGTTACACACGCCCATAGGTGGCCAGGAGAAACATTGTAGCGGTCACACACGCCCATAGGTGGCCAGGAGAGACATTGGAGCGGTCACACTCCCCCATAGGCGGTAAGGGGAAATTGGAGAGGTCACACACGCCCATAGGTGGCCAAGAGAAACATTGGGGTGGTCACACACGCCCATAGACAATCAGGAGAAACATTGGAGCGGTCACACACGCCCATAGGCGGTCAGGAGAAACATTGGGTGCTCACAGACATCCATGGGTGGCCAGGAGAAACATTGTAGCGGTCACACACGCCCATAGGCGGTCAGAGAAACATTAGGTGATTACACACGCCCATAGGTGGCCATGAGAAACATTGGGGGGTCATACACACATAGGTGGCCAGGAGAAACATTGGGTGATCACACACGCCCATAGGTGACCAGGGGAAACATTGGGGCGGTCACACACCTAAGGGCGCATAGGTTGTCAGGAGAAACATTAGGACGGCCAAGCACCTCCATAAGTGGCCTGGGGAAATATTGGGGTAGGCACACACGCCCATAGGTGGCCAGGAAAAGAAACTATTGGGGTGATGACACACGCTCATAGATGGTCAGTATAAATAATTATAGGAGTGATAACACACACCCCCATGAGGTATTCAAAATAACTGTTAAAATGGTTTCACACATCTCCTTAGCTGATGCGGAGAATTCTTAGGAAGATCGCGCACGTCCATAGGTGGCCGGGTAAATTATTGACGCACATAGATGACCGAGAAAACTATTTGTGTGGGCGTACGTTGGTGACCGAGAGTCTACCCGTGCCCTTTGGAACAGGATTCAGTGAGGATTATGGGCAGCTTATAGAGACTTAGAAGATTACGCGTAGATTAAAACAACTATATCCTCGGTGTATGTACTTCAAAATCATCATAAAGATAGTGGTTCCTGTTGAAACTATCAACACACGATCCGTTTGTTGTTCAATTCTTCACAAACATAACCAGTAGAGTGTCTGATATATATTTAATTCTCGACCCAAAAACTTGGCTTATATAGAATTTTCCAACAAACCAAATTTTTCCATAAAAATGAATAATTTTTTCTAAGTTCAATCATACTAGAACCCACACATTTGTGGTTTTCGACGCTATCTTAATTCCAGCCTCTACACCAGGGATATATAAGAATTGCGTCCAATATGTAAAGTTATTTAATTCCTGTTCTGTGTGAATAATTAAATGACATTTATTACGAAGACTTAAAAAACAGAATTCTAAAACCTTGATTAATGAGAGAATACATTTTAAAATATTTGTCATATACTTTATGGAAATTAATTAAAAATACCACGACACAATACTAGATGGCCACGGTATTTGTCTGTTTAATTAAGGGAGGGGAGGAATCACTTAGCAAGCTTCACCGGGTTTCTTGAATAGGTTGCTGTTGTTGGTCCTATGATAGCAGGTGTCCCACTTGTAAGTTTACCGGCTTGATAAATACACATGTAAGACCTGGGGATGGTGTATTGTTGTTGACCTGAGCTTTCTGGAAACCACAGGCCACTATTACTATAGTGGGGGAACTTTTATAATCCTGCTATATATAGTTTTTTTGCTTATCCCTAGTACACGTGGTACAGGCCATGATAATCATTGTGGGTAGAGGTAGGCGACTGCTTTTACTGTAAGTGCACCACATGTCTACACATGGGAAAAGCAGTTCGACTTTGAACTTACAAATGTGCCCGAGCCCCGTTTGGTTACTTGCACTCGCTGGTGGGGTTGAACTTTTGCAAGAATCGGGGCCATTGAAGCATTTTTTTTAAATCAGAAAAACGTGTCTAATACAGGAATCGAACCCGGGTCGTAGCGGTCGAAAACCAACGGTTTAAACCATCCATCCACCGACCCCCCGATATATATAGTAACATCAAGATATAAAAAATCGCGTTGACATTTCCAAGGGTATCGTATTATAATGTTATATTGTGGATTTTATTGTAAAGCAATTTTATTACACAGATTAGAACAACTTCAAGGTGAGCAATATTACACCAAAAGTGATATTCTGCAAGAGAGTTGTTGTGTGGTTTATTTTGAATATTTAGTATACTATGTTCATTGCTTGCTGTTAATTTTATGTTTACACATTTCCGTTAAATGTGTAAATTAGTACTTGAAATATAATCGCAGATAATTATATACTTGAATAACAAATAAAGATTAAAATATTTGCAGATTTTTTTCTCTACTATATATATATATATTTTTAATTTTAAGAAACACTCTCTCTTCAATTTAAAAAAAAATCTTTATTTATTATTTAGGTGTATATATATATAAAAAATTGAACGCTCACATAATGTTATGTCCATTATTACAATAACTTACCAATATTTATCTGTAAATATAAAAGAAAATCTATACTTTAAATGAAGCTCTAGGTCATCATTTATAAAATCTGAATATAGAAGCTGACCAGTCTGAAAGATGAAATAAATATACGGTAAGTAATTGTAATAATGGACATTATGTGAGCGTTCAATTATTTTATTATAAACGAACACAAAACAAACTGAGCTTTCAAAAAGGAGTTTCCTTAATCTAAAAGGTAAGAAAAATGACACTGAGTAGCTGTCAGGTTGGGAAGCTACATACACAACTAGATACTAAATAAAATATGCAAAAATGTAACAAAATTTGTATAAATATTGTTACTATACAGGTAACTATGTGGATTTTATTTCTATAGTTATTAGAACTTGATACTTTATATTATTATGCATCGTATAAATGATTTATTAAGAAAGTTTATTATATTGGAACAGAGAGGGCCCTTCTAATTTCCTTTTTAATTATCACACTAGCGATAGCCAATATATTATTAATTTAATAATACAAGTTTCTGGAGAGTTTCTTTTTATTTTATTCATGTTATCTCAATCTTTCTGGCATCTCTGTGTCCTTCTACAGGTGTACATGAAAGGAATAATAATAAACGCCTGTAGTTAGTATCTTACGGCGTTTTTAGTATTTGTTCAATGTACTCAACAACAACAACAAAAAGCCTTTATTTAGGGCCTCTCGTCCTATACAGGATTCGCCAGTTCACAAGGATGGGGAGAACACTATGTGGCCTTTTTCCGGGATATAGTCTTGTGGATTCAATGTACTCTTGTAGAAGAACAGAGATGTCTTAAAAAGTTTGAGATTGCACGAATAAAATAAAAAGAAACTAATCTCTCCAGAAACTTGTTGTATTATTAAATTTATACCCAAGAGATTTAATAAATTAATCAATAAATTATTGTGTTTTTATATAAAAACGTAATATATAAATGTATGCTAATATAGAGCCCAATGTTCCCCCCACATTGTTATGTTCCCTCTATGGGGTATGTGCAGGCCAGTTCAGCACGTACGCCACCCTCAAGTTACAGACAGTCAAGTCAACCACAGTCACCGTAAAGGGAAACACACCACAATGGGAACAAGACTTCATGTTGTAAGTTCTTTTCTATATAATAATTGACTATAAGAAATAATCTTTAAAACCATGTTCAATACTATAACTCTTGACTGGTTGAATAATTGTATAAACGTGAAATATTACTGGGATCAGGTTGATAAATTTAGAGAAAGGCATCTCCTGATCATATAACAAAGATGATAATTGCTTGCGCCATCTTTAGGAATAAATATCAACTTATCGTTGATCAGAATTGGCCAAATACCCAGCGTACGAGATTAGCTTTTCTTGATTAATCAAGATAGGGTATTTGGTCAATTCTAATCAACGATTAGTTGATATTTATTCCGACAGATGGCGCAAGCCAACTTTTGATTGCATGATCAGGAGATACATCGTTCTTAACTGTTTGTTTTAAATTACCTCAGGAAAGAGTACTTTTTCTCATTAAACAGCACATCTCTAGCGCCGACTGAAGGTTAAAGATGTAGAGTCGGTGCATTATAAAAATCCTATACGACATATTTATGCAATAACTGAAAATTAATTGTATCCTAGGGCTATCAGTAGTGAACCTCGGCGATTTCGCTACTTTAATTCGGTAACTCTTTCAAATATTGTATTTTCTATTATTATGGTAGCTAGCTAGCTCTATCTGTTGAGGTCTGATAAATAAAACTGGAGAAACTCTTAAGTTCACCACAGATGAGCCATAATTTTTATTATCAATCCGAGAAATTAAAGCGAAAAATGAAAAACCACAATAACGTCATATTTAAACTACCTTCTTTACTCTGCTATGTGGTGATTCAGAGATGGAGGACTAACAAGAGAGATTAAAGTAAAAAGTTTGCCTTGATTATATATTCCCTTAAATTCGGTTGACTTTCGCAATTCTGAAAAATGGCAAAATGTGATACATCAAGGAATGCCATAGGAAGATCTGCATGAAACAATCGATGTGACACTATCAATCGACTATTGAAAAGAAGTACAGATTTTTCAACCACTCAGATATCTGAAATATTATATATTCAGAATATATAATTAATTTTCAAATAAACTTCATGGTTAAACATTATAAAAAGAATAAATAGAAGAACAACGTAATGATGTCTCTAGGCCAAATTGACACAGAATGCAGAGTGGGAGGAGAGAACCTTGTGGCCACCCTCTCTGTAATCTCTCAGGTGGCTAATTAACAGAATAGAAGGCCAGCGGAGAGCGACTTGTGTTGACAAATGAGGCTATCGTGACGGAGCTATTGTGACCCTCACATGTGTGCGTGCAGCGAGACCAACCGCATGGACACCGGGCTGGTAGTGGAGGTCTGGAACAAGGGGCTCCTATGGGACAAGCTCCTAGGAACCCAGTGGCTGCCTCTGCTCAATATCCAGTACTCTACAGAGGTGACGTTCCCAGAACACGCTCTGTGCCTTAGAGAAATGGTCTGGTTTGAAGACCGAAATTTGTACAAAATTTAAAAATATTTCTACCGACCTTATACTGCAATTTTAACATTGAAATAAATGGGCATGGATCTTCAGTAGAGAAACCATCCAGCAGTCTCGCTATTTTTAAGCTGGCTAAACTTCTGGAGGGTTCACCACAGATGAGCCACGCTCTCTCATGGCAATTTTAAACATTTCAGTTTAAGATTAGGTAGAAATGGTTTATGTATGTGATATATTTAAAAGAGAGAAAGATGTATCTCAATTTTAAACTATGGAGATATTTTAAACAATGGGGGACGCTAAGAGGAAGATAATGATTTTTTTGTTGCAAGAAATTATCGTCGAGAAGAATGAATACGAAAAAAAATCGAAGGTGAAAAGTTTCCTTTATTGGCAGATTGTTTCACGAGCTCTCGGTCCTGGTCGAAATTTACTCCAGTCAAAAGACCGAAAGGTTCGAAAGCTCGTGATACAATCTGCCAATAAAAGAAAACTTTTCATCTTCCCATTTTTTCCACGTAATGATGATCATTTTCAGTCTTATTTGTTTCTTTATATAATGTGAAAATTTTGGTTAATTTAAAATGTTATTGTCCGTTTAATTGGCATCCTATTGCGTCAGAGTGTTCATTCAAGCTTGCGATCAATCTACTGGAAATTAATCCATAGGCAATGATCTCTAGACCTTGTTGAAGTGTGCCATTTCGCCACAGGCCACATTCTTCCATTTTAAAACGCATTGTTGATTTTACGGAATCCTATTTCTAAACTTTCGTGCTTTTTTAGTGTTGGTAGAGAAATATTTTAATGAAAATCAATTAAGCAAAATAAATATGCATATATATACTCGTATTATAATTGATTTTCTCCATGCATCTTTTCACTTTACTTACATATTTACTATTTTTCGGCTCGTATTTATGATGGTGCCAATATTTCTATACGTTTCACACTACGTATATCTTTATTGTATTTAAAATAATATTCCATACCTATAGTAAGTAAACATTTGCCTTTGTGTGTATTCACCTAAATAAACACTGAATATTTATTTAACGCAGATTCCATTAACTCCATTATGCTATATAAACCATACTAGGGTGCCACGGTTTATTATAATTCCTTTCGAATTTCCAATATAAAGAAAACAAAGCCAATATTACATGTGTTAATAGACAATCAGTTTGTAACTGTTATTTGACGTGTTCCTATTAGCGGTTAGTTACTGGGGGATACATTCCACTGAGCTGGTACAATAAGTTTTTCTCATTATGGTAAAAATCTGGGGATGTCGTATGTCACTCAAAGGCTTATGCATTATATAAGAAAAAAAATCACCCCCCAGCTGTAATCATCGTAGAAAACTGATCTTTAAAATTAATAATGAAATAATCGTATATGTATATATGCGTTCAATGTTTTTTACCTAAATGGTTCTATTCAGACACTTGGCGTTAAAGAGAACACTTTAATTGTATCTTCTTTAATTATCAAATCTATGTACAGATAAACATTTCTCCGCGCAAACATTAAGCCTCGCCCTTATAGCATAAATACTTAAAACTGACTATTCTGAATACCAAAATATGTTTTTATTTAATTTTAGGGTTCTAAAATATAAACTATAAAATTAAAACCTTGACTATCTTTGGAACCTTGACCTTCAACAAACAATTTTCTCATCAGGCTCTACCTCTTTGTAAAGTAGAGGGACAAAGCACGAGAGCTAGTTAAATTTTCAATATTTCAGCTCATATTCAAAATAAACGCTTTGCACGAGTTAACTGAAGCCATACAGTTGAGACTTTATAACGAAAAAAATCCTTAGAACAATAAAATCTTGGTCTATTCAATGGAAATTCTTTAAAAGTCGACTCCTTCTAATGTAAATTCTAATGATGAAATCATTCAATCCTCTCAATTACTTTATAGAAAGATTTTAAAAATTGCATATCACTCGATATATCGCTGGTGTCAAACTCTGTCTTCTCCCTGCACGCCAGTTGATACGTGTTCTGCCGTGCAGTGCGGGGAAGGAGAGTGGCTTTCCCTCGACGCCGAGCTCCTGGTGGACAACGGCAAGATCGTCGGAACGCGGGTCCCCACGGGTCACAGCATCCTACTGGAAGCCCACTTCGAACTGCCATATGGTAGACCAGCTTCTCCTCTTGAATCCTTATGTGACGTCCTCAAACCTTAATCTCTGTAAACTTAAAACTAATTGCTGACATGCACCCCTCATCTCTTTCTCGAAACGGTACTGTAGAGAAAATAGAGTATAGAGCAGTTCAGCCTGGCCTAACTGCTGGGAGTATCTGAACCAGACCCTCTTAGTAGTCTAAGCTAGGGATTAACGATGTTTTTAGTGAAAAATAAGGTAGCGCGATGTTAAAATATTTGATGGATCTAGTCACTCTTGCGGGGTTTAATGATTATGGAAATTTTAGAATGTATCTAGTCTTTATCGTCTTATATGATGACGACTAATGTCTTCCCAGCACCAATTAGTAGCACAGGCTGTTTCATTTTTATCGCCCTTTCGTGCGCACACCCAATGATCCCACGGTTTCGATTATCTTCTTGACGTATTCTATTTTACTTTGAAGAGTTGAGTGGTTAGAGAGAATACGAACATGTTTGGCGATTCGCGTTGGGTATTCCGAGTTTCATCAACTTCTGTGGATCCTTGTATTGTCATTTTAAAACAAAATAAAACAGATCCCCTATCGACTCCTCTTTGTCCAAAACGTTTGCTTATAGGTTCAATAGAGTCGCATTACTACTCAATTTTTCAGCAAAATTTTCAAATATGGAAAATATTATCTGAAAATGAAGGATTTTAAAAGATGTTTTAATGTTATTATATGTCTCTCTCTCTTTTCATTTAAAGTATTTGAAAAATAAATAATATTTTGATCCACTATATGTCTTTTTAATTGAAAAAATATAGATAAAATATGTTTTAAATAGTGAAAAGAAAACTCTATCCCCAAGCTTGTATTCTCAACATATCAGTACCAGATTCTCATTTCAAACACAAAATTGAAATTGTATTTAGACGAACTTTCTAGTTTTAAGAAAATGTGAATCCACAATATGTTGGATTGCTGACATATGGAAATCTGCGGTATTACGTTGGAATGTCAAATTTCTGCAATTTTATATTACACGGGGATCGTGAATTTGCAATGCAGGTTTATAAAAACTTGTAGAAAACTGTCTTTACACAAATCTGAGCCCTCAAATCTCTCTTCAAAGTTGTCAAAGTAGAGGTCGGGATGGACCGAGAGAGACCTATTTTTACAAAGAACAATAGTAGAGAAGGAGAGAGAAGAAGTAAACCTAAAAGTAAACAACATATTATAATATTATAAAATAAATAAAGCTTTCAGGGCTAAGTTTCTTGTACAACCTTTTATTTTCAAGCTTTCGGACTTGTCAGTCCTTCAACAGGATTATCACGTTAACAAATTAATAATAAATACAATTTTTATATGTACATTATTATATACCTATTTTAAATACTTATTATATATTGAGAGAAGAATATATTACATTATTTCTGTGTGAAAAACAAAATTTTGAAAATATACGTGCATGGTGGATGATACGTGCTGGTTGAACGATATCTCGAGACTTCAAATTAAATTTAATAAATTCATGAACTATTGTGGTATATAAGAAGACTGCCTACATCTATGGGATAGTATTTGTCCATTTTGTTTCGTATGTTGTAAAGTGCGACCCTGAAGATAACACACATTAAATTCTCTTTTTAAAGATAAAATTAAAGCGATATTCATTTTCAGCGTTTTAACAACCAATCTGCTTGTAGACACCACTCCTTTCTTTTTATCAATAAATCGCCATTTTCATAGGCAGTTTAAGTGTATTTTGGATATTGCGCGAGTTTTTAACTCTAAAGTACAACCCAAGTAAAAGCGATGTATTTAAAATTCAGCGCAGCGCAATAATTAATCATGTGATCCACAAAACAAAAGATTAAATAGAAGTAGTTTTGCAACCTTTTTTTTTTTTTTTCATTTAGAAGTGGACGCCATTTAAAAATAATTCTCAATCTGATCGAGAGATGGCGCAACGAGTCAACACTGGGCGATGCCTATTTTACAATTTGTCTATCAAATCTAGATATGCTTTATACGGTCATTTAATAAATTGGATACGAGAGAAGAGCGTAGGTAGAATTTTCAATTCTATTCAACGCTCTATTTATTTTAAATTTTATTTTATAAATCAAGAAGTTTTTGTAAAATTTCCGAAGCTTTTGATAGACAGACGGTAGATAGTTTTAAATCTATAACAATGCGATTTTATTCTTTTTTGTAATTGAACATAAAAAGGATAATCTTCCAAAAGCTCCTGGTTTTAAAATTTAAAATGAATAACGATAAAAATAATATTAATAGTAATCAAAATATAGTTCGTTGTTGTTAAATATATTTGCATATATTTGTAGAGAAAATAAAAGTCAAATATCGCACAAATTCGATTCCTATTATTCTTTACCCAGAGATATATGGCGACTCTGTGTCGGAATTGTAGCTTATATGATCCTCGCCTCTATTCACATACCTAATTTGCTCATTTTCCTTGACGATTTGCATATTCAGTTTAGTGATTTAGGTGTATAAATAGAGGGCACAGGATGTGCTGAACCCCTTGTTAATGGGTGCAGAAGGTCACCGAAACGTTTGTGAGAATAAAATGAAGAAACCTTGGCGCTGATGTGGCTGTATTGCTGTCCATTCGAAACATTTCTTTTATTTACAGTAATGTCATATTCATGTTCAACATGAATATCGGGATTCAGACAATCATTCTGAAAGATATTACAGTGACCTCTATTGAAGACACACGAGATAACCAAGTGTGAACAACCTCTGTATCCTTAAAGAAATAAACGGCATCAAAGATTTTACATATTAAATACCGTTAATTCGTGCCGTTTAGGTTCATGTGAACGTATCGGATCATTAGTAAAAAAAATCAGCAATCTCTTGACATAAATTTCAATACGCTTGTTACATCATGTAAGCCAAGATGCCATGTGTTATCGCAAGAGCATAGTTTTCATCCTAAACTATTTATGCGAAGGACAATAAAATTGATTGCCTCCAATGTCCAAACTTGTTGAAGGGCCGCCACACTCCACCCACTATTGAGACCTCCGTCAATTCCCCGAGGTTGCCAAATTCTCTCTCGGTGGCTGTAAGAATTAATGACCTCATTTTCAACTATGTAGAAGCAACCCAACCTGGTGTAAGAGGCGGGATGTAACTTTGGGCAATATTGACTGTGTGAAACATCGTTGGTGTAACCGATGTATTCTGGGCAAGTCTTGCCTTTGTCGCCGTAGTATTAACTCCGCTTGTATTCTAATATATAGGAGACTCTATGATCTCTCGCCTCTTTTGGGGTTGTTCCTTAGGAGAAACTTGAGAAATCCATAGAGTAAATATTTAAAAAAATAAAGGAGAATTGTAGATTTTATTGTCTTTTAATTAACGTAACTCGGCTCACTCCATCGCTGAAAATTAGAAATATATTTTTCAGCATTACTTTTTTTTTTTAAAATAGCACTCATAGACAAAACTTAAGGAAGAGGAAATTATTTTATGTCGCCGGCCGTCTCTATATATATCTTTTGAAGGAGGCAGAGGTAATTTGTTCACACACTTGGTTGTGTCTTCAATAAAGGTGACTTTAACACTCTCGTTAAGTGTCTCAATTAAGAACTAATAATGCCAGCCAGGGGTACCTCTTTCTTCAAGATGATATTCTTCTTTGGATATAATTCTCTAAATAGCAACCACAACTCCTACAATCCAACTGCGGCACAATTTCTCTCAACACAGTCGGAATAGCGACCAACTTATATTGTTGTATCGAGTCATCTCGTTTATGTAATTAGCCAAGTGATGTTTTGTTTCCTATGATTATATAATTAATCCATAATTATTGCCTCGCCAAAGACCGCACTTTATAAAAACTGTTTTTTTGGGTGTTGTAAATATTCATTTTAAGTTTAATTAATTAAGTTGTTTCCATAGAGTATGTGTGTAAGATCACAAGAAAATAGGGGATAACCAGAAGAAGAAGATAAGATTTTCTCTTTGGTTTAATATTTTTATAAGTTTCTTTTATTTTGATCTCCAAATCCACAGGGTAAGAAGCAGCTTTTAATAGGGACATTTTACTGTACATTTCTATGAGAATTGATAGACTACATGCACAAATTTCTGTGCAGATCTCCAAGAAGAAGAGGAGGCGGAGCTAAGGAGAAAGCTGGAAATCCTCAACAGCATTATGGACCAAGAAGTAAATGTCGCCTTTACTGTGATGTGTCCTTGTCACACTCCATGTGGAACCATTCGAAAAATATTTTTGCCACCCTTAATACTTGCTATTCTACTTGGTTTCTTCAGCCGTTCATGGAATTTTTTCTTTGATTCCGTCATCGATGCTATCAAATAGGAAATTTCATTTTACTACATTGAATGAATGTATCTCCTTCAAATAAAAGACACTTCGACCAGTAAAACTTTAAAACGATTTACTGGCCGAAGTATGTTTAATTTGAAGAACTATGAATGCCGGCCAGGCAGCCTCTATCTTTACGTTAACGTATCTCTTGTTGCTGAAATATATATGTACACTCACATGGACAAAACTTAAAGAAATTTCATATTTTGATGTCGCCGGTTGTCAATTTTTTTTAAGGAGACAGAGGTTGTTTACATTTAGGTTATCTCGTGTCTTCAATAAAGGTCACTGTAATATCTTTCAGAGATATTGTCATAATCCCGATATACATGCTTAAAAGGTACAATTTCCTTAAGTTTTGTCCATGAGTGTACTTACAACAACAACAACAAAACAGCTTTATTAGGGCATCTTGCCCTGTACGGATTCTCCGTGGAGTTACAGACAATATTAACCATAAGAGAACAGGTGAACATATAGTATTTACAGTCAAGGTATGTCAAACAGGGTGACTTTTTATTGTGCCCCTGTTCTTCTCTCTTCCATGAGTGCAATTTTATTCCCAACCGCTTTTTGAAAGTTGAACAGTTCAATTGCCCAACTTTTCTTATCTGAAACAGTTTTTTTAGCTTTATTGAGTTCAAATGCGGTCTAGGAAGACTTTTCAGGATCTTTTTTCTCTCTCCTTCCAGATCCCCGCATTCAGCAATAAAATGGTATATTTCATCAGTTATCTGACTTCCACATAACCCACAGTACAAATCTTCTTTCTTAATTGCGTAAATATGATTTTCTTTGATCATTGTTGACATTAATCTGATCTGTGCAATAAAACTCACTAAAGCTGAAGACAGATTGCATGAAAAGTAATTTTCTGGAATAAATGAATCATAAAGTAACCTATAGTTTGAGTATGTTTTCGTAAGAGATAATTTTGCCAGATCTTGCTGCAATAGCTGTTCAATTTTTATTTTTAGTATATTCGGAAGTTCGATCTGTATGTCATCATAATTTAACCTATAGTTTAGCCATGTGAGTCCACAATGATTGATGATATCCATAATATTCTTACAGAATCCTATAGGTTTTTTTGTCATTAAGGAAATTTCCATCAATCTATTCCAGCATAGCTTAGGTAGTCTATTGTCTTCCATTTTTTGTAATCTAATGAAATATTTCAAAATTAATTTGATCGTTGTAAAAGTCAAAGATATTCTGCCTGTTTCCAGCCTTACAATGTACCTTGGTATATATCTTGGTAGATTCAGAAAATTTTTGATAAACGTATTCTGTAATTGGTCTATAATATCCGTATTGTCCCAAGCCCACACAGGGGCCGCATAGAGCAGTATTGATTTAATAACTGAGTCAAATAGATTCAGAGCAACTTTTAATGAGTTAATTTTTTTCTTTTTTTATCAGTCTAATAGTTGCATTTATTGCCGTATTTGCTTTGGCTTTATAAAAGAGGGCTACCTTTTTACTATTAATAGTGGAAGTGAATGGATATCCCAGATATGTAATATTGGACGCAACAGTCAGTGGGGTGTCACCCCAGTACCAGTTTTCGTGTCTTGCCGGTCTTCCTCCATTTCTGAATACTATTATTTTGGACTTATTTTCATTTAAAACTAATTTGTTCTTATCCAGGTAAGACTTTAGTAAATTGATTTTAATTTGAAGATTAATTATCGATTCTCCAATTATGGCTATGTCATCCGCATACATAAGTAGGTGTAAAACGCCAAAATCAGGGAGATGAAATCCTGTAAGTGCTGAGTTATTATAAAGTTCTATTAGGTCGGCCATATATAGTATAAATAAAAGTGGGGAAAGTGATTCTCCCTGCAACACTCCAGAATTAATTTTCACATTATTTGAATATTGTCCTTTCCATCGGATAGTGATCTTAGCTTCTTGTGGTAAAAGTTTTTTATCAGCATTACAAATTTATTGCTAATGCCCATTTTATGCAATTTTTGCCAAAGTAAATCATGTGGGACTGTGTCGAAAGCTTTAGTCAAATCGACGAAGAAGACATATAGCTTGCCTCGTTTTCTTCTCAGAGATAATTGGATGAGTGAATTCAGTAGTATTATGTGGTCAGTGCATGATCGGTTCTTACGGAAACCTGCTTGGTTTTCTAAAATAATCACTCTTTTTTCTATCCAGTTGTTTAATCTGTTTCTTAGTATTGTAGTAAATAATTTAGATATATTACTGCAGAGGGCAATCCCTCTGTAATTTGTTGGGTTATTCTTATCACCGCTTTATATATAGGGTGTACTATTGAGTTCGTCCAGAGTTGCGGGTATTTTTCTGTGGACATTATTTTGTTGAATAGGTTTTTCAATTTATTTAAAGTCGGTATTGGTAAATTCTTTAGCAACTCATTTGGTATACCATCGAGTCCCACTGCTTTGCCGTTCGCTAGTTTTTTTACTACATCATGGATCTCTTCAAGGGTTATTTCCGCGTCTAAATCTGGATCTTTCCAACCGATCATCTGGTTTACCGTAAAAGTAGCTTCTTTATTTTCTTTGTTCAGTAAATTTTTATAAAAAAAAAACCATTCTTTTATATCAATCTCACCTTGTATTATTGGTTTTTTTCTGAAGGATGCAATGGCATTCCAAAAGGATTTGGGATCTTTGGCGTTCTTTATCCTTTCATTCTTGTCCTTATTGAATTCATCTCTTTTTCTTTGCAGGAGCTTAAAATATTCCCTCCTAGCCTCAATATATTTTTGGCGGTCGTGTATGTTATTTGAGTTCCTACATCTTTGTAAACTTACTTTGGTCGTTTTTTTCATAATATAGCAATCTTTGTCATACCAAGGTTTTGAAAGTTGGTGTCGTCGTTTAGCAAATTTAATTATATTTGCCGATTCCATTGCCGTGTAGATCTGTTTAGTAAAATTTGCTGTTTCTGTGTTAATATCGGTTTCATTTCCAACTTCAATATCACTTAAATTATGTTTTAGCATCTCCACATTTTCTTTCGTCCAAATGAATTTTCGTGTTAGTATTTCATTTTTGTACGAGGATTTAATAGCTTCATACCCAGTATTAATTTGTAAAACAATTGGTAAGTGGTCTGAATATGAAAGTTCTTCGATCCTCATATCCGATATGATCTGTGTTAAACCGTGTGTGTACATGAAATAATCCAAAACCGATGAACCTCTTTCTGAAATAAAAGTGAATGAGCCGTGGGTGTCACCCTTAGTTCTTCCATTAGCTATTGTTATAGAATTTGAATCAGTGAAGGAAATTAGTTTTTCAGATAGTTTCGAAGATATTAGGTCTTTAGATTTCCTATATTTGTTGAGGGGTGAATTTAGTTTCAGTGGGTTATGGAAGCCTCCAGCATTGCCTATTCTAATATTGATGTCACCAGCTATTAGCACTTCGTTACCTTCACTCATGTGATAATCAATATGCCTAAGTAAATTTGTCAAATTTTGTTCTTGTAATGCATTAGGAGGTAAATAAGCAAACAGAAAACATATACTCTCGGTGGTTTTGTCTAGAAATTTGTGTGTCAAGACAGATATCCAGTAAGGGTTTGTTTCGATTTTTCTAACCGTATGTTGGAAGTTTTTTTTTATTCCAAGTATTATACCAAGTGCACATGGCGAGTAGTTACTAACCGATTTTACTGTATTTTTAAGAGCTACTACAGCCCTTATACTGCAATAATTAAAATTAAAAAAGGAGGACATCACTCATCAGTGGTTAACCCTCCCTGCACTTACGCCAGTTTAATATCCAGACCGCTCTACTATTGTATCAGACTGAATTTCTTATAAACCCTGTATTTGACTATGGACATATTCTTCTTAGGACTGTATACCTAAATTAAAGATTTAAGGCATCGAGCTATGCTCTTTCCGCCAAATAAAACTAAAGCCCCTGTTAGGCAACATTTTAAATATCTCATCCTCAAGTTAACGCCCCAAATCTCTGATATTAAGTATTTTTTTATAGTGCTACTTTCTTTTTTAAATGTATAAGGTTCGGTCAATAAATAACGAACCACCCGTAATAGCCTTTTATTTGACTAACTGGGGAAATGAAACTCTTATATAAGAGCTCCTATAACAGTCCTCTGTATATTAGAATCATTCAATATATCCACCTTCCTTCTGTAAACATTGCTTGTGTACCAGCTTGCAAAAATACTTTGGTAAAACGCTTTATCCAACTCTCTGAACCACCATCTAACAGCTTTTTTGGAGTAAAATTGAGTCACTTTCAAATGTTTTACCACGTAGAAAATCTCTTTAATCTCTCCAAACAAGTAGAATTCTGAGGGGGCCAGGTCAGGGCTGTACGCAGGGTGAGGCATCAAAGTCCACCCATACCCTATTATCTTCGACAAAGTCAGGTGCACTATGAGAGGTCTCGCATTAATCTGATGAAATTTTGATTAGGGTGTTTTTTAAGTTGAGTTTTTCTTCAATTGCCTATTTTATACTTTAATAATTATTTAAACTACCTTTCCTTTTTGATAGAATAATTTCTCTCAAGAGTGCTTGGTCCAAAAATAGACATCATGGTTTGGTCCTTGGAAAGGGAAAGCCTTGATTTTTTCTTTATTGACCATGTTTTATGGATCCATTGCATTGATGAGTGCTTTGAAGAAGGATCAAAATGATAAATCTAAACCTATCACATGTTATCACATTTTTTTCAAACACCTGAGAAAGGTCTCCAGAAAAATTCTCCATGAGGTCTAAAATAGCTCTTTTTGAATTTCTAGAATTTCTCGTGTTAGAAGTTTTGACACTCATTTGAGCATACATTTCTATATACAATATCTTTAATAAGTTTAAGAGCAATTCTTCACACATGAAAACTTTTCCATTATATGATAAGTCGTCATTGTCCGGTTATTCTTGATCAATTCCTCCGTTAGAACCAACTTTTGGTCAGTCACTGTAAAAATAGATCTACATGGCCTTTCTTCATCAATAATGTCGAAATCACACCAGTCTGGAAACGCTCAATCCATCTTTGTATTGTGATTCTATATCCTTTCCATATAAAGACTTTAGCTTCGAGTCAATCACAGTGGCTGAAATGTCTCCGAACTTAAATAGAAACTCTATCACCGACCGTAGTCGGATTCTTGTGTTTTTATTTTTTTAGGCTGAATATCTGAGAAAAATCCAAAATATATCTCTTAATTCATTTACAGATTTGAAAAGAGAAAGGAGTATTTAATCAGAAATCGTTATTTTTATGCTATGATAGCTCATTTAAATATTTTTATAGAGGTAATTGTATATTACTTATTAACCAGCCCTTTGTATCTATAATATAATCTGCTGTTGTAAATCACCTTCAAGTATCTGACAGATGTCTTGAAGAAAGCCAATGTCTCGTAATAATGTCTCGGGTTATATAGTCCTTAAAGAAAGAAACGATTCTTGAGTCGCGAGCTGAACGTTGCTGATGGCTGGCTCCATCTATAGGATTAAACATTAAATAAATTGGCATTTTTATTTCTCCGAATATTGGGAGAATGTAATTTCTTGTCTTTAAAAAAAATAATTCAACACTCTGAGATAGTACATCCTTTTAATTTGTTCACAAAAGTATGTTATTCGCTAGAGCGCTAATTAATGTTTTATTCTGTTCATAAGCGTTGATTCTTTCTGGTGAATTATTGTAGCAGATATAGCAAAAAGGTGAGCCTGTGTTTTTGTATCACTGGGTGAAGAATGAAAAATACTCTGTTATTATAATTCGGTTATTCAAATAAAGGCTAACCATATACAAATGTCATCTCTCTACGTCCCGCTTTGCATTGTCAACATCCTATTAGTACAGGAATCAAGCCTGAACTTCCTACATTGTATAAATGTACTTAACTATTTAATTAAAAATACATATATTGGATCACTTAGTTTTTAAACTTTCATCTTCATTACAAATTGTTCCAATTTTATCCGAATAACTCGCATTCTTTGTATTTCATTCTAAATTTCCAAAATGATTTAATACACTTCTCTTTAAATTTCCTATAACTCCTCTTGATAACTTCTTAAGAGTTTTTTATAAAGGAGAGAAAGTGAGAAAGCAATGGTCGTCCAGTAACCTTATTACTAATCCTTAAACGTTGTTTTTCAACGTTTCTTCGAGGACATGTATGAGATACATCCCACAGTACTATTATAGTCGTTTTCTGCCTAGTTGTTTCTTCTTATTTTAAATTTCATTTAGCTTCCTTCTAAATACAACCATTGTGAAAGTGGACATGTTAGGTATGATGTAGTCTGAGGAGATCGACTTGGTGGCTATATCTGAATGTGGCCTACCTGTCCAGTCTTACAATGGTTTTTATGGCCTAGAGAAACAACCATTTATAATGAACGTTCGTTAGTTCATAATAATAGAAGTGTCTCGTTTCAGGCAAGTTAAAGCATTGATAATCCCGGTCTTCTCTGGAGGTGGTCTTTCATCGGAGGTTGGATTATATCAGATCAATTCAGTTTTAAATTTGGTGGTTTATCATCAGATGGGTCACTCATGGGGGGTTCTACTAATTTTTCTATGAGATACAAAGCAGCTACAGTAACCAAAATTACCCGGAATTGCTTTCGAGATGTCTTTCCTTGAGTTGTAGATTTTCCGAACTCTTTACATTCTTTAAACATTTCTATTTAGTTATTGTCGAAGTTGCTGTATGCGCCTTTATTCTTTGAGATATTCGTTGTTGGTTAGTTCAGTCCTTTAACCAATTGGAACCTTGGATCTTCTAACTCTGTGTATCTTTGTTGACGTTTACACATCTGTGCAGTCCAGACTTCCTCCTTGTCTCTTCCGTAGGATTTCCTCTACTATTGTTTTATCGTGATGCATTAGCGCGCCATTTGTTATAAGAAATGGTAGATATTTCTGACAGACGTAAGCTTCTTTTTAAAATAAACAATTTTCTACTGTCCCTTTACTGCAATGATAAAATAATGGCAGGGTTCACTACTGATCAACCAGGTTCTTCAATTATTCTATCATTGTAGTAAAGGCAGTAGAAAATTGCTTTATATATAAAAAAAGAAGAAACATCCGCGTTAAAAAATCTGTTTCAATTTCTTATATTATTGGCATTCCAGCGAGATCTTCATAGTTAACACCCGTCTATAGATGTTAAGCCTTTACTCTAAAGTTAGTTGCGTATATTACGATTGCTGAGGTGTGGATCATGCGGTAATACTGAAATTTCTTACCTCTCGTATCATTAAGGAGTCCACAATGTCGACCGCATGACTGACGACCTCATCTTTTTTAGTTCTTTAAATTGAAGATACTTCGGCCAGTAAATCTTTTTTATTGTATCGACGTTTCGACAAAACTCTTTTGTCCTCGTCACGAGCGAACAAAAATTACAACATTTGGCAAGAACTATGAATGCCGGCCAGACAGCCTCTATCTTTACGATCATCTTTTTAGTCATATTACTTATCCTTCAGTCCTAAGATAACTTTTATATTTTATATTATTTCTAACAAACTATTCTATCAAATTTCGCCATTCGTAGCTAGATAATGTATAGATTGTGTTGAATTATTCCACAGGGCTGTACGACCGAACCAACAGGTCCTCACGATAACATCATGTTAAATACATCTTTAAACCTCATTTACATGCTGTGCTTGGATTCTTGGTAAATTCTTCACCGTCTTAAAAAAACATTCATGAACAAAACTTAAGGAAGTTGTACCTTTCAGCATGTATATCGGGATTAAGACAATAACTCTGAAAGATATTACAGTGACCTTCATTGAAGACACAAGAGATAATCAAGTGTAAACAAAAGTGTCTTTGTCTCATTAAAACATTATGTGGGTAAAACAGTAAATTTTCGACAAACAAAACCAAGTATCGCGAAAAAACCTCACTTTTTCTTCTTCAAAAAGAATAGTTTCGATGACCTCCAATTCTTATATAAATCACCCAATAATGAATGTAAATAACCTAAAAAGGATCATCTTGTAAGTGAAAACTGTTATCTATATTTATTATCACAGGATTGCGGATTTCAATAAATTATAGAAGAGCATAAGACGACGCAAGACGTCGCTTTTAATCGTAAAAAGTCTCTCCACATTCTTTTTTTCAGTTGTATAAAATGCTTAAGGCCACTTGCAAACTTTTTAAATGTCTGCTAATGTTGCGAAAACAACTCTAACAAGGATAGTACATTGCCTGTAATAATGTTAATGTAGCATATCTATTGTAAGTTGCTCCAAGTGGATCTGCCTTTGAAACTTCCGTCCTACATTCCAAAATATCCTCTCTATTATCTTCAACGTCTCTCCGACCCATCTCCTAGAAGAATGAAAGGTTTTTGTATTTGAAATACAGCTTACAACCCTATTTAGAATGTAGTTTGGTTTTTTAAAATAAAACAGATCTTCAGTTAGCAAACATTATATTACGATGCACTTGCGCGCCATCTGTTATTAAAATTCGAAACTATTTAAAAGCGTAAGATTCTTTTTGAAACTGCAATGGAAAAAATTAAAGGGAAGGTTCACCACTGATGATCCAGGTCCTCCCTTTAATATTTCCATTGCAGTAAGGGCAGTAGAAATTGTTTAATTTCAAAAAGAATCTTACGCTTTTAAAATAGTTTTGAATTCAAATATTATATATTCAAAAATCGATACAAAATTTAAATTATACTGGGATCAAGAGATGCCATTATCTTAATTATATATTCAGTGGATCATGGTGCGTTGATCTCGAACATGGACACAGAAGAGTGTCGTCATGCCGTCTTTTCTGAAGAAAGTGTTCATCCAGCACTCTGACAGCTGTATCCGTGTGTAAAAGACCCGAAGAGTATTATTAATGCTTGCTTACATACTAATCGTCTCACAGGCCCATTACATCGAGTGATGGTATGGGATGCATTAGATTACACATCACAGTCACCTCTAGTTCGCATAGCTCTTTACATTTCAGAAGTGTTACGGACCGTACCCCTTTTCACGCTACATTTCAGAATGATATTACACGACGTTCATGTTGTCCATGCTGTTCTTGACAATATCGATCTTAAGGTGTTCTTCTGTTGCCCTGGCCATCACGTTCTACGTATCAAGCACCAATTGAAAGCATCTGGTACATGGTTGCTAAGAGATTGACATGCCACTCCTCTCCGATCATTTCGATTGTTGAACCATGTTATAGAGTTGAGGCCGCATAGACTTCTGCCACCGCCACCCAAAATATGTTCGACTTTATGCCCAACAGAGATTAAAACTGTTATCGCAGTCAGAAACAGCTACTATGGGTACTGATTTCTGCTACACTATCATTAAAAATTACTTGCGATTTTAATTAATACTTTCTTTATATACCTTATTTGTGTCCAATAAACATAATTATGATATATCCATTCGTTTTTGGGGAAATTTTTACAAGGACTAGCAGTGTGTATAAAAACAGAATTTATCTTATTTTGTGCAATGACATCAATGCCTCCATGCATACCGACATTACAACTGTTCATACTTCAATTGAAAACCTTCTATACGTCATTAGAAGCAGTCAAACCATGATTTAGAGGAGAATTTGTATGGAGGCTATTTGCATTTTCATCAATACTTACTATATTGTTGGCTTTTCAGCCTGACGGCTCTATCATTTGACCAGCGAGTGTTTCTCCCAGGATGTTTGATAGAACAATTCTGACGTTCGCAACCTTGAGATCCTTGATAATTAAGTAGCACTTTAAAATATATCCTATTTGTTCTATTTTCACATAGTTTTGAGTTCCAACGCACTTTTGGCTTTAAATATCCATTCCAAGATATTTCGAGGAGTTCTTTTTGTCGCTGAGGTACAGCCAGCACCAAGCTGACAAGGGCCTATAACTGAATCTCATACGTGGTTGGCATTTCTTGATTTGTCAAAATAGGGTATTTGATCACTATTCTGAAATTAAAAAAAAATATCACAAGATTAGTTTATATTTATTCCGATAAGTGGCACAAGCCATCATCAGTTTTCAGTTGCACGATCAGGAGATGTTTTTTTTCTTAACTCTAATAGATGCTTTTGATTACATGCCAACTACTTATAGCAGGGACCTCTCTCATCCATTACATATGTTTCCAAGAGTAGAATAGGTTTTCCATCGAAAGTAGAGTTTGATCTAGGTGATGTAGACAAAACGTTTCCTGACGGCCTTCAGCCAGAGAAATGCTTTTGCTTAATATTCACCAACTCTGAACGGATTTTACAGCCTTTTTAGAGCCTTTGAAGATCATTTTTAGTGTTCCTATCTGTTGCCTATTTGTCCTACACATCTAGGCCCGTGGTTATAGGATACGAATATATTTTACTTGAAAGTACAGTGAAATTTCAATTAGTAACTTATCTTGCCAATGACCATTTCCTTGAACCATCACCTTTGTAAAATAAAAAGAAAGACAATTGACCTAAATTAATCTAACCTTTAATGAGACACTACTATCATGGTAGAAGAGGTGTATCTATGTTTTTGATAGCCCCTCATGGGAAAAGTTCTATTGCCATTTTAATTTGTAGGGAGGGGGGTGTTGTTACTTCTGCCTGCACCGTCGATGAAAATCCCCTAATGGTCTTGCTGTACAGATGATGTCCATGCGGGAAGGGACGGATGCAGAACGGAGGCTCCAGTACTCAGCCTACTGTAAGTACCTGTATCCTACTTGAATGTCTGTCCCCGATATCACCAGGCACGAACACTACCATCAAACTCTTGCATTCACTGCATTACATAAAACACACACAATGTTGCTACAAATATCATCTAAACGTCAATTGGAAACAAAAAGTGATGGTTTAAAAGGAGATAAAATGGATTACAAAGGGAGAAACATCATGAGGGCGAAAGGTGTCTTCGAAATATTCAATATAACGATACAAAGAGGTGTTGAAAATGTCGAAAAAATATTTTTATTCTTACTTAGAAATTTAAAAAAAAATCTAATTTAGTTAATATTTATTTTGATAGGGAGAGATAAATATGGATGTATTAGTCCATTCAGTTGAATATAAGAATTAAATTAAACCCAGGTACCTGGAATGTACACAAACTATCCAAGTTACTATTCAGACGTAAATCTTAGTTTTATTTAAAAGGCGGTGGAAGCCCAAGATATTAGGTAGTGTCAGAAGTCTTGGAAGATTTTTACAGTGAGTTTGATATTAAGAATAAATAGGAAGATAGCCGTCTGCTGTCTTTGATGTTGGAAAGCTGGGCAGGTGGTTCACGGTTTAGTCTTCATCCCGGAAATGGGGAAAAATTCTCTTTCACAATTATTCTGCCTGTTTGTCGTTGTGACCAGTTATATTGGTTGTTACAGCGCCCCTATGTTTGTTATTAACATTATAAATATCATATGCTTGGAGTGGCAGAGAATCTCCTGAGATTTCTGGTAGTGTAATATCCCTAAAATATAGGTTTGTCCATGTGCGAGCTTATTACTTTATTACAGCCAACCCTTTTTGGAAGGTTTGTGAGAGACGATTGTAAGTCAGAATGTGCTGCTTGTGTGTCTTCTACCTCGTTTCCTATAATTAAGATGTAGCCTTTTTGTGTGTGTGGCTCAGAATTCAGTTGCATGGGCCCTTTAGTTGTTCTAAATGTTTATTTCTTCTGGGATTCACTTTCAAACAAAGCTATTCATCGACAATGATGACAAACAGTAACTTGTCACAAACGTCCGGATTATATTTTGAGTAGAGAGAAAGAGAACATCTACTGGTAGATACCTCAAGATGTAACAACATACAATGAAGCAACTCACCACTTCAATGCTGCTAGGTAGACTCGCAAATGCTACAGATGCCATCTTTTTATTTATCTCTCTTGAATTATATGTTTAAAAACCTCTTTAAAACTAGAATGCGTTATCAACGCAAGGTGATATGACAGGAGATGGCTACTATAAATCTTGAAAGAAATAACTCTTTATTTATTAGATAACGTTTTTTGGCAATGATTCTAAGCAAATAACATATACACAATATGTAATGGACTGTTAATTGAAATAATATTTCACACATGTAAAACTTATATATGCATATATGTTTGAAAATTAAAGCAGGGAAGAGTAGCAGTGGCGCATATATACGAATCATTCTATTTTATATAACAGATATTAGGGTTTTGAATGTATACATTTTATGTATTAAATAACAGGTTTCTAGCAGGTCATCCACAACCACGTAGCATGGCATCAATTGATGCCATTACTTATATTTATACGTATTCAATTATCAATGCAGCACATACCAGTGAGTGTGATACGGTGAGTATAGAAAACTTCTATATATAACATTTTTTAAATCACTTGATATTGATATCTTATCAAATTGTTGAATACAGCATACAGCGAGAAGTTGGTTCCACAATTTACGTTGATTCTTAGGTTTCTTGGTGGAAACTTCTATTAACACCACCTTAATCTCCCCAACATCTCATCCTTTATTAAATATGTAAACTAGGCGTGACGTAGTTGTCAGAGTTTTGTTTTAATAAGAATTATAAAACCTATACTATAATTACATTATGCAAAATTGGCTTTAAAGAGAATTAAATTCCATTTAAAAAAACATTACCTAATGAAAATGTGACACAATTAAATTTGTCATTTTCTGCCGAAAACTAATTAGAGCGATGGAAACATTGGCAATTGCCCAAATCTTCCTTAGCTCATATTTGGAACAACAAAACAAACGACAACTTTACATCTCTGCATGAGCTAGTCTAGACTCTGGCAAGAACTCTTGTTTTTTTTTTATGGGAAGCAATTGTTCTTTTTAATCGTCATATAAAATTAAAATTTCAAATAGAGAATCAATAAATACGATCATTTAAGCTACTCACGTATTCTTGGAATGCGACATCTACGCATTCGTCAGTTATTCTGCTCAACTCCTAAATTATCATTTGGGGGTATTTGTTAATGATTCACAAGTTGGGTATCCCCTGTCATTCCTGGGAGAGTAATACCCCTCAATTAGAAGGCCTTAGAAATAATTGTGTCCATATATTCGAAATAATTTAATGAGGTTTTTTTTTTATCACATATTGTTAGAATAATAATTTTAAAAAATTCGGATTTCACTCTTTTTCTTAATATATTTGAAGACCCAATCCTCTATACTTTCCACTGAAAGTCTTTATTACTCTTTCAAAGGAGGTTTGTAAAAGAATTTCACCCAAAGAATAATGCTTCAAAACAGATATTCAATTGTAGGGTGATCAATTGGTCTACCTCCTGTCAGAATCGTAATATAAGGCGGATATATCGGACGCTCTGCCGACAAGGAAACCCAGTCCAGTTCCTTCTTTGTTACTCTCTCAATAAAAAAAACTTGTAAAAAGGCACAAAATATGGAGAAATAATTAGTGACATGATAATTAAGCGTGTGTGCTGATGATTTCACTGCCTCCTGTAACCAACGCGGGAGGTATCACTATAATATACCGAACCTTAATCGAATCATATGTAGGGATATATATATATATATATATATATGTTATGAATAATTTGTTGTTGTTGTTAGATAAGGCTTGATAAGACAAAGGATCGATAAGATAAAGGGTTGAGGTGCAGTCGTGATACAAAAAATATAATTATTTACCGTCAAGTAGCTTTTATTTTCAATTACTTGAGGAAAGATTACACATTAGTTATTTTCACATTATATAGAATTTATAAAGTTAATCCTATATTAGTGATTTAAATGGATAGATATATTAACTACGCATATTTACAACAAAACTATACAACAAAACTGAAAGTCTTTCTAAAAACGATGATAACAAAAGTAAAATTATCAATGAATAAAATAAAATATATATTTTTTAAATATAGAAATATTTGAGTTTTTAGATTATATATAATATATATATATATGGTTCACCCTCTGATTGCTTGTCGTTTATCACATGGTCATAAACAGCCAATGAGCATTAAGGTAGACAATGTGTTATCACATTTTTAACTACATCGAGGTGCTAAATCAGGGTATTAAACAAACGACCGAAGGGGGTTCTAATCTAGGAAAAGTTTCTCTTTCGATATTTTTATTTGGAATCATATGTGGTAATGTAACTCAATGTTTTGATAATTATTTTTATTTCATCTGTGAATATTTAAAAAATCCATCCATCACACAAATTGATATTATCTTTTCAATCTTTGTATATTATAAGGGGGTCTGATGCTTGTGTGCTCTTATATTAATTTATAACGGTATATTTTAGCGGATCAAGAATAGATAGATTTTATTATACCAACCATTTTTAGGTTTAATTATTTTGGAAATTCCTCGCGCGTTGCATGTACTTCGTGCTAATGTTCTAGCTGCAAAAATATGTATCACGCTAGATTTAAATTCGAAAGAAGACTTGTATGCTGAGAGAAGACTTGTATGCTGAGAGAAGAAAACCCGGTTCTCTCTAATATACTCTTGGTTAGATACAAAACAGCAGTGAAAATGGGACGTATTTTCGCATGTGTCATTTGGATAGTGCCAAAATTTGAGGCCGGCCATCCAAGACAAGATATAAGGAGGGAATCGATAGTATGGTAGTTCGACGTTGTTTTCTATACCCCAAAGATGTAGACGATATCTTTCGAAACCCATCTACAAGGTGGTAGCAGTTTGGCGAAATGGCATGTCGTATATTTTGAGGCTTGCAGTTATACGGCCTGTGATTTATAATATTAGAAACTTGTGATAGACCGAGTTGTAAAGAGATAAGTGTGGAAGTTCTGACGATACGCTGGTAGATTCCTGCAAAAATTGGACGGTGTGGAGAAACTACAATGGTGTAGGACTCTTCAAGGATTTGGGAGTTAACAAGAGGACTTGTAATATTTGGATGTCTATAACTTACTGTCAGAACACCTAGTTGTTGTTGATCCCAAGTGCACGTGGTTAGGGGTTGGACACTGCTTCTTATACTGCAAGTTTACAAGGTACCAGATCTCAATTTGGTTACTTTCACCAAATGGTGGGATTGGATTCGTGTAAAATTCTGGAGAAAATAATAATTAGTATTTAAAAACTTCTCTCAATACGGGTTTATAACCCGGGGTTGATGGCAAGTTTAGACGTTAGAAGGTGTAATGAAGTGACACTGGTGTGACAACAGCGGCCTTGTCTGAGGACAGCGACTACACGAGCGACGTGAGCTTCCCCATCCACCAGCCCAACAGCTCGGTCTCCCAGTTCGGGGGACCCCTCGAGGTAGCCAGGAGAGCAGTGGCGGCCCCCGAGCCCTCGGAGCCCCTTTACTACAACAGCAGGCCACAGGACATCTCGGGGTGAGTAATCGGCCTTCAGCTTCCTGTGTCAAAACACACGTAGCCATTAATCAGCGAGACAATTCTGCCTGGAGAAATCCAAGCCTCCAACAAAATATTCCTATTACATTCAACTGACACAAGATCATTTAAAAGAATACAAACATACTGGAGTTCGTGACTTTCATCTGATATGCACAGAGAAGGGAGGGAAAAAAAAAACGCTTATGCTTTAAGTTTAAATAAAATATTTCACCCCAACTGGTTCTACTATGGAATATGTTAAGCTACAAAATATACGCTGGAGAATATATATAAAAAAAACATAGGTAGATTAATGTCTCTGTCAGCGGTGTTGTTGCCACATTTATTTTATAACATGTGGAGGCAGACAAATGGGCCGCTGCAAATTATTCAGTATCGACCTTTAATTTGGAATAGTGCCCTTCCATTTAGTTAACCCCTTTCAAGGAACGCCTTTAAAAAAAAATCTTGCTTTTTTTATTTCCTTTCTTTTTAAACCCAAGTCGAATCCATTCTCTGATTGGAAACGTGAAGGAAGATCTTTTCAGAAGATTTGTGTCCATTTCATAATAAATTGCTCTATTTCTATGAACATTGTGTCTCTCACAGCGGATGGCCTCGATATGGAACTTTCAGACAGGCGCGTAGAATTCCACATTTCCAGTTCTGATACCCAGCAGCATTGTGACAAAGAGAGTGTATCGTAAATATTGGTATTTTGTGTAGAATTATCTTTTACGAAAATGGCATAAAAGTGGAATTGTGTACTGGATTTAGGTGGATAAATTAAGAGAAATAATCTCCTGATTGTATGCAACTAAAAGTTGCTGATGGCTTGCGCCATCTATCGGAATTATATCAACTAATCGTTCAATTTTAATTATTTTCGAGAATACTGCCAAATCCTCCCCCTTCCCCCCCTTTTTAAATTAATCAAAAATTTGTTGATATTTATTCGATCTCAGTAAAAAGTCGGGTGTAAACTGAAGTTAGTTTAGGAGATGTCGGATTAGGGTGTTCGCCCTTGCTTCAGTTCCTAGATTGGTGCGGCATGCAATAATGTAGGACAGTACTATGGAGTCCAAGACTTCAAGGGCGGGTTTGACTGTGTTCGCTTACTATATAGTCGGCATTTCTCAAGCCGAATTAATATCAGATATATATTTAATTAGCAGCATGTGACTACCCTCCCCGGGAAGTATTTTATTTTTAAATTATAAAATTATTATATACAAAGGTCACTCCAAAATTAGAACAGTTTTTAATTGTTTTAATAAATTTAAATTTTGAAAAACCAATTTTGAAATGAACCTCGTTCAGGTCGACCATCAACAGCAGTTACCCAATAAAAATTTGAGATGGTAAGATTTTTGCTTAGAGAAGATCGAAGAATTACCTATCAGCATTTAGAGAAAAATGTGGGCATTGAATCGGCAGCAATCAACGCCATCATTAATGATCATTTAAAATACAGAAAACTTGTTTGTATATGGTTACCTCACAGCTTGACTGAACACCAAAAACTTGGTCGCGTTAAATGGTGTAATGTCATGTTGAAAAAAATTGATGAAGGCAAATCAAAGGCTGTTTTTAATATTATTACAGGTGACGAAACTTGGATTTACAATTTTGATCCAGAAACAAAACGGCAATATACTCTTTGGTGCTCTTCAAAATCACCTCTCCTAAGAAAGTTCGCAGAGCTCGAAGTGTTGGAATACAAATTCTCGCTTGTTTTTTTTTTTATATAAAAAGTAGTTTCATTGAAATTGTGAAGTAGAAAATAGAAAGACAGTTACAATACAAATGAAAACATCAAACGCGAATGTTTCTTTTCACAAATAAATCAAACTTCTACTGCCCTTACTGCGATGAAAAAAAAAAAGACTGGTATACAAAAAATGCCTTCCAGCAGTATTTGAAAAAATCAAGCAAAGCAGACCAAGAGCTCAACTTAGAGGAGTCCTTCTTCACCATAACAATACAAGACCGCACAACTCAGCCCAAACATTCGACTTTTTAGCCAACTCTGGTGTCCAATTAGTCACTCATCCACCATATTCACCAGAACTAGCACCTGGTGATTTTTTTATTTCCAAAAGTTAAGTTATTTTTGAAAGGGATAAAATTTGACACTGATGATGAAACACTGCAAGCCTTTATCAATGCCGTAAATTCCATCCCCGAAGATGACTGGTGTAAGTGCTTCGATAATTGATTTTCACGGATGAAATCTTGCATATGTGCTAAGGGTAAATACTTTGAGAAACTCTGAAAATTTGAAAGTTGCAACTTTAATAAAAATAAGTGATTGAAAATACTTTTGGAGTAACCCTTGCATATTAATGATTATATATATCTTAAAATACTTCTAAGAATTATCAGACAAGCAGAAATGAATTCCCTTATAAAGGGATCTTTCTACAATGTATAACTACTGAATACTGTATATTGGAATCTTCATTCCAACCTATACTTCTCTGGGTCCACTTTACTGGAGGTAGATGGTGTGCGGCAGGACTATGGAAGCCGGCCACAACCGCCGCATCCTGCCTCGGGCGCATCCCACTTTCAGCTTCTCCGTGGAGGAAGAGGATGAGGAGGAGGATCCAGGATTGTGGAGGTCACAGGAGTCCTACGAGGAACCCGAAAGGCGAGATTCCGCCACACCCAAGCCCTGGAACCGCTGGTCGGGACGCCGCCGTAGCTTAGAAAGGCAGCGGGGCTTCGAAGACCTTGAGGACAAGGTAGAAGGACCCTACCGGCAAGGACAGCTACGAGAGCTACACGCAGGAGGTGCAGCCGGGGTGGGCCAACAACAACCAGAATGCGGCCTTCCAAATGAACGACTCGGCGTATTTCGAGAACGAGTGGCAGCAACAGCCGCCAGCATATCCCCCGGAGAACCAATACCTGCAGAATCAGGAAATCAACAACGCCTTTGTGAGAAGCTCAATCCCCGAAAATGCTTACCAACCAAATGCCTTCCAACCAACAACGATTCCCAACAACAGGTTTCATGGAAAACCTGCTGACCAGCTTGAACAAATTCCAAAGGAACCCTTCCAAGGCGCCATGATTCAGGGCAACGCCCCCAGCTTTCCGCGGCTTCAAATGAACGAATATCAGCAAAACACGCCTATCATCCATCCCAACTCTATGCCCCAGAAAGACTACCAAGGGTCCATGTATCACAACAACGCAATTCAAGGGAACACCTTCCAAACACCTACGATACAGGTGAATGCCTATAATGAGAAGCCCCTTCCAGAAAACTCATTTCAAGGAAATTCAGCGCAGACCAATTCGTATCAGGAACCTCAATACCAAAATCAGATGCCGCCGAAAAACGCAGCTTCGCTACAACAGAAGCAGCCCCCATTGAATTCAGCGGGCTCTTTGCCGAAGGCTCCAGTCATTCAGACTTCTCAAAGCACTGCCCCGTCGGCCACTCCTACGCCAGCACAGATGCAGGGAGTAGAACCTACTCCTCAAGTTGTCCAACCTCCGAAGGCACAAGAGCCCCCACCCACCAAACCAACAATTCCAACCATTCCCACACCCAAAATATCACTCCCATCCTTGCCGAAGATGACATTCTCAGCATTTTCCAAGTTGGGATTCGGCGGACTTCCAGGAGCTACACCAGCTCAACCACCACAGCCTACAGTGGTAGCGCAGGAACCTGTAGGCCGAGCACAGTCGGCGCCGCCTCCCGTGCAAGTCACCGTCCCGCCACCCGTGGTCACCGTATCTGCCCCGCCTCCCACACCTCCCGTAACGGTGTCCTCCTCACCTGCCTTCCCTACCCCCACCGACACCCAGCCAGCTCCTATTGAACAACCAGAAGCAGCTGCAAAACCCATAGAACACCACGTGCCAGAGCCCGTGGTCTATGAAGAAGACGAAGAAGGCTATCCAGATGAGGAAGAGGAGGAAGAAGAGGAAGAGGAGATGGTCGATCTAGAAGAAGAAAGGGAAGATGGATATTTCGAGGAAGAAGTCACCGAGAAACCTCACTTCCCACTAAAGCCGCCTGAAGAATTGCCGATCCTAGAGGTGCAGCCCTCAATCCCAGAACTGCCGCCGTTGGTTCCAGTGCCCGTGCAGGAGCCCATTCCTTCTCTCGAGCCTACCCCCAAGGAAGAGGAGCCCTCGCCTACTCCGTCCAAGCCTACGGTGACGTTCGAGGAGCCCCTGGCGGTGATGGAGTCCTCGACTCCGGAGATCCCAGGAGCCGAGCACATGTCCCGCGCCAAGGTCCGCTGGTTGACCGCTTTCAACAAGATCGTGGCCCAGATCAACGAGGTGAGTGCAGACCCTCCCTGTTTGTCCTACACACGCTGTTACCAACTATACCAAGGGCCTTGAGAAGGATCCTAAAATCCATTACTTACCACAATTTGCCTTACTTAAGACAATTTCTCGATCAATCTAAAACCCGGCATCACATCTCTCAATTGGATGAAAAGTAGGTTAAAATCACAGTTAAGTTTTCCCTAGATTCCCATGACGAATTATTTTCGAGAAGCGGTATCTTCCGCACATTATTGACACATCTATAATAGCGATATACAGATCAATTTTATATTTAGTGACAGTAAATATCAATTACAAAACGGTCTTTGACTCTATCGACTATATATAATATACTCAGGTGTATGTAGAGAATGGAATTTTGTAGTGTCAACCATTTTAGTCCAAATGTATTTCATTCCCATTCTACCGAAAAAAATCTAAATAGATCTTACTTTATTATGTTCTAGAAGAGCTACTAAAAGGTCTGTTCCTACGTAAAACAACAACAATAAAAGTAACAAATCTCAACCTATCCAATACAGAAATAACAATAATTGTGCATATACTGTGCACCTATGTAATTGACAAGGTATCAATTAAATAATTTTAAATTGTCAATTGTCCAACATAGAAATATGAAATGAAGACTTTAGAACTAACGGGCCGATTTCTGTTGAATAATTTCCAAGAGCTACGTTACTCTAATTGTTATTTAATCCTTTTGTCTCAGAAACTGGTGACAATAATCACCAATGATATAGGTCGAACAACAACTTTGCGTGGCGCCAATATACATATCCATCGACTCATCTAATTTGCATAGCGTGCCACTAACGCCATACCTAACAGTACCAACCGACTTTAATAACCCCGCAGAAGCTCTAATGGAGAGAAAATGGTTCTGACCATCTTCTAAATGAGCGTCTCGCAGCAGGGGGAATGTCAACACACGATCCCTTCCGGCCGCCAGCTTTTTCAATCGCTTCTTTATTTCACCCCCATGATATTTATGAAAGTATGTTCACCTATATTCTAGAAGCACCTATATTCTATAAATAACTGCCAATTTTCACTTCCATTATTGATCTCCGGGTACCAACATTTAGAATTCATCGAACAGAATTTGTGTAGGAGTAATGTACAGTTTATCTCAGAAGTTATTAAGTAACTCGTATCAAGCCTTAATTTTCAGAACCCGTTGTGTATTGAATTTTAATTCCTGTTTATGCGCATGTTAGAGGAAAAAAGGCAAAGTTTCATAGTTGTGTTCTAAATAAGTATGTAGGATTATTCACTTAGTTGAAAGTATGTATCATGTGTTTGTCATCATTTCATTATATCTATGTGTAGCGATAATTCCTAAGGTAATACGCCGAAATGCTAAAATTACTTTATCAAAAAATCTTAATAAAAATGTGATAATGTTGGACAACTTGTACCACTTCGAACACCGTGCTCTTCGACCATACAAACGAATTTAGTGCAATCTAATTAATTTTATTCGTATTAGTAATGGTGTTACTCCTTGTAATTCTAACGGTTTTGTTTTGAAATCACTTGGAGAGAGAGAGATACGATCAATATTACGTTACAATATCTTCCAGGTGAATCAGTCTTAAGACCGGTTCAATCAAGTTCCTTCAAGAGGATCGAGTTATAACTATCCGGTAATAAGACGTTACCTTGTGGTCCAGTTGGTTCATTGATTGATCATTTTCATGGGGAAAATATAATACGAGTAGTGTCACCTTGCATTCTGCATCCATATTGTATTTACCTACCAAAACTGTCTGTACATCCGCCTTTAGAAACCTGTTTACAACTTCAAGGGGAATTGAGTGCCCTTCCAATATTAGGATAGAGTTAGGGAGACTTAGTCTCTACTCGGTCTTCTGGCTTAGCCTATCTCGAGTGCTGTCCATCCTCCGCCACCGTCATGTAGGTTTTTTTTTCATCCTAGAAGATAGAACTTAATAGTAGGACCTTTGCCACATTCCTTCAGTACTATAGGGAGGATAGCACTCACAGTCTGAATATTCAGTAAATTCGTGAATGAAGCCAAACTGTTGAACTTGTGGCGACTAGAGCTGAAAAGAGAAGCCAGGTGTGTGTTATCTAAAATCGATTAAACTTTAAAGAGTGTCACTTGTAAAAAAAAGGGAGAAACTTGTGACGTAGTTCTGATGTCGCAGGATAAAAAGACAGAAAATGTATTCATATCTCCGCGATAAAGAATAAAAACTTTCTCTCGCGAGCTATATTATACATTTTTAAATTATTCAGGCCGAATAAAAGGTAGTTAATAATAAATGACGGCGTTTTAACCAGGTTAAGTGGAGTGTGTAATTTAATCAGATATGGCAGGTCACCTTGCAGCGGTCGATTTTTCACTTTTTTTTTAAAACTCGAAGTTGCTGAGAAGGAACTTGATGGTATAAGTCAGTTTACCGTACTTCCTATCATTCTTTCACTTGACTATCATGTATAACCATACTCTGGTGTTAGGATTCTTCGCGACTCATATTTAAACATCAGTTGCTTGGCTTTTCTTAATGGTTGATTTTAGTGCGGGGAGAGTGGGTATTCATATGGGCCAAAACCACTCTTACTTTTAAACGTATTTTAATGCCAGTTTAAGCATTCATCAAATGTATTTAAATAATGCATCTATTTGATACTCTCCACGTATATTTAGATTTTTTTTATACGTTTAATAAACGCATTTTTCCGTGAATTTTATCAAAAGGATAAAGTTCTCCTTTTCATTTTTTTTTATTTTGGTTAAAAAAAAAAAGATTGAACGAAAATTTGTAACAAGTTCATCATTTGAATTTATATATTCTCAAGTTTTTCAGTCTCTTAGTTAAGATTATTTATCTTTGTTACACTTACTTGGATATTTTACAATGTGTTAATACAGGATAGGCATACATAGGTAAACGTGTTAGAAATCTTCGCGCCGTTATAATGTACTAACAATAATAGAGAAGATAATTCACAAGTAAGCATTTCCCGAGAGTCTAGGAAGCGAGAAGAAACAAGCTACAACCAGGAAATCACTTGTCGGATTAAATAATGTATGTTCCACCTCAAGGAACAACCCCGTGTTGCTCCACTCGGCCGGCCACAAGTCATCTATCAAGGCGAGCAAAACCGTACTTCGGAAATCTCGACGATTTCAACGGCGGTGTCTGCTACCGCCTCAACCAAACTATATCTGGCAAGCTTTACGATCGATTCCCGTTAATGGATTTTTTTTTGGGGAGAGGAAAGTCCGCTAGCAGGCCCACGGGACCCCAGCCCCATTTGGTAACTGAAGAAGCGAGTTCCTGAAGGAGTCCATTTTTAGGATGATTCGCTTAGCTCCTTCTGAGGGGGATTCTTTCCCCAGGGATGCGGAGCTGACAAAAAGAAAGAAATTCTTAAAATTATCTTCTCGCCTTAGTTCCTAAATTTTAGCACATCTCTTGCTCCTGGGATTAAACGGCCATTTCAAAAAAACAAGTTGCTTGAATTCGGGCTCCCACACGGGTTATTTTCTCTCCCTCAAATATTTTGTAGATAAATAAATTTCCGACGCGATACGTATTTTCATTGCAGGAATCCAACTGCATCAGATAAAGACTTGAACTACCTGATGGTCGCAATATTAATGAACTGAAGTGTAGAGGTTTGTCGTGGGCAACAGAACGGAATCAATTTGTTAAGCGTTGCCGAGTCAACCGTGAATTAATTGTTGAATACAAAGGCCAATTTTTGTATGCCCAAACACTGAAGGTGTTTCTGCCGGACAAAATGCCAACACATACTCTCATGGACAAGACTAAATGAAGTTTCATACTTTTGATGTCGCCGGACAATCTATTTTTTGAAAGAGACAAAGGCAATTTTGTTCACACTTGGTTATCTCTTGTATCTTCAATAAAGGTCACTGTGTATCAAATATCTTTCAGAGTTATTGTCTGAATCCTGATATACATGATAAAAGGTAAAACTTCCTCAAGTTTTGTCCATGAGTGTATTTAGGTGACCGGTTTTACCTCAATATAATTTGGCAAGATGCCTGAGTCGATAAAGGGTCGGTCCGTTGACTTTGCTAACCGGCCATTCCATAAGCCAATATTGATGTACGCACGAGGCCGTTATTATAAATCAGTGGTGGTTAACAAGTGTGTTAATTAACATGTGTTAGTGATGGTTAAACACAGCGTCACATATGTATTTCAATTTGATTTAATTGGAACTTTTCACAGTTTAACGAGAAACACCGCAATCGCTTCTATTAAACATTATTATTATTATCACAGATATTATAAAATAAATTTTGATTACTTAGAAAGAGAGATGAAGAACTGTAGTAGAAAGTCCATAGCTGAATGTCCTTTGGTTTATAGCATATATTTTCGGGTATAATAAGATCGATGTTGTATTTATCCATTTTGTTGTTGTTTCTACTCGCTCATATTCTCCCTAGTTCTCACGGGATATTCCCATTCTTGATCTGTTACAGATGAAATTTATATTTTTAATGAAACATTTTATTTTAAAATTATTTTTCCTGAAACCCCTCGTAAATTAAAAAAAATATATGGGGTGAATCAATATCTGAATCTAACTCAATTTTTCCTCCATTCCATGATACGTTTACTGTAATTTTCAATAGTTATTCACATATGACCTTTCCAATTGGAAGAGGCACATTGATAATCACTTGACTATTATCCCCCAATTTGCATATCATCTTGAGAACTTCTAATCCCAGAAGAAAAACAAAAAGGGAATTAAAGAGTGAAAAAACCACTAAAGATCCCCCGAGTCCCCCAAGTTGGTTAAATTTAATTAAAGATAACTATGATTAGGCCGGGTGATTAGGTTGGGTTAGATGGGAGGACGTGAGGTTGGTACTAATTTCCAGCTTTGTACTACACTAACTAACACTCACTAACCTAACCTTACTCGGGGCGATTGATACAATGCTATACTGATCTTCTTAGGTCATTTATAATACCTACAGCGTTCCTCCCCGGAGTTGGGTATAATTATAGAGACACCACACTTATATACGGTAGCCTTACAAATTCCATGTCTGTTTCTTCATTCATTTCTCATATATGCTAATATGTAATTGTATTTTCGAGTTATATGCATATATAGTGTTGTGGGATGTATGATCAAAGATTTCGGGGAAATTTATTTCGAAAAGTGTAATTTTTAAAGTGGTGGTTGTAAGTATTTGCTAACGAGGGAGAAAGAGTTGAAGACTGAAGTTGAACATTCGGACAAACAAAGGTTTGAGGAAGTAACACGCAGCTGGCTGTCAACTCGAGCAGTGACATTGTGTCGGCATGGCGTCCTACAGGTTCTGTCTGAAGGTGGGTGCTGGAGAGAGGACGCGATGTATATTTGTTGGCTGTAGACAATTCAAATTAATAGGTCAGTTCTTACTATTCTCTGTAGAACATTCTTAATTTCCGATTACTCCCACTCTCATGACTTATGAGAATCATAGTACAGATCAACGGAAGTTTCGCTCCTTCACCCTATTACTTCTAATGAAATTATGGCTGAGAAAGAAATGACAATTTTCAGTCGTCTTTAATAATGAAGAAGTATAATTAAATCAATTTTTGAAATTAACAAGTAACAGAACTGGATGTTACCCACCGAGATCCTTACTAAAAAACTATCCGTCAAAAACCAGGTGAAAGTGCTGGAGGGCATTAAAGAGGTTCCCATCGCCAGGATCATCACACTCTTGGGACTCCCCCCCCCAAAAAAAAAAACCTCTAAGGGAGTAATAATGATGATAATAATAATTATGAACTTTTTTACGTATCAAAAGATAGACCAAGGACACAACAATGTCATGTATTTTAGCAGGTTTATCTTTATAAAATACTTCTGCCAGAGAAGTTCCTCTATTTCATCGCGACGTTTCGAGAAAAAATGTGTTGTCCGCCCTCGTCAAACCTAAATTAAAACATCTGGAAGGCAATCTTTAGAAACGTATTTCAAATAAGTATAAATGCTGGCCAGGTAACCTCTATCTCTAAACTAAACTAGAATACGATACTTTGCTAAAATTTGAAACCAATTTCCATAATTAAAGGATGCACAAAATTAATTGTGTCTATTTAGAACTTTTCTGGAAATTTCTATCTTAGCTTGAGTTGATGACATCATATCCACGTCTTGAATAAGTTCCCAACTAGCAAAGACGTTTGTCTATGATTCCGTAAGAAAGCTGCGACATTTCTGGGCCTAGAAACTGCTAGTATGGGCCAATTAACGACGATGTCTTCGGGTTGTTAACGAGCCCATTTCTGCGACACACCGCACTAAATCCCATCTAAGATAAAATTACATAATGAACTCGCAAGTAACGTGTGTGGAATACAAAAGTTACCACCATTCGTCCTAAAACTTTCGGCGCAGCGTCTATGCAAATCCTAGAACAACTGCGTCAACCCAATAGCTAAAGAGACATTTCCCTAAATTCCCTGGCCATAAAATAATCCGAGATGGAAATTTTCTTTTTCTTTTTTACACTCGGATTACATTTCTTTTTAGCCACAAAAATTATTTCCCCACTCTCTCGACTTAAATCATTACCTGAAAATTTGATTTTTTTCCCTCTCTGGGCCATTGGAGTGGATTACGTTATTTAATGATATCGGAATTGTTTGCGTTCGCTCACTCCCTCAATATTTACTCTTAGCAAATAAAAATTTATTTCAAGTTGACTTTAATAGCTTATAAAGGAAACTAAATATTGTTCAGAAGAGGCGCTATATGAAGCATAACTATACGGAAAAATATAATTTTTATAAGCTCATAATAAATTTACTGCGTTTGTCTAGAAATTTCGCCACGAAAATCCGTTTCATTAGTAATGTTATCGATTTCGCCGAAATTTTGCGTTTAATCACGATTGAAATACATGTTTTCAAAATTCGAAACTATTTTTGACGCGTAAGATTCTTTTTAAAGATAAGTAATTTCTACTGTCCTTACTGCGATGAAAAATTAATGGGGAGGGCCTGGCTCATTAGTGGTGAACCCTCCAAGGGTTTCGCCAGTTTAATCTACCATACCGCTGTTATATTGCATTTTTGGAGCTTCATTTTATAGTGATCCTGATGCTATACTTTTTAATGGGTATTTTAGATGAACTATGGACGTAAGCGTCTATAATACGAGGGCCATCCAATAAATAAGTTTCCCTATTTTTTAAACAAATAAACAACATTAATACAAAGCAATAACGCGCCATCTATACATATAAAATAAAAGGATTTAAAGCGCGAATGTTTCTTTTATACATAATACGAACTTCTACTGTCCTTACTGCGATGAAAATATATTGGGAGGGCTTGACTCATCAGTGGTGAACCCTCCCAGCGGTTTCGCCAATTTAATCCACCAGACCGCTTCTCAGAGCTCTAATACTGTATTGGATCATTCTGTTTTTATATGCTACACTGAAGGATGGAATCTTAGAAATTGTTTTCAAGTAAACTATGGACATAAGCTTATAGGACAGTAGCATTATATTCAAATGTTTGCATCGAGCAATGCTCTTCAGCAAACTATAAAGACAAGGCCAGTTAGGCAAAATTAATACAAAGCAATAACGCGCCATCTATACATATAAAATAAAAGGATTTAAAGCGCGAATGTTTCTTTTATACATAATACGAACTTCTACTGTCCTTACTGCGATGAAAATATATTGGGAGGGCTTGGCTCATCAGTGGTGAACCCTCCCAGCGGTTTCGCCAATTTAATCCACCAGACCGCTTCTCAGAGCTCTAATACTGTATTGGATCATTCTGCTTTTATATGCTACACTGAAGGATGGAATCTTAGAAATGGTTTTCAAGTAAACTATGGACATAAGCTTATAGGACAGTAGCATTATATTCAAATGTTTGCATCGAGCAATGCTCTTCAGCAAACTATAAAGACAAGGCCAGTTAGGAATAAATTAATACAAAGCAATAACGCGCTACAAAGCAATACCACTGTTGTACCAAGCCGTGTCCTGTCTTCGTAGCCAGTGGTTCGCCTCCGCCTGCACTTCGTCGTCATTCGCAAAGTGCTTGCCTCCAAGGTGCAACTTGAGTGCTGGAAAAAGATGGAAGTCGCTTGGGGCAAGATCCGGAGAATAAGGTGGATGTGTGAAAATTTCCCATTTGAAGTTTTCCAGCAACGTTTGGGTCGTTCGAGCTGCGTGAGGGCGAGCTTTGTCATGGACGAGTAACACTTTCCGAGACAAATGTCCAGGACGTTTCCGTTTTATTGCAGCTCTGAGTTTAGTGAGGACTTCGCAATACCCCGCAGCGTTAACCGTAGTGTTTGGGGGCAGGTAGTCAACCAATAAAATACCCTTACACTCCCAAAAGACGATAGCCATAACTTTGCCTGCAGAGATTGTGACCTTCGCCATTTTTGGTGCACTTTCCTCAGGCTTCTTCCACACCATGCTTTGCCATTTCTGGAGTTGAATGATGCACCCAGGTTTCATCTCCAGTGACACTACGGGAAAACAGTTGATCTCCATCTCTTCGATGCATTTCCAGGAAAGCTCGGGCTGCCTCCATCCGTTGTTGCATGTGATTTTCCGAGAGCAAACGCGGAACCCATCTTGCGCAGACTTTGCGAAAATTCAAAACATCTGACATGATTGTTCCAATCGAAGAGCGTCCAATTTCGATTCCAGGAGGCAGTCGAATCATTATTTCGTCAATGGTGACGCGGCGATCTGCTTCCACCACATTCCGAACAGCAGCAACGGCTGCATTGTCCGTAGCAGTAACGGGCCTGCCTCTTCGCTCGTCATCATGCACGTTCTGCCGTCCTTCCAAGAACCATGAAGCCATCGGCGAACCATTTGGATGCTCATACATCCTTCACCATACACTGACACTGAATATTGACCGCAGTTTCATTTTTCGCCTTGAAAAAAGGAATTACAAAACGGAGTTCGCAAGTGGACACGTTCACCAGTGGTAGCTCCATGGAAACTGAAGCGCTACGGACTTGCGCGTACGAGTATCGTGATTTTGAAGGTCACGCGCTTCCAACGCATCCTAGTGACCATTTCTTACACTACTAACTAATTTTTACAACATTTCGTTGGCAGAAAAAAAAAAAGGGAAACTTATTTATTGGATAGCCCTCGTAGTTTCTAATTTTGATAACAGATGGCGCGCTAATGCATCATAATATAATACATGTTTTACTGAAGATTAAAAGGAAATACGCTTTTTATTTCTCAAGAAAATTAAAAATACTTTTAAATTATGTCTCAGCATGTTTAAACATAATTTTAATATTTTAAGAGTGACACAAAATATAATAAAATACAATTAAAATATAAATTTTAAGCTTTTAAATACACAGGAAGTTTGTGTGTATACATTAAAAATGACGAAAAAATCCTATTTATTGTTTACAACGATACTCAATTTGTTACAAACCACGGAAATTTCAAAAGTTTTTTAAATATAATAAAGGCAGTGGAGGATTCAAGTTATTTTTGTGGTATTGAGAAACAAACCTCAAGATCGATTGCCCAGCATTTCAAGATTATAGAATGAACAAGTTGTTTGTGAACTTAACGATTTGATTTCCGATAAAAAATCATATTTAAAATTCAATTCATTTTGTAAATACATTCTAAACTTTCTACAAAATCTGGATCTCTAATGTTTTCATGCGTTGAATAATGTAAATAACTTATGTAAATAAACTTTTCTCCTTGTTTGGCGCAAGTATCCCTTGCGGGATATAACGCTTTGGAAATAAAATAATTGAAATTGAATACTAAAATAAAAAAGTTTTCTAGCGTTAAAAACAAAGTCCAATAAATGTTAACGCTATACCACTTCTATAGTGTAGTTTTATACAAAAGGAAAGTGAGTATATATATATATGTTATAATAAAAATATTTTGAGATAGAAATTAATTTCTGGTTCTTTTGAGTACATGAGTACCTAATGGTATCGTTTGAAAGAGAATCAGAAAAACAACTATTTACTATCAAGTAGTTTTTATTTTAAATTACTTGAAGAGAATTACAATAAGACATTTTTCACAGTTATATAGAATTTATGAAATGAATTTTATATTAGTGAATTTCAAAAATAGGTTAGTTAACTACATACGTATTTACAACAAGTATTAAAAATCGGCGTATTCTAAAACTATGGTCAAACACAAGTAGAATTATCAATGAATGAAAATAAAAAAATATTTTTAAAAATTATATATAGAATATTTCTATATTTAGATTATATAATATATATATATAGGTGGAAAGGAAAAAACAACAATTTATTAGCATTGCGGGCAACCAAAGTATCAAACTAATTTTGCATAGTTACCGAGAGACATTGTTTGTATAAGGCGGCTCCCATATTTTTAATAACTGTTCAATAACGACATCAAAGGGAAAATAGTTTTAAAGGAGAAAAACTTTTAAACGAGATTTCACGTTTTAAATTAAATATTTGTGAAAAATATTATTTATTTAAAAAAAAAACTCGACAAAATATTCAGATATTAATATTTTATTTTTTAGCTATCAAATGTGTTTTTTTTCTTTCAATATTATAATCTTAGCCATTTTAATCAAAACTCCTTGAGCGATGTAAATATCGCTAAGTATTTATCGTTCCTTTAATTAAATTTTATTAATAGAATGTAATTTAGTAGGTAAAAAATTGTTAATGAGATTTTTTTACATAGTCCCCGCGTGAGATGTAACTTTTACCATATACAAGTTGTATAGATTTTTACTGTCTCTCTCTCTCTCTTCCCCCAGAGTGTATGTTGGGGTAAACTCTTTTCAAACAAATACCATCGAGATTTTACTAATAATCCGAGCTATAGAGACAAAGCAAATGATCAGATAGATGTCCATACTGACCTTCCGTAAGACTATGGCTGTCGTTACATTTTTACTAGAGTATATATCAAGCATATACTACAATATCTCATTGATTATATTTTATGTAATTTTATATACACTTATTGACAACCCCTATGGAAGTATAAGATCTTGGATGTTGCCGGTTATCTGCGTTTTGAAGGAGACAGATAATTTTGTTCACACTTGGTTAGTCGTGTATCTTCAATAAAGATCACTGTAATATCTTTCAGAGTTATTGTCTGTATCCCGATATATCCCGAATATGTCTGAATCCCGGAGGATTATCTCGTTGTCAAGGTGGGGAACTTCTCACCGGGCTGGTACCACTCCTCGCCTAGATTTACATCTCTTGCGAGATTGTCTTCGGCAGGTTATTCTGTCGACTCCACTGTTGTAATTGTATGGAGCCGTCTCAATGCCGCAGACACCTCATCCAAAAGCAGCCATGGCCGGAAGTGTGAGCACACCAGCCTGAAGACAAAGAAGACCACACTCATAGGAGTATGGTAACCTCGGTTTAGGGGTGGTACCTGCGGAATGGTGAGACGGACTAAGGGGGAGTCCTGGGACCACTGGACAATCGGGTAGCATGACAATCTAACTTCCTGACTCCTGATTATTCTCTCTTTCTTCCCTGATGCTGCCTTGGGCTCATAAAAACCCCAGCTTATATTCTAATGGTGACGATAGAGAGAGCAAACTGTGTTGTGCGACAGCGTCCAATCAAGGACTGACACGGCCAATATGTTTACATCCTCCCTTGGTTGCTTTGACAATGTCAACGACCTATTATATGACCTTTCCCGGTTTACCGACCCGTTCTCTTTCGAGTATCCATTTTATTGGCGTCATTTTGTAGTTATACCTGGGCTTGTTGTTTCTATATACAACATATAATATACGACATATATCAGTGGTCGTAGTACAAATCCCAAGTCTACACGTGGTACAGGCTACGAGAATCATGGTGGGTAGTTAGCGAAACTTTTACTGTAAGTGCATCAAATGTCTATACATATTTAAAGCCGTTAAAATTTTCACTTACAAGTCTACTAGAGCCTGGTTTTGGTTACTTGCACTCACTAGTGGGGTTAGACCTCTGAGAAAGGACTGTACTACTACTGTCTACAATCTATGGATTGAGAAAAGTTTTGACGCATATAACAGATTTGTGCTTAAGACAGGTTGTGCTGGAATTGTAAGAGTACTGGAGTGATAATTCAAACATGGCAGATATAATATATTCAATATATACTATTATAGTTTAGTTGCAATAGAGAATAGTTGGAAGTATCTGGGAATATACGAAAAATTGACTCCAGGCCTCCACAACAACAACAGCCTATATGTAAAATGTAATTGTTGATGTGAGCGTTGTGTAATATAATTTAAATGTGGAGGGTTAGAGGCTGTCGAATTTCCAATTTGGAGAAATCTTGCATGTTTCTCTCTCCAGCAATTATGCAAATATCGCTGAAGGGAATTAGATTAGGACATCTCGGGCGTGTTTACACAGCTCGGGTGGAATCAAATGGCCGCTTCACGTTGGCCCACTTTCTCGCCAGGAGAGAATAGACCTTCCCCACAAATATTGGCCCATTAAATAGACCATTTTCTCATCAAAATAGACGCAAAAGAGAATGAATCTTCTATCGACCGTTTCTACATGTTGGCAGATATTATTTTTGGTGATTTTTTAAATAAAGAGGTAGCCTTTTTTTTTAGAAATCACCTTCATTTCATCAAATCTGTCAAATGATTTATACTTAAAAAAAAGTATTTTTAAGGGCGCAGCCATCTCTAATTTAATAAACACTTTTTAGTATCTTCGGGTATTAATTCACCATTGATGAGCCAAACTCTCTCAATAATTTTAATTTTCCGTTCAGTGAATGCCGAAAAATGTCTTTAAGAAAAATGAGAAGTGGTTTTATAGTAAGCATACAAATTGTGTCAAATCCTGACTAAAAATAATAGTATAAGTTTTTAGAAAATATTACCCTCTATTTATTATTAAAAATGGACATAAACTATGTCCTAACAGTAGGCATTTCAAATTCGTCTAATTAGGTCTGAAGGAAAATGAATCTTAAAGAGAGATGAATACATTTTCTAAATATTTTGTAACCTGCCTGTGTTATCCACATCTATTGAATATGTTGCAACAGAATTGTACATAAATCTCTTCAGTTATCTTCAATGGTATAACGCTCAAAATATTCTCTATTCAATCTATATATAGGGTGAACCTACTTTCTACGATGAAGAGAGAAAGAGACGTAAACTGAGAGTGAATCAAGCAAATATGATAAAAGTTTTCTACAATTATACAGACTGGAAGACAGTATTTATCGGCGCTGAAAGTTTCCAAACGTACGTACTAATCCTTTGAAGCTTTCAATTAGATGTTTCTCTCAGATGTCTGAACGTTCCGCTTCACCGTACTTAACTCACTAATTAATTTCTAACGTTCATCGGGGGGTTTGTTTGGGAATATTCAAAGTTATCGGCCTGTAGTTCTCAAGTCTACTAAACTTCAGCCACGACGTCAGAAAACCCTCTGGGGTTAGTTACATAATTATAGTCCCTCTCAATATACACATTGAATATTTAAATACACTTTATATATTCCATATATATTTACATATATTATACCATATGCGTTCTATATAAATTTTAAAATATTTTAGCCACTAACACAACGTAAGAATACCCTCTGGGTTAATTACATAATCATAGACTCAATATGCACTTATATATTCCATATATATTCCACAATACATATTTACATACATCATATATCATACATATTCTATATATATATTACAATATATTTCAGCCACTAACACAACGCGTAATGATTAAACTCTAGGGTTAATTACCTAAATTATAGTCCCTCTACAATCTTTGTAAAGTACAAAATATGAACATAGGATATTTCAATATTGACATAATACGAATATATGTCTAGAGAAAGAGACACAAATGAATGCGGAAATAACATTGAAATTGTAAAACAGATTCAAATCTCTTAAACTAAAAACACGGATAATTGAGAGCTTAAATATCTAACATACTAAGTTTTTGATTGAAGATGTTCTGTCGGCCTTCATATTTCATGATAAATATCAACATATCGGGGACACACACAGAGATGATATTTATTTCATTAATGTTTCGACTAAATTATTTTTGCCTTCGTCGGGATATAAAATGATATATATATAATTTGTCGAAACGTCGATGAGATAAAGAAAACTTATCTGTCCGAAGTGTCCTGAAGAAATAAATTTATGTGCTCTGTATTAAAAAGGTAATTTTATTAAGAGCTATTTACACAACAGGAATAGAAAAGAGAAATCATTGTCCTTTAAATTTCATGTAGAAGTATCTAGATATTAGTACATATACATGTGGCGAATCTGTGTATTCCAACTAACATGACTGTTTTGGGAAACCGTCCCAACCGTATACATTTGACGATGATTTGATGCCATTATGAGATAAATATAGAATATCCTAATCAAAGGTCCAGTCAAGAGATTGAATTCGCAAAACAAAACCATGACTGTGAAAACATGTAGAAATCACTCACACACATCAAATAACCATTATGTATAGGTGCTGCAACATGCTGTGCCAAATTTATAGAATTTGGTGATATAATAAATACACGGGGCTAAATGTAAATGTGGGCTATTGGATTAACCTGGGCTACAGCGAATATGTGAACAAGTAGAAATCCTCACATGTTAAGTACACACACACATGTATTCCTATGTGCAGAGTTGGTGATGCAGGTAAGTGCTTTATTGTCGTTCCCAGGTACTGAATGAAGTCCCCGTGCCGCCACCAATACTCCGTCGTGTGTGGGTGGGCTACACTTATGGACAAAACTTAAGGAAGTGGAAATTCTTTGATGTCGCCGGTCGTCTGTTTTTTTGAAGGAGACAGAGACACTTTACGCCCGTTGAAGAACGATGTCGTTCGAAAGCTAGCGAATAAACATGTTCTATAGAAGAAGTTCCTTTTAAGTTTATAATCTTACAATATAGTTATGGTAATGTTGATGTCTACACACACACAGAGACAATTTTGTTCACACTTGGTTATCTCGTGTGTCTTCAATAAAAGTCACTGTGTATTAAATATCTTTCAGAGTTATTGTCTGAATCCCGATATACATGCTAAAAGGTACAACTTCCTTAAGTTTTGTCCATGAGTGTATTTTTTTCTTGAATGACTAATTGTTTGTATACAGCTCACTCATTAAATAAAAACACAAATTAATTATCATATAAACCGAATATCCATTGAGGTGCGTGTGTTTGGTCGGCTTTGTTTTTAGCTGTTGCTCTAGTGGGGTTAGAGAGGACAGGTAAATAAAATAAATTGTTGACATTTCTGATTCATTTGAAAAGTTTAACATTTTATTTATAGTTGTATTTAACTTATTGAAAGCTATATGCTGCAGAGATGGGCTTGTTTTAATAACCAATCATTCTCCACATATCTGCTTCCATCCGCTACCTTATCACTTCTTTTAACGTTTAGCTTGCCAGGTTGTTGGCGCTCCTGTACCTGGGTTGTCTTTATATCGTGTTCTAACTAGTCTTCGCGTGAACCTCCGGAGTTGAGCTGTAGCGTATCACTGAAGTCTTGTTAGCAATTATTAGCTAGGCAGACATTAGGAGAATTATGTTTGAACATATTCAGAAGGAGAAGGGAGAAGATAATGAACAAAAGATAACAATATTATTGTAGCAAATTATTTTAACTATTGATATTTCTGATTTTAATCATATATGTAAATCCAATTAAGTGAACTGTGTCCCTGTTCTTTTATCTACAACTTAGTGCAATCTACATCAGAATAATTTAATCACATTTATATATAAATAAGATGCATTAACGCGCAATCCGTAATCATAATTTTAAACTACTTTTGACGCGTTTGATTTTTTTCAGATAAAACAATTTTCTACTGCCCTTACACACTGCAATGATAAAAATAATATATATTTAAATAATTGAATATGATACCATGTAGACGCTGTCTTAAGACATCAATACTAGAGTCTTAGATCCAAGTTTTATCGATGGTCCAAAATGTGATGTTAACCTTTCTAGGTGTTCCTTCTTCCTTCACTCAGGACGTAAAGTCCCGTCATTACCTGGAGACGGTAAAACTTTATGGCGTCCCAGAGGTACATCTGCCCCTCCCAACAAATCTTTACAAGATGGAAATGTCGCCAACTCTAGAATACCTAGCTCAAATACTCGAGTGAAGCGGCACGTTGTGATTTAACACCGTTCTTACACAAGTTTTATACTTTTTAAAACATCAATGTTTCTTTTTCTAATTATTCACCAGAAAATATTTACAAAAAGCTTAATGCGATGGTAGAAATATTCTATGAAAAGGCTTGGTTTAAAACAATTTTATACTCCCCCTACTGCAATTAATGGGAGGGTCTGGCTCATCAGTGGTGAACTCTACCAACGGTTTGGTAGATGGTAGATTAAACTGGCGAAACCTCTGGGAGGGTTCACCACTGATGAGTCAGACCCTCCCATTAATTCATAATTGCATTAAGGGCAGTACAAAATTGTTTTAATTAAAAAAATAATCATGATACTCGTCAAAAAGAATAGCAAAACGCTTTCTTATGAGATCTGACAAATAAGCCAAGTGCGTCTCTTAAAAAATCTATTAACATTTCTAGGGTGTGTTTGGTGATAGAATGTTAGAAACTATGTGCGCACTGTGTCCACAGTTGACTGCGGGCACATGTCGAATGGCACACACAAGTCGGAAGGGAGACCTCATTATGCTGTCGTCACCATATGTCACACCAAGAGACACAAACATTCCACAAAGGTCCCTATGGTGTTAATGCCAATAAAATAAAGATGGCGTCCAAGCTGACCTATCAATTAGAGAGAGCTCCGCTGCTGGAATCCCCCAAATTAAACGTTAGGCCTAATGGAAGTTCCGCCCCCAATATCCTTTATGACCGCCATCCCCAATACTTGACCCGGAATTCTAGAGTTTAATTTGAATTGGAGGCGGTGAAAATATGTATGGTTGGTGGAGTAGAGCTCTACTTGTCATCCTTCCATTGTACATTACCTCGTGGAATAACACTCTTGTTAATTTATAATAATAATGATGATGATATACGACAGAGGTGTTCCTTTAAATATGCATTAAAATAGCGCACTTTGTACATCATCATCTCAGTACAAAGGAGGTAATGAAGAATGATCGACAACATATGGTGTATAATTAAAGGGAGAGATGCCTCTTTAAGTACATGAATATCATGCTCACACAACTTATATATATAGCCTATTTGGTGGACATCCTTTATGTTTCGTTCAACATCTATTTCAGCACGCAAGCTTATCAAGATGTGGATAATCATTATAGAAACCATCTCCCACAGACTACCTTAGGGTAAGGTGTTGAAAAATTGGCTTCTAATAGTTTTCCAGGGTATTGTTGGATCATGGATACACACACACACACAGTGTGTCTAAGATTTTAATTATATTGATGGAAATATCTGTTTGATTATTTTATTATTTCTCAGAATTGGAGTGTTTGGTAGGGACATCAAATCAAAGTTCGATATTGTTTTATTCTTCTACGTTCCCTTTACTTCGGCAGGTGGTCCGAGCACTGTCCAACCTCACACATATTTAGCCGCCTTGATTTCTGCTTATATGGAGGGCGTAGATTCTATTTACATATTTCTTCAAATCACTATCTACTTTAAAAACATATTTACATTAAAAAATAATGTAGAGAAGACTTCACATCAGCATTTCTCCCGGTTCCAAAATTCTCAAATTTCTTGTCACATGTGCGACGGGCTCTAAGAATTCTATTATTTGTTAAATCTTAATAATGCGATATATAGTTTAGTCTCCCTCTGATTGGGTCTCTGCGGTCACATGACTTTATTCAGCCAATCAGCGTTGAGATAGTAAAGCGCAGCATGATTTTACTGCCGGGGTTTCGAATATAAGAATCTCCAACTTTTTTTGTTATTTTTTGCACACAAAATATTTTCATTTTTTATCATTTTATTAGTACTTAAACTTTTTTTCACGCCGAGTTTGAATTATATAAATCCTATTATATTTTTAGAGGCCTTTTAAAATATTTTCAACGATTGATTCAGCAGTAGATTTTGATGTGGTAAAATGGAAGCGGCTTTTTAGGATATATAGTTTTTACACCAAAACATATTTATAGTTTTAATTATTTTCTTAATATTTTCCGCCACATATGCGACGAAATAATGCTCTATTAGCATCATATATCCGACAGGACGTGTAATAACGTTAGTCAAGTTCTAATAAATCTATATTTTTGTCCCAAAGTTGAAATAAAATAGTTGAGAAATACACATCGACACTGGGTTGTGTAAATAAGTTTTAGGTATCCGAGCACACACAGACACTTCAGCTATCAGGTCACGTTGGTAGGTTAACAACTTCGCTATTTCTGTAAAGTATTCCCTCTCTCTTCATATATATTTTTGTTATCACAGAAAGTAACACAAGTTGAATTAGAAAGGTAAATAAATACCACATGCGCGCGCAGCTACCGACTTCAATTTAGGGATGCCGGTGTTTACATGAGGCCATTTCCGGCAATCAACTTTATTACATTACCTTGGGGAAAATCCTTTTAAAATATTGACTTGGTTTTTCTTTCTTGTTGGTTTTTCTTATCCTCCCTACCCAGATAACTCGCTTCTCCTTAAATCTGCTACATTAAATATGGCGCATTTTCACCCCCGAACAAGATTTAAGCTTATATTAGCCTATATACTGGAATGAAGTTTATTTGGGAATGTATTCCATAGAGATGTAATTTTGCGGGATGGTTATGTTTTTATATAAAATATGGGATTCTTCTTCCTTTAAAAAAATCATTGTTTTAAAAAATGCTCCTTATTACACATGAACATCATACTACCGAAAAAAGGCATCGTATTCTGGTCTGATGTCTGTTTCCACGACTTCTCCAGGTGATGCACCACTTTGGCAGATTTGACTGGTACCTAACTCCTATTATAAGGTCCTGTGGAATCGAAGCCGCCCCTGTATTGATGAGGGCCATAGCTTGAAACCACGGTATATACGTTGTTGTCTTCTGTCTGAGTTTAGCCAAAGAGTGTTGTGGAATATTCACTAATCTGATTCTTTCTATATTTTGCGATCATTTGATCGAGTAAATGCATTATTTAATGCGTTTAAAAGGGAAAGGTGTCCGTATTGCACAAAAATAACATATGCAAATAAGAAATACTTTGCGAGAGAGGCTTTGAAGAAGTACGAATAAACACAACCTTAAAATTGAAATAATATAGAAAAAATTGTTTTTATATATACAATATATATACATTACATACACACACTTAAATAATACGTGTGTGTATGCAATGTATTTTCTTTAATTTAAAAAACAAAAGAGGCAAAAATATCTCTGACAAAAAGTTATGAAGAATTTATGCAATCAGTTAATAGGTCGTATTTCACTTTGAAAACAAAACTTGAAGTGCTGAGAACATAAGCAGAGATTGATGGTCTCTCGAGGTGAAACGAGCCAGATTCTCAGATTACTTTTCATTAGCGAATATATAAAATTGTTTCTCCGTTTTTCTGAAAACGCCAGAGTTTTTATTTATCAGCTCCCAAATGTAGTAGCTCTCATTTTACAGGACGTTAGAGTCTCAAATGAAGACAAATTGTAACATCTATTGAATATTTATAAAGGTTTCAGCCAAAATATTCAAAATGGTAAATCTATTTGGTTTCAGTCTAATGGAAATATTTTGATGGAAGATTTCATAAAAGCAGCGTTCAACGTTTCACTCAGGAAAAACTATTGTATACGATTTATATATATAATAAAAGGAAATGAAAAATTATTAGAAAACATACACAGTTACAATTATTGTATAAAATTTTAAAAGTTTAAAATGTCAGAAAAGTATTACTAAATCAATTCGATTTGTTGCACCCTAAAGGAAGAGGTTGTAAATCGTATATAAAGCTTATATAAATGAGGCAGTGAATAATTGTAAGAGCTATGTATATGCACATAAATACCCCTTTTTACATATTGGCTGACTACAAGTGTGTTACATAGGAAGGGTTGCTACTCACGTAAGAGTTCTTGATCTTTGCTTAAAGGCGCGATCATTATATTTTAAGCTTTTCGAATCTTCTTGAAGTTTTTCGGGAGAAGCATCAACGGGAGTTTTTTTGTTCTATTTTGTTCAAACTTTCATTCAAACATCCGCAATTCTGGTATCAAAGACAAAAAACAAACACAATTTAGAACATCCAATCCATGTCTAGACCAGGCCGTGAAAAAATCTCAATTGATTTTAAAACTAATTTTAAACCGTTTTGAGAAAATGAAATATTGATTGAAGGAGATTTGGCGAGAGAGAGGGAAGCGATGTTCCTAACAATGAGCGTTGTTAGGAAATTCTATTTCCACGCATCGTCTGGATAAAATCTGTATTAAGACCACACACACATTGGATTAACACGAAATAAGGATTACTAGGGCAATCCTTTATGTAATACCAAAGTAGACCGAATAATTGTGTTACAAGACGTCATTCTTTGGTAGTGTACGTGCCCAAATGCTGTATTTGCAATGGGATTATGGCCATAAAGGTTGACAGTTCTGATTCCTCAACAGCCTATTGCTGAAACAACCTTCCTTCTAAAACTTCTTTTATATTCTTGTTATATAATTTTTTAAATTTTATTTTGAATTTTATACTTTCTAGAACAAACACTCTCTGAAGTCGACCGCCCGATGGCCCGGCTTTGCACTATAAAAAATATATTGTTGTTGTTTTCTTTTGGCCGGCACAAAACTTTTTGTAAATATGTAAATAGGTGATAAAGTTTTTATTTTCTTTCCTCACCACGCCTCAAATCAGCTGTATTTCTGTATCAAATTATTTTATGTTTTAAAAAACGAAATGTGATTTATTTTCAATATTTTTCAAATCCTTAATATTAATCTGTTTTATATAAAATTATATCACCTCATTTAGAGCAAATGATGATCTAAAAGGTTTTCATTGTATTTTTTTCAAAAAGGTTTACGACTGGAAAAATATTTTTGTATTGACACAGGTAAATAAATTTATATAGCCCACATACATATATTATAAACGGGAAATATAATTTTCTTGAACATTATGGCCTGTTAAACATGCTACAACAGAATTCAATGAATAATTGAACTGTCAAAATAGAATCTTTCGCGGATTAAAAAAGAAAATACCGAAAAAGTGCGAGATAAAGATAAATCTGACATAAATACGATTCATAAAAACCACCTTTAAATAGAAATTGATTTTATAAGTTCAAGTAAAATATGATAATGAAGTGAAAAATCAACAAAAAGAAACGTGATTCAAACCCACAGACCTATGTAACCACTGTTCTAAGAAAAAATTGCACGCAGATTGGCCGATCAAGGTCAGGTGACGAGAAAAAAAAATCGATCGGAGAATAAAAAAAAAGGAATACCATATTTATATATAAACTTAATTAGGCATATATTATAATGTGATACCAATTTTATTAAATATAAAACTATTCCTAAAATGAACAATAACAACATGCCATTTTTATTAGAAAAAGGCTTTTTAACAAATATTGTGAATATTTTCAGTTCTAATTTTTCAGTTTACTTTCATGTAAAACCAATTCATTTATAAATTTAATTGCCATCTATCGATAAAATCTGTAACGATGAATTTTGGACATTTAAAAAAATCTCTAGATCAATTCATAAAAACACTTAGTGGCATATCTGAATCACAAATAATTTTTATTATTATATTATTGGCATTACTATTATTTACACAGAATAGTGAGATATTTTGACAAATAATTCAAAAACATATTAGCGATAATAAACATGACGTATTCAAAATTATTCAAAAAATCTTTCTCCTCGAGAATTATTAAAGATGCCAATTATATTAAAGCACAAAATATATTAAGTATTTTATAGTATAACTATTTCTAAATGATTGATTGGAGATAAGAAAGAAGAAGAATTATTTCTATAATTTTCAATAATTACGAGAGATATATAGAAGATGGTCTTTCTAAAAGAGCAAGAAGGATGTCGTGGGTTGGCTGGCAACACTCGATAGACGGTTTTCCAATAGCCAAGCCTTTCAAATGGTTTTCTGATAAAGAGCTTTTGTTTTTAACAGCTTATAGCTAAAAGTTGTTGAAACCAAGTGGCCGAGAAAACTGCTTTTTTAACACACAATTTATTTAAATGGATCGTAGGAATTGATGGGTATCTTCTTGAACGTTTGTTGCTTCGAGATAATTATGTTTGTCAAATGGACATTTTTTGTCATGTTTTTTAGATAAATAAAAAAGTATAGTAGAACGACATTTGAAAATTATCCCGCATGTGTTTCTTTTGAATGAAAAATCGAAATTTATTTTAAGGAGAAATAACGATTATTTCTAACCTTAGGGATGAGGTATGAAAGGATGAATTGTGAAGAGTAATGATAAACGGAAAAATAAAGTTTCTAGGGATGGGAATTCACAATTCATCCTTTCATACCTCATCCCTAAGGTAAGAAATAATCGTTATTTCTCCTTAAAATAAATTTCGATTTTTAGTTCAAAAGAAACACATGTGTGATAATTTTCAATTGTCGTTCTACAATCATAAGCGCCGCATTATATTGTATCATTAAAAGTATAGTATACGTGGTATACACCCAAGCAGATATAATTGTGTTGACAAATGAGAGTTGCGCCATCTTGTACTGCACTATTTGACTGAATACTTTTTATTTAGGCATATAGAAGCTATGCAACTTTAAATCTGAATGGCGCCATTCCGTATTCTCTCTCTCCATTGCATATTCCAAAATAAATTTCCCACATTTTTTGGCGCGCAATTTTATGATTTTTATTATTAAAATAATAAAAACTATACCTCTCTGCAAATCTTATTTGGATAATAGAAAATATATGATGAAATGGCTTAACCCATCAGAAATAAACTCTCTCAGCTGTTTAGCCAAATTGATTTCCAGACCGCTCTATTGTTGTATTGATTGTTTTGATATATAGTTTATCATTCAATTGGAAAGCATATTAAGGGTATTTAGGGAAACTATCGATACAAGTGTATAGGTATGAAGAGGTTTATAAAGATATGAAGTTATGAGGAATTTGATTTAAAAGTTGTTTCCATGCGGCTCGAGTCCGTGTCGGACGTGACTTGAACCATTAAAGCAACCGAGTATATTGTAATGAGAAAGCGAGATATGGTGGTAGGTGTAGGTCAAATAAATTTCTATTTACATATATGAACCTTTTGCCGGGGAGAGATAATGACTATAAAAATAAAGGTCACCTCTTTATCAAAATAGACGTTAAAACTAGACGGCACCCATTGACCGTCTCCACAAACTAGCGTCCTGCCAAATTTGGTGTTTTGGATTTGCCACTGAACCTAGGCCACTAGTGTGCGGCAACTGTCAACAGAAGGCGTCTAGTGTAACAGGAGAGGCGACTTTTATTTTTCTATCTCTACAGTTTAATATCTCGATTATTCGTAAGAAATGAATTGTAAGTTTATTTTAGAATGTTTTCTCTGATAATTATGCTTCAACTAGCCGAATGACCCGGGCAACGCCCGTGTTTTACCCGATTGAATGTTTAGATTCAAATACTATTTGTTACAATTATAAATTGGCGCCTTAAATAAATGCATATATTAGTTAATAACTATAGCCTATGTGCTTTATATGTCTATGTACTGTTGGCTTCCGTAGGCGTCTCTTACTGGGAAAAAGAAAGAGAGGATTCCATTTAGTTATTAACTAATATATGCATTTATTTAAGGAGCGACCCGCTCCAACACAATAGTTACAAAAACCAAAAAGCGAGTGGGGGGGGGGGGGCAAAGGTGGCGTGATCGTAGCCAACCAATAGGAGAGCGCCATTCCAAAAAAAAAGCAAACGGTGACAGAGATGAAGAATTATTAAGAACGCATGACGCTCGTAACTGTATATATAATAATACATATAGACTATTGCTATTTCTCCGGTATTAAATAACCTAAATAGTAACGTATTATAATACTACAACTGAACACACACAGGGACATTCTAAGAGCTAGAGTGCCTACTGATGTAAATTACACTTACGGCCTCATGCCAACTCACGAAAAGGTAGAAGAACTCTGAATGCTCAATTAGGATGGCTTTAATAAGGAATCATCTTCAAAGATACAGATTTTACATTTTGATGTATCGGAGTGGTGAAATGCGTCTCGTGACAAAGTCTCCAACGACATGATGTAATCAGGGCTGTTGATGACTTCTGTAGGGCCGCGGTAGCCAGTAGAAAGAAGTCCCAAAGGCAGATAACTTTCTTGCTCCGGGGATTTCTTGAAGAAACATTGCGCTTTCTCGCATTCCCAGCAAATACCTGGTGCGTTCTCCTGTCGATCTGTGGAAGTTGGAGGGGGAAGTTTCTTGAACAGACTCCGTCCTGGTGATTTACAAGCTATGGCGTAGGGAATATCTTGGCGGTAATAAGTGGAATCAGGCGATGGCTTGTATTTGTCCATGGAGGTTTCCTGGGGTAAATCATTATGCAAAAAGAGCACAGATTGCGATATTCTGGGCTCTAATAATGGCGCTGGAGAAATGGATTGTGGAGGAGGACACCAGGTTCCATAGAGGCCGTAGTCTGGAATGGCTCCAGTCAGTGTGGATTGCCTCCAATTCTGGAGTCCTGGCGGCCAGGAACACCGGCCTGGACCTCCGACAGTACTCACCTGTCGGTAGGACCTCACAATTGAGACTGGATTCATAGAGCTCGGCAAGCTGACCAATGGCAGGATGCGACTCCTCGGACACCACGCCCACTCGCATTCTCTCCAATAGTAATGATCCTGCTGATGATCAGACCGCGGCTTCTGAAGCTTTTCAGAAGAGAGATTCAGAATGGGAAAAGTCTTCTACCCAGCGTAATTGTCTAATATTGTTCCTCACTCAAATTACAACACTCTCTTTTAAAACAAATAGTTTACTGATCAGAATTTCATTATCCCATTTTTTTTTAATTTTGCGTACGATTATATTCGTAGTCTATTCTCTAAATAAATTTTGACATTTTTGATAAATTAAATGAAATTACATATTTTAAAAATGTTGATTAGCAACAAAATTCCATTTGCATTGTTATGAGTTTGGTGTGTTTAGGGCTTATTGTGCCAGTCACATGATAAAAATTATATATTCCATTTGGCAAATTTGTAATAATTTAATCTGTCATCAATTTACATGTTTCCTGTCAGCTTTATATAATATATAATTGAAATTCTTAGAAGCAAGACATCTAACATGAGATCTCATTTCTTTTCTAAAAATTATTCATCCTGATTGCAAATTTATGCCACACACGTAATACATATAAAAGCAACGATCTTATAGCCGACACTAGAGAACTTACATTTTTTATTTACTCTCTGTAACAGGACCTGTTAAAAGTTGAAAACGCTTGAATCTTTTGTAAATGCAACAGGAGTGCTTTCAGTTTTGAACCAATATCAAACATCTCGGCTTTTGTGTAAATAAAATTTTATATTGAATTTAGTAACTGGTCTAGAGAACTTCACAAAATATTTATTTATTGTATTGCGAGAGCTTCAGGCCATTTTAGACCTCAATATAATTTAGACAAATTCGGCTGCAATTGTATTTATCTTGTATAAGCATAAGATTGACCATCCAATAGAAGCATAAGCTTAGGAAGAAAGTTTAAAAATCTCATAGGTAATAATGATAAATGAGAGAGTTTGTACAAAATTTTAACAGCACAAGACAAGATCAAACTGCTTACATTTCCCCCCTGTCTATCCAAACTGCTGTACCTAGCTGTAAAGATTGAAGTGGTCAAATATTGATGATTGTTTCACGTAGCGGGAGAAGGATTTGGATTGAAGACTTCTGACATCATTTTTTCATTTGTGGTTACATTTTATAACAATTCTTTATATTCTTGTTGACTTCGGCTTGGAAATTTAGAGATAGCTTAAAATATCCGTTACCCATTTAATAATTTGGATGTAGATCAGGTAATAGATTCTTAAGTAATTTAACTCTGACACTAGATATTAACACAACTCCTTCTAATATATGTAGGTTTCTCATCCTTTTCCCAACTGACATACAGAACAGACAATACGGTTTTCTATATATCCGAGAATATCTTCACAGATCATCCCGATTTTAGCATTCACAAGATAAATTCTAGGAACTTGCGACTCAGGTACTTTTCCAATTCTCACATATAACGCTTTCTTCGCTTGCCATTCAGATCCCTTTCATTCAAAATCAACCCTATGCTACTCATATATCTTAGCATTCTTCTAGGCTCACAATGGCAATTAATTGGTCGATAAGTTCCTCGTGGTCTCCCTCTCCGAAATTTCCTTTCACTTCCCCTCGACACAAGTCAAATCTCCATTGTAACACGCATTTTTCAATGTGTTTTATCCCTTTATACCTTATATAATCGATTCGCTTGCTATTCATCTTGCTACACAGAATAATTTGTAAAGAAGATGCTAAATAAATTTCAAGAAAGAAAGGTCAACATGGATAGTGACTCAAGAATATCATTATAGAAATTGTTGCCATTAAAGACATTCTCTTTGAAACCTCATTGAATGTATACTTGATGTAGAAAATGGATAATTACTCTTTTTATTGGTAAGATTTGAGAACAATCAATAAAATAAATTTTATTGATAAAATTCGAGTAGAAAGATGACCTGCATGATATTCCGTTTTTATTTTGCTCAAATAATCTTCTGTAGAATTTTAGAACCAAATTTTGGATGAGCTATTTATTCCTGTTTGTGGATTGTCGGTCGAAGTTCCTGTTGGGAAATGAGCAGACGCTTTCTAGAGGCTCTTCAGAGGTTGACTGTTGATTGACTTGTTGGTTAAAGGAAGGTTGGTGATGAGATGACTGAGGGTAGGAGGGCTGGTGGAGGGAAGGCTGATGATGGGAGGCCTGAGGGGTCATGGTGGGCAGGAGCATCCCCTGCGGGTAAATACTGACCTGCCCCACGTAGCACTGTGGCGTTTTGTCTTCCCGCTGTACGCAAACCGTGGCGGGGAAATTCTGTGGCATGAACGTCTGAGCTGGGCAGGGATATTCAATCTGACTCTGAGAAAAACTTTTCGAAGGTGGCGCCTGCAAGGGCATCATCTGTGGTTGGAAGCAGGGCTCTACTTTGAGGTGTCCTGACTGGATAAGAGGAGGGCCGACGACGGAAAAATTCTGTAATACTTGTGATGAGTGAGGCTTAGCGAATAATTTCTGAGGATCTTGAGGGGTTATATAGGGCTCTTGTAGAGCTGCCTGGGGTGCGAATGCTAGTTGATTTGGATTGATGGCGGTGAAGTCTTGGTATGAAGTTGTAGGATATGATGCCGCTTCTTTTTTGTCTGTCAAATATGCGGTGGGTACTCTTTGGAGTGAAGGAAAGTTGGATGCCTCTGGGGTAGATTTTTGAGAGGTAGAAAATCCCTGTGGGTATGCCTTAGATCTTTGAACCTTTTGAACTTGGTCAGGAATCATTTGTCGCATCTTTGGCGCTTCATCTTTTACTACAAGGAACTGCTGAGGTGTCGCAGTGACGTTCCGGTTTATCGTCGGCTGTTCGCGAATCCAACGGGAAGTGTCCTTTGTTTGGTCTACCTGTACTTGAGGCTCTCTTTGAGCCGGGATGAAACTTTTGGTTATCTTGGCTCTCTGATTTCTTTTGTAGGATGCAGCATCTGGCGATGTAATTATTTGGGCGTAACCTTGATGTGCCATTTGTTCGCGTCCTGTGAATACAGGCGGCTGTCGCTTGGGGTATTGAACTGTGGGTTCTTTCGGGTGTAGAACGGTGTGGACAGGCTGCTGGGTAAAGAACTGTGGTGGGAGATATGGGGTGTTGTTGAATGAATGGGTATGCTGGTGTGAATTGTTCAGGAAATTGGATTGGAACATTTTGGTTGGCAGCCAGAAAGCGGAACTGTTCCTGTTCTTGTTGGAACTGTTGGAAGGTAGGCTGTTGTCTGAGTAGCTTGTTTCGCTCTAACATTCCGGGTTGGGCTGAAAGTAAGGCTTGGGAAGGTAAAGACCGGGTTTGCGCTTCTTCTTTCTCGTCAGACGAAACTTGACAATGCGACGGCATACCTTGGGAAGTACTGAAGCTGGGATGTTTATCCATCCTGTTCTTCTCAATACAGATTAATGAATACTAATTGTTACTGTTTGAAGAAGATATTTCAATTACAGGTTTTCTCAGGATACCTCTTACTACATTGAAATAATTCAAGTGCATTTTATTTTACAATACACAGACTTTTGTCTAAATATAACATGAGGGTTAGCAATGTTCCTTAACCGACATATTTGTTGAGGATTCGTGGATGCTTTAGAAAAGTTGAATTCTTGTTTAACAATTTCGGCGAGTTTTCAAATTTTCCCTGAGGATTCAGAGCGAGCGTCCAGCCTTTAATTTTCCATCAGTTTCAAGTAATGTTTGGCTTAGGTTTTAATCCCCCCTCTCTACGATCTAATAATATATTTCGAAAAATAATTTTGGGAGGTCACAGGACGTTAGTAACAACCCCATGATTGTTGAGGAGACATCAGGTTTGAAATCTCAGCATCTACAAGTCCTGGTTTGAAGCAATCGGTTTTACTTCATTTATCTTCTGCTCAACTCTCCTAAATCCCCATCAAATCGGGTTTATCTTTCTCCATTATGATGCAAAATGAACTTGATGAACAACTGATCTAATTCGAAAACGAATATTGGTGGAAATTTTTATTGATTCTCTTTATAACAGTCAAAGACGTTAGTGAAGACTTTGGCGTGTAGATCCGACCTCTTTCATGGCCTCTAAATATTTTTTAGATTAACAACACGACTATTTGAAAACGGCATGGAATGATCAGATATGTTTCAGATATCTCAAGTTTATATATGTAATATTGTGTTGAGATCCTGTCGACTCTCTGTAATAAATGCGTTGGAGTTCTGGTTGACTCTTGTAGTACCTCGTCGACTCTCTGTAATAAGGTGATGTAACCGAGGGTCAAACCTGTAGTAACCGCGAGGGACAGTCAGGGCGTGGAGAGTTTTCCAGTACCTCTCTGCACCTTGTAGGATCTTTAACAGTTCTCACAGGGTACAGGCAGTCGTGGTCGAGGCAGAGTGGAAAAGCTGGGGAATGTCCACACACACAAAACGAAGCGACACAGTTGAAAGAAGGAAAAGTTCCTTGAATAGATAAAAAGTTGAGCCAAAAGCAAGATGGAGATCGAGAAGGTTTCTTACTGTTTTACATGGTCGATGAGTTGGTGACAACCGGCGATAAGGGGGTGACGCTGACCGGAACTGACTAGAACTGAACTGGCTGTTGCTACGTGGGGTCCTATTTATACAACTCTTTTGGACCAGGAAGGGGACCAGGAAGTATTGCCTTTCTGCACGTGTCCGTTAATCGACACTGGCACCGGTCTGGGCTTCCATCTATCTTTAGAAGTTACTTGTGATTATCTCTCTGGCTCTTAACTCAGCTTTTAATCTATTATATAGTTTTATTTATTCATCCTCAGTACATTACATATGGTTATGCAAGGAGACATGTCAATTATGCGTATAATTATTTATAGATTTGCAATTAGTTCTATATACAACATGATAATCTTGTTATAAATATTATAATATATAGGGTTGTTGGTTTAAATTATCATATATATGTTTATGCTAATTGATTAATTGTTCTTATTTATTAAATTTTCCATCGCTGTAAGGGCAGAGAAATTGTTTAATTTTCAAAAGAATCATACACGTCTATAATAGTTTCGAATATTCATAACAGATGACGCGCTGATGCATCATAATATAAAAGTTAGTCAACCTAATTGATGAATATTATCTCCGACTATATATTGGAGAGAGAAACTGATTTCCTCTATCCTACTACTTATATACGTGGAGTTTTTTAAAACCCATTTTCCATCCTTGATTCGATTTACGTCGCCGCATTTTAAAATTTAATCAACGTTGGCAAGATTTAAATTTGGAGTAAATAGGGTTTTTTTTTACATGTACCTCGGATATAGTTTTGGGGCGGTGCCACATGGAGCGGATACTTTAATAAATTGAGATTTTTTATAAACATATACTGGATGTGTGGGCGTACATAGCCATCCTGTGTAGAATTTTGACTTTATAAAACTAATCTAAATGCATCTTCCCCCGTCACTTCGTACGGAATAAGTGATGTCATGTTGTTACATGATGTACATTACATACATAAAATATGAAGAAAAATAGTGTTATTTATATTTATTTTTTGTCCTTAGAAATTGTTTCCATCATTAGCCTATCCTATCTTTGTTGAAGAAATAATATTTAGGCTGACAAATAGAGCTACATACATTTTATAATTAATATATATTTTGTTGTTGTTATTCTTTCAAAAAAAAAAAATTACACCTCTGATTATATATTGTATATACCTGGATATGTATATATGCATAAAAAGTGACCACTTTGGTTTGTCAAAGGAGTAAAGTCTGCCTCACGCCGAAGATAGCCAACACATACTGAATACGTACATGTTTTTCTTTATTCGAAACAAACAAAAAAATAAATATTTTAGCCATTATTATAGATTAAAATTAACCTTTAGTTGGTTATAAATCCAATAGATGGGTCTTTGACGCCGACAATTGTACTGATGCCTTATATGTCGTTTTCATCATATTTCCGTATTTGCATACTTGATTTGAAACTAAGAATGAACCTGAATGAAACAAAATGGAATGGAATACATACAATTTGTCGAGTAACCATGGCTTCGATCCCCCAGGTAAAGACGTCCTGTACACTGAGCCAATTTCCGTCCGTGAAGTAGTTTCCGCTTGGAATTAATGATTTCGAGGACCTATGATTTATTTAAGAGCATAAAGCTGTGATAAATTGTCTTTTTATCGAGGGAGCTCAACCAAAGACTTTTTCCCCCCACTGCTCTCTATTTTTAATTTTCCGGAATTTCTCTTTTCCCTCATAGGGCGTCTCATAACTTAACGCCATCTAATATCCCGGCATGTTGAGGCAGGTGTTGGCCATCAATTACTGTATCATTGGAGGGCGATATTTTATTAATAATAATAATAGCTTATCCCAATCATAGTGGTTGGTAGTAATTTGTTTTATGGATCCCCTCGATTAGAGCAGTTACCTTCGTGAAATTCTATAATCTCTACATCCACTTCTTCATATAAAACTCATGAAAAATATAGGTTTCTATTTGAAAGTAAAAATATAGTTTAGATTTTAAGAGAGACACATATTCCAGTTAATGTGAAATTTATTATCTATATATACTGATGGAAAAAACATGAGAGTTGTTTTTTTTTATATAGAGTTAATTTGTTCACACTTGGGTATCTCGTGTGTCTTCAATAAAAGTCACTGTGTATTAAATATCTTTCTGAGTTATTGTCTGAATCCCGATATACATACTATAAGGTGAAACTTCATAAAGTTCTGTCCATGAATATATATGAGAGGGTTAAAAATCCGACTCCTAAATTTTTTGTTATCACTTCTTGTTGGAGAAACTATTAAAAATAATCATTTAATAAAACTTTTTTCAAATTCCTAGTTAAATCCTGAGATATTGTGTAAATTAAATTTAAATATATCACTTTTTTAATCATCTTCACACAACACTTTATAAATGATTTTCCGGAGGTTGTATCAACTTTCGAATTACATCTTAAACACAGTTCAACAAAATAATCCCTTGTATCAATGATTTGAAAATAACAGGCTTCCCCCCCCCCCCAGAGAAAAGTTTTATTTTTTATTTTTAATTCACAAATCTCTCTCTGGCTTTCGGGAACGAAGTCCTTCTACAGGAGAAATTTAACCTCATTCCAACACAGTTATCTTTCTCTATAAAGGATAGACGAAAAGTTGTTCTAAACCAATTCCATATACTTTAGAGAATAATTATTTTTATATTTAAGAAGTCAAATATATATATATATATATATGATGTATACATACAAAACCAAACTACATACCATTTATATGTAAAATCGGGTGTTTATAAGAGCCAACGTCGATTCTATTTAAGAAGGCCATCTTGTGAGCTCTATATGATGTACATACAAATTCAGAGGACAATAGACTACTCAGGAATGGTCCAATTGGAGAACGTGCCCAATTAGGTGGCTGTAATTTGATTGGCCATCTTGCCCGGGGCTGGTCACGTGGGACTTTCCAAGGTTCCGGGACATACTTCCTGACAGTATAAACTAACACAGCGGGTTGACATACGGTATTTATAGAGATAGGGAAGAGATCTCTGTCAAAACATTCTATTTAAATTCGCTTACGTTACTTGAATTCTCTCCCAAAATATTTTAGAGAAAAACTATGTGAGACATAGGTAATCCTGTTTGAAGGTAAAACCTTCTTAAGTTTGTCCATGAGTGTAAATCAATCCATATGAGATACATCAATTACGCTTTTCTCGGATACATTTAAAAAAAAATCTTCTAATATTTTGACGTGACTGATCGTCCGTCCTCTTCTACAAGATCTCTGCTAGGAACTATATCCTGTCAATAGAGAATTTTGATCCAAGATAAGCGTGTATCTCATAAGTAATATTTAAAATAATGCGTTAAGTGAGCTAGAAGTGTACAATAAGTAGAGATAAGCCTAGAAGAATCAGACTGACGCATCAGTTGATATGAGAGTTGGGCCTCTCTTGTTTCTGCTAGCATTCTATTTTGGATAATTCACTCACAATCTGCTTTTTTTTAAATACCACCCCCGTCACCGAACGTATAATGAATGTTTTAAATTTTTTTTTAGAAGACATTATTTTTTCACGGAAAATTGAAAACAGCCAAACAAACATTTATTCCAAAATGACAAAGAGCTTGGTGAATCCTACAATAAACCGCGGAAGTTCGTAAACCTCAGCCAACGTAATCTAGAGCAAATATAAAATGGATTCACAAAGAGTACACCACGTATACCTTGAACTGATGCATGCTAGCATTTTCTCAAGAGATAGAATTCACTTCACTTTTTTCCACCGTCAAGTGACCATAGAAATATTGTTAGTTTGTGCTTTGTAGAGATTGACTAAGAAAATTGTTCACAGATATGGTTAAAATGGCATAAAGTGAATATTAGATGTGAGGAAGTATACAAACTAGTGTTTTCAAATCTAAACAAATTCATACTGAGAAAATATTGGGCAGGCTTGGTTTGTCAGTGGTAAAGTTGTATGGTAGATTCAACTGGCGAAACCTCTGGAAGGGTTTGCCAATGATGGCTCTCCTATTATTTTCTCTTTAAAGTATATATAATTGGACATTATTTTGATTTGAAAAAAGCACTAAATAGTTTGAATTCTTCCATACAGATAAAGCTCTAATACCTTATGTTTAAAATTGAATGTACTACCTCCCAATGCCAACGGTGACAACCATTCAGTTCGACGCATGCGCGAAGCCACTTCATTTCGGCATGTCATACATACACATAAAATTCAATAAACCTCGTCGCTTAAAGCAGTTTGAAACAGAAATTTTATTTCAAACGTTAGAGAGAATTCTAATTTATAATTTTTGTTTAAATATCATCAAATTTCATGATCGCACGTGCAACAGGCTGAAGTCTCGGAAAGTTTACACCGAATCTAACTGAACTGTGATGGAGGAATTCCAAGCTGTTGGCTGGATCAATGAATAATTGGAAGTTTTTACCTCAGCCGTATTTTTACACGCCAAGTTTGATAGGCCTCAAAAATTCAGTTTTAAATCCATCTGTCAAATCTTGTTTTTCGAATGAATTCAGCAAGTTTCAAATAAGATCCTTTCCTATAATAGGAATTCAGCATGCAATCAAGTATATAACAGCAGCATAAAATTCAAACACTATACGTGTTATTAAAATTAAAAAAAAACTGTATTCTAAAATATTGAATCTCATTTTAAAAATCTATTCAATACTGTGCTAGCCAATCGACTTTCGATAGAATTCTACTTCTTAAACCAAAGAAAAACATGTCATATGGTAAGAATGAGGCAGCGTAGTTTAACCATCTCCTCGGTTAGAATATGTAACGCTCTTTTAGGTTCGTGTTTTAAACAAGATTTCTAAGTTAAAATTTGAAATTCAGAAATAACCGGCGATACCTTTCTTCTTCTATTACAATTTAAATGGGCGGGTTTTCCATCCAATACTCCACAGGCTATATTTCCTAGCCTTTGTATTAAGAAATAAGCCCTTTTTTTGCCTCGATAACTCGCCTTTTTAAACTTAAATATAATAAATCTATTATACGACTTTAGTCAGAAAATATAAGCTAACAAAAGAAGTAATTCACAAATAAAAAAATATAAAAAAAGGCGTTTCTTGACCGCTCACATGAGCATTTTTAGATAGCAAACCGCCATCTAGTGGAACGAAAGTCAACTAAACGTTGATTTAGGCTTGTTCCATAATATTTGGCATATTCATTTTCAGGGTAAATCAAGAAAAAAAAAGAGAATTTCAACCTTATATATAAAAATCTACATTTTCTCCATACATTTTTTCCAGTAATAAAGATTTCAATATTCAAATTATTAAAGGGTACTTCCAAACACAGGATTGTTGCATAGATCTCTACAGAGCCAATTATCATCTTTATCTATATATATAAAAATGAATGTCTGTCTGTCTGTCTGTCTGTCTGTGTGTGTGTGTGTCCTCTATGGATTCAAAAACCATACATCCAATCGCCGTGAAATTTTGGGATATTATGAGGTGTATCCCCGGAAAGGGTTTACGAAAAAAAAATTCTTGAATATCTTGAATATCCTTAGAGTTATTTGCAGATTTGTATATTTAACTCGCAAGCAGCCCTACCATTGAGACGGAGATAGGCTTAGTTTGCTGCTCCTGATGACCTTGGGTCATCGTGTGAGTCACAGCATGATGCTACAAAAACACTCTCTCTGGGGATTTTACAGCGTCGACAACCTGTAAGATTGCCTCTCTCATATATTATACTTTAAACATCTGCTTAATTAAAGCATTTTTCATTTGAAAGAGACTGCTCTCTTAACCCCCTTTAGACAACATTAAATGATATCCCGTGTCGATGATTTTGTAATGTATAGAATTAGGAAAGACAAAATTCAGGATGACACGGCTCACAGGGAACGGTAAAAAATGTTCACTTTATCGAGGAAATACAAAATTCGGGATGACACGGCACACAGGGACCGGGAAAAAATGATCACCTTATCGAGAGATTCACGACCATGATTTTATTCAACTTATCGAGTATTTTTCAAGGGACCGGGAAAATATGTTCACTAGATAAAACGATTATTTTGTAATATAGAAAATTAGGAAATACAAAATTCAGGATGACACGGCACAAGGGACCGGGAAAGAATGATCACTTTATCGAGAGATTCAAATTTACGAGTTTCAAATCATCAAAATATATCTTTCTTTTTTTATATGTTTATAGAGAATTGTTTTAACAAATGTTCGTTATACAAACCTTTACTCGGGTAAAACCCGGGCGAAGCCGGGCACATCCGCTAGTATGTTATAAAATATCCTTCAGCAGAATAACTACCACCGGCTATATTTTACTATGTAAAAAAAAAAATTGTTCTAGTTTTCCCTATGCGGATTCTCCATATAATTCATATTTAAAACAGTTGGCAGCGCGCGCGGGTGCGCAAAAGATAAATATATTTTATACTTTGCATGTAAAAAGATCTCGAGTAATGTTCGCCGTTATATATGGTACGTGGTGGGCAGATACTGGCAGCTCTCCAACTCCCTATCTCCGGCCAAATGGCCAGTTAGGAGATATCAGTCCCCGTGTAATCTTTCTTTCACGTATCGGGAACACATTGAACTTTTTATCCTCGGACATTTTAATCTTTGTGATTTCTTATAACCCTTTACTTTGTCTAATCTCTCCAGTGGATTAGTTTTCTCTTCTTTCGTCATTCCATATATTAGTGACATTTCTATGCAATAGTTTTGCTAAGAGTAATAATAATAACTCTTTCTATTCTTTTAAACATAAAAACTTGTCAAAATTCGAAACTATTATAGACGCGCATGATTCTTTTTAAAAATAAACAATTTCTACTGTCCTTACTGCAATGGAAAAATTAATACAGTAAGGGCAGCAGAAATTGTTTATTTTTAAAAAGAATCATACGCGTCTATAATAGTTACGAATTTTGATAACAGATGGCGCGCTAATGCATCATGCAAAACTTGTGTTACCAACCTAAGGTAGGTATCGAATGAATGCAGATAAATGTAACTCAGTTTCCTTCATCCTGAACGATCTACCTATAATGCTGTTAGAAATAGCATCGTTGGTTGAAACTCTTTTTATTCAGGCCTAATTCTATATATACTCCAAGATAAATACGCATTGTAGACAAAACCATTATAGAATAAACCGAATAAATAAATCAGTCCATTATCGCCAAGATCTGTATTTTTGAAATTAAGGACAATGTCTCCTTCTTTTTGTGACCTAAATATTTTTTTTTTTTCGTGTCAAAATTCTATTAAGATAGGAAAAAATCGTGTAAACATTTGCGGTATATGCGAAATAGGCTAATTATCCCGTTATCGGTTTAATTTGCATAGTCCGGGGATGAAACTATGATAACAACTCCTTCCTTACCTAATTCTACATGTTACCCCAATTTTGATTGAGCTATGTCTAATATTGTGTAAGCCTCTATATACGGGACAAACACCCGTTAACTAACCTTTCTTTTTTCCTTTTTATAAATTTACAAATTCATAATCTGCAAAGCTTACAGACTCTTAACTTGTCCCCAAGTAACTTTGTTGGACCGCTGCTAAAATCCTCTGCATTCTATCGGTCAATCTAATAATTCTGTAATGATAGCTTTGATAATTATAGAGTCACCACCACACCCTTTCTTACAATTGAAACATTACCTTTGATAAATGTAGCCCCTTTTTAATCCTTCAGTTCCTTTTTCTATCTAGTCAATTAGTGGGTTGTGGAGTAGAATTTAAGATTCGCGATACACCCGCTAACAATGAAGTCTTTTCTTCTTATATCAGGAGAACAGGTTGCCTCTGTGGCCAGAACGTGTCCAGTATAGCTTGGTTGATGAGGAAAACAGAAAATTGGACAAAGTGTAAGAAAAAATTAGCGTGTCACATATTATATATCATTGACAATAATGCTATTGAAAAAGCTTTTCCAAATTGAAGAAGCACGCATATAGATTTTATCGAATTGTTTAAAAGACAAGTGAGGATTCAATAGAAATAACCATTTATATGCCTCAATGGCCTGGAATATAGCTACTATTGTAGATTGGCCCAAGTTAAACGTGCGGTGTCCAATCGCAAATCAATATTGTCCTCGGTATCATCGATATTGGTAATGGAGAGCTTGGCTCCAGGGTCGGAGATATTTCCCCACGTTAATCTATAATCTTTATCCCGAATGTGTGCATGCTCCAGTATCTAAAGTTATGCTAAATATTTGAACTGGCGGTTCAGTGCACAATACATTTTCTATTTCTTCAATTTACATTCATTGATCAAAGACTTTCCACTTCTCAAGTTTTTATTTCACCGGTCGTCTATATATATCTAAATATATATTTTTAAAAAAATTAAGAAGGCAGAGGCATTTTTTCACACTTGGTTATATGATGTTGTCTTCAATAAAGGTCACTGTAATATCTTTCAGAGTTATTGTCAGAATTCCGATATACATGCAAAAGGTACAAATTCCTTAAGTTTTGTCCATGAGTGTAAAATATGAAATAAATGTATATTATATAAAATAAATATCCCGAGAGGGTTATATATCAGGTGACTCGACATGTGACCTGTGATAGTATATATAGACAGAAGATACCGGCAAGTGTTCTGTTGACATATCTTCAGTTGTGGACATCTGAGGCGGGTCTCCACATACAACGCCAGTAGTAAGGCATTGAGGTCTTACATGAGCATCTTAATATCATCACCAACCTAGGGCCATCTATCGAATTAAATTATATTTTTAAATATACTTTTCTTTTCAAATAAATATAATTAAATATAAGTTTATGCGTGTTGAAATACATTTTATATATTTGAAACGGGGAAAGTAGCGTTTAAAATACTTATAATTTACATAAGCAACTATCTCTTGGGAACTTTCAAATGAATAGATTAAAATATAAATGGAGAGAGAGAGAATTTAGCTATATGCAAATAGTAGTCTTTTTTTATATTAAAAAAGCCATGTTTTTACAATTTTAAAAATTGGAATAAGGAGAAATATATTGGTTTATTTAAACAAATAATTATCATTAGATAATATCGTTTAAATTTTGTTATTTTGTTATTTAAAAAAGTGAAGGAAAAAAGGAAATTAATTGAGAAAGGTTGGGCTTACTAGGAAGTCGAACTGTGTTATAAAGTTCAATAAATAGAAAGAGAGGGAATTGAATTTTGCGATTTTGTTCATTAATAACATTTTTTGAGAATATTTTTCAAATAAAATCTACTAGAAAATGTCCTTATTAAAAATTACTATTTGAAAGCCTATTATTGTCAATGCTCCTGTCCTTTTTAAAATTAAAATATTTAACTCAACTATCTGAAAACTGAGTTTATAAACAAAAATAATACTTGAGCTTTCGGATTGCTTTCTTTATCAGTATTATACCTAGTGCATACAAATCCCGTCTGCTTAGCGACCCCCTAGTTGCATACGGCGCAGTGTTGCCGCACCCGGAGTCAGCACAAAAGAAGCATAGGATAAAAAAACTGCCAAGTGCCCGCTCTCTCTGAATTTGCATAATAAAACCATTCCCACACCTTCTAATGGGGACCGCACGAGTCAACAAGACTAAGTTAGGTTAGGTTAGGGTGTCCCATTCTGAGGCCTACATCGAGCGCAGCAGGGGTCAGGCGCGTCGCCATGGTTACTCCTCTGACGTCACTTCCTATCGACCATCCCCCGGTTGAATGTCTTGTTTATCCCGCCGCACTTCCAAATTAAGTCTTTTCCTGATTGGCCCACACATCTTATCTCCATATCCACTATGCAACTTGAGGGGCTGACTGCAGCCGGGGATGAAGCAGTCCGTAAGCTTCCGGTAGAGGAGCTTACGTCGACCGTGCACAAATCTAATTGTTGCTACGTTTTCTATTGTTGTCTACTCTCGGTGTACATTGCATGCTTTATTGTGGGGATTTACTTCAAGTTTATATTTGTCTGGAAGATCAAGAGGTAATTTATAACGCACACCATTATTTATCAACCCTCAAACACAAAAATATTGGTTAAATTATATCAGCTATCTTATAATACAGCTTACATATAACTTCAATGATACCATATATATGAAGGCTCATGCTTTACTATAATATGGAGTGCCAAAATTCCCAAAGCCATATGACAAAAGTCAGCGGAGCACCTTAACTTTCCCAAATGTTACAAACTTCCTGATTGTGAACATATATTTATACTGAACTCACAGAACTGAAATATTCATATACTGTCATATTGGCACGTGGTTGACATATTTACATATTGGTTGACTAGGTGGGCCGTAAAACTGATTGTAGTTTTATCATCATATCTCTTATTTGGTGCTGAAGGAGAAATATCCTCCGAAATGTTTTAAAATGTTTTTCGGAGTTATTTTTTATTCCTATATTGTAAGATAATAAAGTCAAAAGAAGCGTCTTCTATAGAACTTGTTTATTTCTCTATCTTTCGAACGGCATCGTTCTTCAACGGGCGTGAAGACAAGTAAAGTTTTTACGCCCGTTGAAGAACGATGTCGTTCGAAATCTAGCGAAATAAACATGTTTTATAGAAGAAGCTCCTTTTGACTTTATAATCTTATAATATAGTTATGGTATTGTTGATGTCTACATTTCCCCCCCCCCTCTCTTTTCCTTCTTGCTACTCGCTCTTAACGAGCTGCTTGTAGGAGATTTTCTCTCGGGCTGAATGAAGATACATAAATATATGACGGTTAACACCTATTCTCCTGGTGGCGAGATTTCTTATCTCGATTCTATTTGACCCTTTAGTTTGGAAAAATATCCGTTTTCCTCAAGTTGTTTTATTTTATGTTCAGAAGAGTCAAAATATCAACACCATTAATAAAAATAAAGAAACCTATGCCCTTTAATATTTCTCATAAATATAGTTTCAATTTGAATCATTTTCACTATAAATATATATACACTCATGGACAAAACTTAAAGAAGTTGTACCTTTTAGCATGTATATCGGGATTCAGACAATAACTCTGAAATATATTACAGTGACCTTTATTGAAGACATACGAGATAACCAAGTGTAAACAACCTCTGTCTCCTTATATATATATATATAAACAGACGACTGTAGTAAAGACTTTCCAGTTCCTTAAGTTTTGTCCATGAGTGTATGTATGGTTCAATGTTATCTGGCAGTTATTGGTTCCCTACATGATCTTAAGCAGCCATTCAGCGATAGAAATACGAACATCCCGGCTCAGTGTTTTCACATACATGGATGGAGGTGTTGATCAATCAGTTGGGGGTTTGAATCTCGGCATTTCCTTGTTGTTGTATCCTACTGACATGTTCGTCATTCATTCGTCATTTTAAGAATAAATATTACTTCAGGTTGGTTTTTTATAAATAATATGTTTTTTTTTTTTAGTTTGATATATTTTAAACGGATCTTGATCTTTTTATTCTGTAAGAGTACATTTTTAAAGGGCGTAAGAATATATCCGTTTATATTTCTCCGACACATTCTTATATTTAGTTAGTGTTGAAATTTAAATCGCATGTACGACGGCTCAATGCTCTCTAGTAATTATATAACACCAAACATTGAATATTTATTTTCGAATAGAACTAGATATATTCTCCCAATATACAGTTTCCCTTGCCTTGACATTATTATATTGAATACGACACGATAAATTCTCTAGCGTGCGCATTTAAGATTCCTATAAACAATAATTAAAAGACATTCATACGCTGTTTTATTTATTTAATTATTTTTATATAAAAAGGATATTTTGGAAATTGTGCCATTCTCGGTTGAAGATTCATATTGTGAAATGAAGCTATTAAGTTATAAATGCCATTAGTAGAGTTATAATATTGCATATCATCTAAATTGTGTGTGTGTTATATATATGGGGATGGAATTTGGTATGAAAAGTTGATATGGAAAAGTTGATTTACTGAATTAAATTGATGCAATCGTCTCAACAATTGGATTAGGGTGATGAGAGATGAGGGGGAGATGAAGATTGGGGGAAGATTAATTGCTTCTTATATCTCTCATCTAGTGGGAGGATTCCTGCGGGACGTCGTTATATTGCTGTCCAGCCTAGATGGTTTCTCTCTATAATGTTCTTACTTTATCAATGTTTCCTGTTTGACTTGTTCTAAAACCTTCAACATTCCTAT